>JARVGQ010000390.1:27435099-27458133 GCA_031762355.1 Hypsolebias martinsi | reverse complement strand
CAGAGGAGATGGCATCCTCTATTGATTGGTTCTTTCAGTATGCATACTGGTGTGGGTCCTCGCTGATGGCACTGTAGCTTTGATGTGGGCCATGACCAGTCTTTCAAAGCATTTAGCGACTATCGGGGTGAGGGGCTACTGGCCAATAGTCATTCAGACCAGTCACTGCAGAGCTCGTAGGTCACAAGTGTGGATGCACCTGTCACTAAGTGGTGTGAGCTAAAGGAGTCCAGATTTTTGTTAGAATGTTTAGAGAAAGAAAACCAATAAAAAAAGAGTAAATAAGGTCTAAACAAACAAACAAACAAAAAACATACAGTAATTTTTTTTTTTTTTTTAATTAGCTTCTTGAGAAAAATTTTGTTAGGGGTTGTAGATAAAATTAAATTCTAAAAAATTTCAGGACACTTAGCTTTAAAATTGTGAATACTACAGTTGACAATTCTGATTTAATCTGAAGAAAATTTGAGTCACCACAAGGTTAAATATACCAAAGAGGAAGTAAAAACAGAAGATGAAAAAAAAAAAGGATAATTTTGTGTCAAAAACCACACACTGGATGGAAAGACGGAAAGTCCCATTTGTCAGTAACAAGACTGTCATCAATATACATTTACAGTGTGTGTATGTGTGTGTGTTTGCCTGCATCAGATTTTTTTTCCCAGTCAGTGCAACCTTTGTCTATAAATAGCCGCCTTCTTGCTGGTTGTGATGGTGGACAGCTTCATTAGAGACAATCCCAAGGACATCAGTTGATGGCTGACAGTTGCAACGGTGGGCTCAGCAAATGTCAAAATGGCCTCCAGAGTGCAACACCCCCCCACCCCCACCACCTTCCTTTTTTTTGCTTGCTCCATCACCTGGGTTTAATAACATCATCATGGGAATGCTGCCTTTCTGACAAACTCTTCTTTTTGTGGTCTCATTACAGTTTAAAAATACAGTATTCAGACGGGTTGTGATTTTATGCTAAACTATTAAACCCAGCAAATATGCTAACAGGAAATAAACAAATGACTGGCTGTCATCGCATGATGCTGGTAAAGGAAGCGGCTTTCTGGTCTTGTGATCCAGTACCAGTCGGAGTCAAAGACCTTTTGGGTGCAGCAGAGCGGTACAAAGTGCTCTCTTTTCCATCGCATTAAAACGACGACACAAATCAATTCATCATTCTTTAACACAAAATAAACGCTTCAGAGGCTGACTGGAAGCATGCAGAATTTCTCATTTTACTGACAGCTCCCATGGTTTAATAACACAAACTTTCCAGGATCCATCACTGAAGAGCTGTGCAAGCTGAAATCTGACAAATATAATTTAGAAAGCGCGGGCTTTTATATTATACTGCGGTCGTACTGATTACAATTCTCAACTGCAGAGATTGCGGTTCCTGTGAAAATGCAGTGTGAGTGTTTATTGTTGAAGAACTTGCTGAAAAACAGTTGAAATGTAGCTGAAATAGAAGAACAAGCCTAAATTAGCAGAAGAAAGTAGAACAAACAAATATTTTCTGAATTAGGTTAAAAAAAATAAGTAGAAATGAGCACAAAAATCAGGAAATTAACTAAAAAAGCTGAAATTAGCACAAAAATAGCTGAAAAGTAGCTGAAAAAGCACAAAGAAGCATAATTACCAAAAGGAAGTAGAAGGAGCTGAAATTAGCTAAAATATGTGGAATTACGATAGCTAAAATAAGCTAATTTTAACACAAAACAGCTAAAACACAGCTGAAATAGCAGAAAAACCTCAAACTAGCATAATTAAGCTGAAATTAACGGAAAGAAGTTAATTAGGCTGAAAGAAGAAAAAAATACCCCAAATCTTGAATTTATCTGAAAACAGCTGAAATTAGCTAAAATAGCTAAAATAAATAAATAAACAAAAAGTATCTGAAAAAGTAGAACAAGCTTAAATTAGCAGAAGAAAGCACAAAAAACATGTTTGCTGAAAGAAGCAGAAATTAAAAAAGGTGAAAATTATCTGAAAAAAAGTGAAATGAGCAAAAAAAAAAAAAAAAAAAAAAAAATTAGCTAAAAAGCAGAAAGAAGCTGAAATTTCCAGAAGGAATTGGAGAGAGCACATTTGTACTGAATTAGGTTGAAAAAAGTTGAAATGAATGCAAAAATGTGGAATTAGCGGAAATCTTTAAAGCAGCGAAATAGTAGCTGAAATAACAGAAAAAACTGAAGCTTGCAGAAATTAGTTTAAATGGGCATAACTAGCTGAAATTAGCAGAAAAAAGTTAGAAGCACAAAAATGTAGTTAGCAGGAAGAATCTGCAAGGAGCACAAAATAGCTGAAAAACAGCTGAAAGGAGCTGATTTAAAAAAAAAATTGCACAAGAAGCTGAAAAAAGCTGAAGCAGAACAAAATGTGAAAGGAGCAGTAAAAGGTTGTAAACATCTGAAGGATGTAAAATGACTCAATTCATCTTCAATGAGAAAAAAAAGTGGCAGAAAAGGCTGAATATTCAAAAATTGCACCAATACCAAAAGTCATAGCAGGACTGTCCTGAACGAGCTCAACGTTTTGATATTCGCTTTGTTGAAATAGCTTGAAAACTGTGGGACAAGAAATGCACAAAAAACGTACAGAAGAAAAATGGATCACAATAGTGTGAATGCTTCATAAACATTCACACAAGAAGAGGAATCATTTTATGTGAACGCAGTTTTCTTATGATGTAAATGAACTTTAACTTGATTAATGCACTCTTAAACATCAATATCTAGCTTATTCCATAAAGCAATGCATATTACTCATATATACTATATACACGTAGTTTTAAACTAAGATCATCTTAAAATGAGAATGAACACCATTACAGCTGTTACGCCATTATAGAAGTTAAATCTTGTAAATGATGCGTAATCTCATGCAATATTGACAGATTTGTTGAGACTTTATAGACATAGACTCCAGCTCAATATCTATAAATTTCAAAAAGTTAAGGTAATTTCTGAGTTGTCTTTAGCTGATTAGCTGTGGCGGCCCTCCTAATTGTGTTGACGCAAAAAGTAATAAGTTGTAGCTCTTCATTCAATGTTTACTTTAAATTCAGCCAGTGGTTCATGGGATATTTTGCTAACAGACAAACAGTTAATGCCAAATATCCTGATGCATGCTCCATAATCCAGAAAAATCTTAAAAAAGTTAAGTCAGGTCCTCTGGACGGGGCTCAAATAACAAAAATAAATTGTAGAAACATTTCATCTTTCATCCGAAGGACTTCTTCAGTCTGAGGAGCTGTATTCAGCTCAGTCTTATACATAACACCTTCTCTTAGTGGATCAACCAACTGAACACAGCTCCTCAGACTGAAGAAGTCTTTCGGATAAAAGATGAAACGTTTCTACAATTTTTTTTTTGTTATTTGAACCGCGTCCAGAGGAGCTGACAACTTTTTTTTAGAGTTAATGCCAAAGTTTCAAGCAAAGATCTTGAGTAAGGTTTAGCTCTCAGAGTATGTGTTGAGGATGTATACAGAATATTGTTCAGTGTGGGATCAGACTATGGTCCAACTAATGATCACCATAAAAAATACTTTGTGTGGTTTTATGCCATCTAGAGGCCACAAGGGGATTTTGATCCCTCTGCAGGGATTAGTGGGATGGGGACTAAAAGTGACAATTCCTACATGTTTCTTTGTGTTTTCCAATGTCTTGCAGCCATCAACAGCTCTAACTTATGGTTTCAAGTCTAATCAATAACAGCTGAACATTTGACTCTCTCAGCTAGTCATATTCTACTCATGGAAAACTCTGGCTGCTTTCACAATCAATAACCAGTTACATTTTCTCTGTTTTGCTGACCTTTCTGCATAACATGAGCTTTGCATTTCAATGAGATTCCTTCATCCTTGTAGCCATAAAGAGATTTCTTGGACAGCAAAGGCCTAAAGGCCAACTAAAAACTACACAGCTTGATGTATACTGGACTTGGAAAAATATCTACTTTTACTACAGCTTTGTTGTTACACACAGGTGTAATTTCAACCCATTTGAAGGTACTTAGTTTATGTTTAGTCAGCACTAAGTTAATCTTACAGGCAATAAAATACCTTTTGTTGTGAAGGCCAATGGTTGCCAAGCATCATCACTACCAGTGTGGAAAACTTCTTGGTTCACCACTTTTAATTTTAAGCTTCATGTCATTAACGAAAATCAAAAAAATGGATCATGAACTTTGTCTTCATTTCTGAAGCTTGTGCAGCTGTTAATTTTTTTTTTTGTTACTGTTTTTCTCTCTCCACAGTTGCTAGCTGTTGTGCAATGCTAATGCTAACTTGTGTGTAAACAAGAAAAACAAGATTCAATCAGTTTAAATTTTCAACCAAAATGTTTCTTTTTAGACACAAAATGTGGATGGTGGTGACTTTGCTTGTGCCTGTGTGAGCCTGTCTGTTACCTAAACTGGACTGAGCAGGACACCCCATCCCCAGTTGCTTCCGTGCCTCTAAAGGTCAACCACTGCTCCACCTGGTGGTGGATGTGTTAAATGCAGAGAGCCAATTTCACCATTGTATGGGAACATACAATGATGACAATACATAACAAATTATTATTTATAACTTTACATACATTAGTTATTTTGATATCCTAAACGGTTCTCATACTATAGTACTGCACTTCAAGTTTTAGGATTTTTCAAGATTTTATGAAATGTTCAATTGACCGTGAATGTTATAGTCTCAAATAAAAACATCTTTTATTACTCCCACAACCATTTTAGTACATATGAATATTCCACACAAAACAGATGTTTTTTAATCACTAGTAAGGAAGTTGTAGTTTGAAACATTCTCTTCAAAACTAGAAGAAACTGTATAAACTTACAAAGTCACATGTGGCCATGTCTTTTTTGTTGCTCCCGATAAAAAAAAAAACATTGCATTGTGTGAGGCTTACTTTTCAGTCCATTTCTATGTTTCTATCTGTTATGCGATGAGGGCGCCAACACACATAGGAGTGTGGTTACCATGGTGACCACAAGGAGCCAATGGGAGCAGCTTTAATAATTTTGAGTTTGGTTCTCTTTATACTTTTTAAACAGTTTACACCAAAATGGCACAATTTAAGCTTAGATCATTTTAAAGTTGATTTTGGCTAGTATTAGATGTAGAAATTTTCTCTTTTTGTTTTCACGTGGCTTTTTTTTCTCTCTCTCCCACAAAACAAAAGGTGTATTTGAAAATGTTTGACCTGCCTCCTCCCTGAACCCCTAAAAGGATCCTAATTATAGCCTCAGCTGTTTTATTCTTAATAAACTCAATGTAAATTGTTACCACAACACAAAGTCCACTGCTGTATGTGATATTTGTTGACATCAGTTATTAATGAAACTACAACATCTACATGTTTTTACATGACAAGCCAGTTTTATTGTCCTCCATGGATGGGAACACAAGTCGTGTGTACAGTGGTAGTCACATGCAATACAAAAATATGAACTTTTACAACATTAAAAAAAAAAAAAAACACGAATTGGCCCATCCTTTTAAAAAATGTACAGCTTTACACAGTATTTATACATGAAAAAATAAAAATTTATATACATATGTACATATCTGTAACAACAGCAGTACCTTTCCCAAAACATGATGTATTTTACATAAAAAAGGGTTTATACAAATAGAAGAATTGTGTTAATTTGCCAAAGATTAAATAATGTATGTACATTACACACATTAGATCTGCAACACAGAGCAGTTTTCTCACACACAAAAAAGTTTTCCAGCATCATAGGCTCACCCAGTTTCACAAGCACCCACAGGGAAATTAAAAAAAATAAATAAATAAAAATAAAGACATAAATATAAGCCTGCAGTCCAAATCCAGAAATCACAAACAGCGCACAGGAGGTCCTGTTCAAGAAGGTTGGACACATTTGCTTCCTGATCATTTCTGTTGGTTTGTTTTTCTCCACATATTAAAATCACTTGAGGAAAAATTTTTTTTCTAAAAGGTACATTTATAACTTTAGCAGATGAACATTGTTACTGAAAAGTCTTCAATCCTAAACAGCCTGTAAGTATTAAAATACTGTATAATTTTTCTTGCATGTTATTTTTGCACATGCAACTTAGCGATGTGTTTTCAAATGCATCCCAGAATGAGTGATTCATCAGACCGTAGTTAAAAAAAAAAAAAGACAACACGCAGGCGAGCACATCACCTGCTCTGCCTCTGAAAGCCTCCTGCAGAAGAAACCTGCAAATATCTACATGCAAAACTAAACGATCAGAAAGTTCATGATTTTTATTTCCTTGATGATAAAGTGCATATCGTGTCCAGATGTGGTTGCACATGCGGTTAAGAAAAATAGATGAATAAAAATAAAGACTGAAGGAAGAGGCAGTTGGTTTGAGAGCATCACTCGAGCAGCCTGTCCGACGTGCGTCGAGCCCCCCGGGAAAACAGAGATAAATGAAGTGGTCCGTTCAGTGAGCGGGTCCATTTCATGTCCAGCAGCCTCTTTATGCGTTTCAGAGACAGAGGGGGGGGGGAAGGTGCCTTGTGGTCAGGAGCCCAGTGTGAACCTCACACCAGCAGCAGAGAGGACCCACAGAACCACTCAGCCTCAGACACAAACCACTCACAAGCCTCCGAGTCCCAAACGTGACATTAGAGAAGCAAAAACCAAGAAGAAGGCAGATTTTTAGACGCGTGTAAAGGAAAGCGAGGAGGGACGACAGCGGCCGTCCCCACCCCCGCCACCGTCACATTTCACTTCACTGATCCTCTCCTCCCAACAATAAAACGCAGCGGTTAGACACGGAAGCTCAGACGGTGGATTAGTGGAAGCGGAGGCGATGCTTTGATCGATCCAGTAAGAGTTAAGGATTCAGGAGCATGCAAGGCAGACCCGGGCTTTTGTTTTGCATTGCTTATGTTTCAGAGTGACGGCTACAACCTGGATTAAAGAAGGGGAAGGAAATCAAAGGAGAGAGACAAGGGGCAAAGGAAAAACACACATTAGACTGTTAGTAAAAGTATAACAGACTGAATACGAGCACTTTGATTAGTTGAAGGACATAAAAACAGCAGAAGAAGCAACAGTTCATTTTATGAGCAAAGTCATTTGCAGCCCTTCTTGTGGAGCTTGCACTTTTTAATCATGACAATTTGAATCTGCTGAGCCCAAACTGGCCTTTAATGAACAGGTGGATCAATAGTGAAGACTTTGAGTGCTGGCTGTGGTGTCAGAGCAAAAGCAAAAATAAAAAAAAGGCAATTTAAAGATGAAAATCAGAAAACGAGGCGAACTTCTGGATTCTGCTGACGACACAAAGAGCTGACTGAACTCTCTGAATGGTACAGAAATAAGATTCTGCGATTCCTCATCTATGATTCATGTGGTCCAAATATATAATTTAATTTATTTAGACCTCTTTTGGAGCAATAGTCATTTCTCTTTGATTATTTGCTGAAAATGAGAATGTGAGATGTTAATAAGTAAAATGAAGAGAACGTGTCGCAACAAGACTAAAAGGATAATGAAACTTGATTATTGTAAAAAATCATACTTAAATGGAGCTTTTTGATGTAATATGTGTCCATAAAGTAAGCAGTGTGTAAAATGTAAAGCAGAATACAACAAGCTGCAAATAGGATTATAATAAAATCTATGCTAATTTGCCATCTGCTGCTAACTATACGAGTTACACATCAAGTTTGTTTAGCCGCCTCTCAGTCGCTGCTGCTTATTTTTAGAGCAATGTGAGCTACAGTTTCAGCAGCTATAAAGGTCATGGCCTCGTGTGTCATAGTTTCAAGTTATAAGTATGTTTAATTTAGCATCAAGGCTCTGTACGAGTCATTCTGTTGTGTAAAGTGTAAACTGTAGTTGGGATTATTTTTGCTCTAATGTTCACTGAACAGCAACTGTTCACTTTAAACCATCTATTAACATTTACGGTGTTTAAAGTAGTTTTGTTCACGATATGAATTAAAGTAGTCCCTCGCTATTTCGCAGCTCAACTTTGTGAACTCGCTCTTTCGTGGTTTTCCAAAGTAAAATTGTACACAAGAAGAAAAAAACAACAGATTTGCACAGGACACATTGTCAACTCAATATTACTCACGTGATTGGGACAGTACTGGAAACAGGACTGTACAGTAAAAAGTTCATTAAAAAATAAAATCCTTCCAACAGACGCTGCCATTTTGTAGTTCTCTCTCAATAAGCCTCTACTGTATCCCCACTCATAACAACTACATTTCCCAGAAGACAACAGTGCTCCATCCAGATGCACAGCTGCCTTCTACTGAAATACTAGAGGGAAAGATTTGATCTGATTGGAAAAAGTTTGGTCCTTATTCATACAGTGACTTTGGCACCAAGTGGATGCAGAGCCACAAGGAATCCACCTGGAACTGGACCAGAACCAGACCTCCAGACTCATTTATTGGTCTGAGAGCTGCTAGCCGGCCCACAAGGACTTCAGAGTGGGGAGGCACTGCTGTAGGTCCAGCGTTCTCTCTGGAGCCCACCGTGACGTTGGTCATCCAGAATTGGGCTCAGTCGGGTCTGGTTCCATGCTGGCCTCCAAAAAGTCCCGCTCCCTCCAAAATGCATCGAGGTGCTCAAGGGCTGCACAGAACCGGAGCAGAACTGGCAGGGTAGGTCTGCCGGACTGGAACTGAGCCGCTGTATCTGCAGAACTGGTGGGTGAAATATTGCGGTAATGTGCAGTTACAATGACGACGTCTGCAGAACTGAACCGAGCCGGACCAGAACCGAGAGCTGCTGCTGTTCTGCACAGTAACATTTAGCTGCTACATATACAGTATGTAGTAGGGGAGTGGTGGTGCAGAGGTTAGAGAAGGTGGGCATGTGATCAGAAGATCGTTGGTTCAACTCCCGGTACCAACATCAAAATGTGGGTGTGATAGGTGAAGCACCCACACCTGTCTCCATCCTCATTTGCCTCAATCTGGGCCCCTGAGCAAGCCCCTTAACTCGCACCATCCACTCCCCTGGGCACCCTAGAAGGCAGCTCTCTGCTCCACACAGAGTGCTGTGGTAGCTCGGTGGTTGTGCTAGGAAGAACAGCCGGCGTAAAAACAACTGTCAAGTGTTCTGTGCCGTGGCGGCCCTTTAAGAAGAGAGCAGCCGAAGGAAAATATAACAAAACATACAGTAAAACATAGAGTATGTTAAGTGTGTGAAGGGTTTCCAAAGCCTTAAAATATAAATACTGAAATAAATTTAACTTTGCTACGTCGCAGATTTTCACTTATTGCATGGGGGTGCAGAACGTAACCCCATGATAAACGAGGGACTACTGTATTAACATTTACGGTGTTTATACGCAATCTGAATTATTCTAATTCACATATAAATACTAGATGTAAAACATTGCATTAGGCTGTTTTTACATTTTACACAGCGCTGTGGGCCTGTCTGTTAAAGCAGGCTTTATTCACGTAACGGTGGGGTGATTTTAAAAGACATTTTGAGTTTTTCTAACATTTTCTCGAGCATTTGGAAATAGAAAATGTACGAGAGCGCTCTAGTCGAGACCTAAAATGTGTGTTTTCTCCTAAGAGGAATAAATTACACCTATAATGTTAAAAACCTACAAAACAAACACGTTCACATTTAGTTTGAGAGCAAACAAGCAGCGATGCGTTTAAACAAAGATGTTTTGAAACGTACTGAGGGAGTAACAGCGTCTGAGCATTTGGACAGTTTAGATGTTAAACAGGATTCAGACTGCAGAGGCGACTGGACCACAAAGGAACCAGCAGACACAGAAAGAAGCAGGATCTTTGCAGTAGTCACATGTCCAGCATGTCCACATCCCTCCCCGCCTGTGGGATACCTACTCTGCAGACTTCCAGAAGTGTCCTGGGTGGGACAGCCTGCGGTTGAGTTTGGGCAGCCTCTCCAGCATGTCGGCCAGCTGGACGAAGGTCGGCCTCTCTCTCAGGTCGTACGCCCAGCAAGCGGAGAGGATCTCCTGAGAGAACGCACAGTTTGGTGCATCGATGGAAGAGTTGCTCCTCTATAATTGATTTGAAAAACAAATGACTTACTGTGACCTCCTTGCCCAAGTTGATCTCTGCCAAAACCTTCTTAATACCCTCTCCGCTTCCAACCTGCCAGATGGTGGCTTCAACGTGCTGGTTCGTGATGGGCCAGTCCCTCGCTTGGAGCTCATACCAAATAGTTCTTTAAAGGAGGAGAGCGGTGCGTCAGAACAGCCGGAGCGGCCAGAGCTTCGACACATGCGCTCTGTGAGGCGACGACTTACCCAAAGGCGTAAACATCTGCTGCTGTGGAGAAAGGAAGGCGGTCCTCGTTGTTACCTGGGCTCATCTTGCGCACAATCTCTGGCGCGAGATAACAAATCCAGCCGTGTGGAAGCTTCAGTTTGTTCTCACGTCTGGACAAAACAGAGAGAATAAAAGTCCAGCAACAAATCTTGGCTGAATGTAGTCCTGCTATAACTTCAGTGCAGCTGTGCATAAAACAAAACAAGTACTAGATCAGCCAGATCTGAACTCAAAAAGTACTTAAAAAAAAGAAGAGTCAGCAGGAAATGAGATTTTACGATCAGGACGCTCCCATGTTTAGACATTAGTGGCAACAGTGCAGGCCTCAGCAAGTGTTGCAGATGGCTGCAGCTCACTGGCACAGCGTCAACACCCTTTAGAGCTGAGGCTCTTACCTGCCCTCCTGAACAACTCCAGAGATCCCAAACAGCCCAAAATCTGTGATCACCACTTTGTTGGTATCGTGGAAAACATTCTTGGACTTCAGGTCTTTGTGAACGATGCCCTTGGCGTGCAGATAGCCCATTCCCTGTGTCAGAAGGCAAACGCGACTGTTCAGGCAGACGTGTGTGTGCAGGAGATGATTATGGTGCTAATGAGTCCTTTTAACACTGGAGGCGTTGAATAACGCAGCAAAAATGAAACCTTGTGTAGAATTCGAGTCAGATCCTGTTTTAGTGCCTGAAGGGCCAATCCTAAATGATAGGCTTATGTGAAGTTATACACACATGATGAATTAATGTATTTATGTATAAAACTGTTTAATAGAGTGAATGTTTATGAAGCATTCACACTATTGTGATCCATTTTTCTTCCATGTTTTTCTGTTCCACAATTTTTGTGCTATTTCAATAAATTATAAATCAAAAACATTCAGCTCTTTCAGGACAATCCTACTATGACTTTTGGTGTTGGTGCAACTTTAGCTTTTTGAAATGTTTAGCCTTTTCTGGCACTTTTTTCCCCTCATAGAAAATGAATTGAGCTCATTTTATATCCTTCAAATCTTTAGATCTGTTTACAATCTTTTACTTGCTCCTTTCACATTTTGTTCTACTTCAGCTTCTTTCAGCTTCCTTCTGCAAATTGTAACTTTTTTCAACCACTTTTAGCTTATTTCAGCTATTTTTCAGTTGTTTTGTGCTCCATTCTGATTCTTTCTGCTCTCTACTATGCGGTCTCTGCTAATTTCAGCTTGTTATGCTCCTTTCAGCTAATTTATGCGTTTCAACTTTTTCCAGCTATTTCAGCTACTATTTTGCAGTTTTTATGCTAATTTTTTAGCTTTTCAGCTAATTCCACATTCTCTTTTACACTCTTTTAAACTTTTGCAGTCTAATTCAACTAAAATATGCTCTCTCCACAGTCTTCTGGTAATTTAAGCTTTCTGCTATTTTAGCTTAACAGCACTTTTCAGCATGTTTTTAGCTAATGTCAGTAAGTTATTCAGCAATAAGCATTCACACATGCAATTTCTCTAGCTGTGCTTTATTTTGAAAGAGGCCTCTGAACACGTCTATAAATCACTTCAGACTACACACACAATGGACTGGAACAGCTTCGCCTTTAGCAGAAAATGGAGGGTTAGGGCTAAGTGTTTGGGGTTAGGGAGTGAAACACAAAATTGGCTGAAATCCAGCCCTACACCTTAATTTGAAGTGCTTGAGTAGTGGAACCAGAGGTTATGAGTTAAAATTTGCTCCCTAGAATAAGAACTCTGCTTGGAGTCTGTATGACAACACTCCATTTGGAGGACTATTTGACCATAGCCTCTTGATTCCCCCAAAATGAGACATTTGTGTCTCAGAGTGGATGAGGGGGTTTGAGGGCAGGAAATAAAACTGACCGGTATTAGAGAATTAAGGACAGCGCTGTATAAATAAAACAGAACAATTACCTTTACAATCTCCTGAGCAATTTGTCTCGTTTTATTGATATCCAAATTGTTTTTACTGTCCCGAACCACTGAATACAACGTCCTCCCTTTGCAGAAGCTGCGAGAGAAAGACCAAAAACGATTACATACAGCAACTCCCTCATATCTGGGTTAGGATTAGAAATTATTTACCAGACGTTTCCACTTTACCTGGTTATGATAGCTAAGTGAGGTGGAGCCATGCAGGCCCCCATAAAGAGGACCACGTTCTCGTGTCTGGTCTGTCTGTAGTTCATCACCTCCTTTTTAAAGAGCTTCAGATGGTCCTGATTGTTTCCGTCAATCTCAAGAAGTCGAATGGCGACTTCACCGTGCCACCGACCCTTGTGCACTCTGCCCCACCGGCCCTGGATTCAAAACCAGTTAGAAAAAGTGTCTTTTGTTCAGGATTTGAAGCTGATAATAGGTAGCTCTGATCCCTCACCTTTCCTATGAGTTCTCCAAGATCCAGCTGCTTGAAAGGAATGTCCCACTCCTGCAGGTAGACACTGGTCTGGCTGGGCTTGCGGGAGATGGGGCCTTTCCAGCGGTTTCCACGAGGGTAGGGAAGATCGTCCAGCTCGTCGCATTCACCGTCGGAGCCCATGTTCATCCTCACCTGCCCACCGTCGTCCTCACCTTCCCCTCCATTGTCGTTTCCCTCATCGTCTTCCTCATTCTCCTCCTCCTCTTCAGGGTCTTCATCTTCATCATCAACGTCCTCCTCAACTTCCTGCAATCAGACAGTGACAGTTCAGCGTACATGCACAGCATGCGTCCCAAAAAAATTCTTAATCATCCTCCAAATGCATCAAAGAAAGCCCTGAACATTACCTCTTCATGTTCATCTTCCACCAACTCTGCATGAACATCATCTGCAGATGGTTCTATCTCACTGCTGCCAATCAGAAAAATCACATCGAAGAGGCAAAAATGCATTAAGATCCAATACTTGCAGCTATTTAATCATCACTTAACTTTAATTAAGCTAAATAAATATCTTACACTGTGTCTTGAAGGACATCAGAGTACAAACTTGCAGGAATGGAAACGTCTATTGAGAAAAACATAATTTAGGTCAGCTAAGAGAATAAATACCGAGCCTCTGGTCATCACATAGAAAACATGAATCCTCATGCAGTTTCGCACTAATTCCAGCAGATGGAGCCAAAATGCTACGAGTCAGAATGGAGTTAACTGTAAAGGGACACGGTGACGAGGTGGGTGCTCTGAATGCAACAATACACAAGCAGAAAGGAGAGAAAGCTGCAGGAAACTGTGGTGTGGAGTAACGAGGAGCCTGTTGGACCCGCTGGGACAGTCAACTCACCAGGGAAGATAAACTGCTGTCTGTGCTGAAAGTAACACGCAGCTTTTGCAAAAATAGAGAGAGGGGAAATACAGATCATCATGACAGGGAGGGAGTTTTTGTTAGAGAAGCTTTTGATTAAAAAATTAAAAAATAAAAATGCCATTAAAGCACAAATCAGAGTTAGTTATTTTATGTAGAAAGAGAAGGAATGAAAAATGTGTGAGAAGAAGGAATGAGTATTTTTATGGGGTCAAATAAAAGATAAATTAGCTGTGAAGTCTTTTTTTTTTTTGTGTGTGTGTGAAATAAAACTGGACATGGATCTCCACTGAACTGACCTGGGAAGTTGAAGCGGCTGTCCCTGTGGCCTTTGGGTGAAGGGTTGGGAGGCGGCGTGGCGCTGGGCGGGTTGCTCTGCTGGAAGGGTGCTGGGGAGGAAGGCGTGGATGAAGTGGTGGACGACGGATTGCTGCTGGAGTCCAGCTGGTTCATCACAGGAGGATGCTCCTGACAAGAAGTGGAATTATAATGATTAGGAAAGCACTTCACAAAGACACAAAAGCACCTTTTGTTTTGTCATCATTACAGAAGAGCAGATTGTGGATGTACCTTTTTTGTGATGGCCTTTGGTAGCGTACCAAAATGTGGGGTGTCTTGTGGCCGGTCAACAGGGTTGTTGATATCAGAAGGAACTGACTCAGTCCTCCTAATTTTGGCAACTAGAGACGACATAGTTAACATCACACATGCATTAGGTAACAAAGACTGTACCCGTCCACTACAGACTGAGCGTGGGAGGAAAATAAAACTTACTTGGTAGAAAAGAGATTCTGCAAGACGGCGCCTCCTTTGTGCATTTGTTGTGGCACTTTAATCTGCACGAAGAAGGAGGCCACACGTGAACCTAGGTAGCAATTAGCTTTTAGCACCTACTACACTCACATCCAAGATTAAGACAAGCCATTAGAGGCCTTTACTACGAAGCAGGATTAGTGGCTTGCAGGAGTAACTTTAGGTTCAACTCTGGGTTTTTATTACGTAGTCATAAAGCTGATTCAGTCCTTGTTAAACTGTTTCACCAAAGCAACTTCAGCTACAAACCTCACCTGTTCAGGAGATGTGAGGTTATAGTTAATACCAAGCTTTTAGTTAGAGGTATGTAACAACATTGCTTGATTAGTCTTATCAGAGACAGAAATAATTCATTAACTTTCACATTTTCCTTGTGCAGAGTTTTATAGTCACCAAAGTTCATCAAAACAAATATTTATATCACCATTCACCTTATAAAATCTGGAGAAAAGTATTAAAAGTGCTGGACAAATAAACCTCTTTTAAACGTATGAATGAAAGAAAGACAAATGGACATTTACAGTAATTGCTCAGTGGCATGTTTGACATTTTAGTGATATGAGCATCAACATGAGCCAGATATACACCTGACAGAATAAGGCTGAAATCTACCTACAACACATTGTTTTACAGAAATACCCAATAAATGTATGATGTAGAATTTTAGGCACTCGATCATGTATTCTGCCTCTTATATGTAGAAAATGAAGTGAGCTCATTTTACATCCTTCAAATCTTTAGGTCTGTTTACAACCTTCTACTGCTCCTTCCACATGTTGTTCATCAAGGATAGGGGGGAATAAAACAAACACATGCAAGTCACTTCGGACTATGTGTTGCAAAACTGGTTAGAAAGTATGAAAAAAAAAAGAGTGACTTATAGTCCGGAAAATACGGTATGCGTTTTTTTTTTTCCTTCAGCAGTCATTCTGAGAGTGCGCTCACACTTTAAACACAACTGACACAGTGCTTTTGAGCAGGAAGCCCCCCAACTTACCGACAATGTTTGCACTTCACCCCGAACATCATGTTCTTCTGGCACACTTGACATGTCTGAGACAACCAGGACTTGGTAGAAAACCTACAAAATGATGCACAAAACATGTGTTATGTCTTTCACTGCAAATATCAAAATACTTCTTAATAAATACTTTAATCACAAGCTCATTGGGTTTGCTTCAGTACAATAAAGGTAAAGAAGATGTATAAAAAAGTCTACCTGTGCGTGACTGCTAGGCCTATGTCCCTCCTCACTGCTTGTGGGGAACTACGATGGACTGCTACGTTGTCTGGCCAGGTTATAAACAAAAGTAAAAAAAAAAGAACAGAAAGATTACCAAGATTGTTAAGTGAAAGGCTGCGCTTTTGTCCTTTTTAGTAAACAGAACAAGAAATAAGACCATGTAAAAAATGTAGGACTCACTCTTGACTACACTGTGCTCCTCTATTAGAGTGGGCGTCCCTGGCAGGGTGTAAGGTGCTGTGGCGGGAGCGGGAGTAACTCCGGAGGTCCGTGCAGACATGACGGGGTAACGAGAAGGTGAGTCGTCACACCCGTTCCCATTGACTTGCATATTTAGGAATAACTTACTCTTTTTAGCAAACCTGGAGAGCAAGCAGAGCAAAAAGATTCAGCAGGAACACTTGATCAGACGCTTTAGCAGGTCTGCAGCATCACTTGCATTAAAGAGGTGGTTATGTAAGCACTGGAGAGATGCACATCAGATCACCTTAATAGGATTGGCACAGAGCGGCATCTGTAACGCCCAGACTGAGGTCACAGGAAGAGCACAAGGCCGTGCCAAACCTGTGACATGTGCTCACATGCACACACACGTGGAAAAAGAAACAAGGGATGCACGATATTGGATTTGTGACTGATAACCAATATGTTAAAACTTATTTGGCCAATAACCGCTACAAATATTTTACATACTTTCCTTTGTCAGAACATAACTCTCTTATTTAGACTTATTTGCTACAAAAATTGGTAAAAGCTGTAAGAGCTGGTGACATATATTCAGTAACAGCCTTTTAACTTATATTAAAAGAAAAGTGTTAAATGTTATTTATTAGGATTAGTCTCCTGTGATGCTGTCTCACTTGTGGAGGCTTGTTCCAGGTTCCTAGCTGCAGTGTGGGATCCTCTGCACTCCTGTGCATGAAGGACAGACTTTTTAAGTTCAAAGTTTTTGTCTATCCATTGTGCCGTCAGACTAATCATGCTAACGGGGCTAACACGACGTCCAAATGTCTGTGGCAAAACTCACCCAAGTGCATTTGGCTATTAGCTTCTCAATTATGTCAGAAATGACGGCTCGTAACTCAGGTAAGGCTAGGTCGGAAAAATATTGTCGACTGTGGACGATGTTGCAAGGATCAACTTAGTCTGAAAATATTTGGAATCCAACATCCTTAACAAAAACAAAACCTCCACACCACCGACATTTTGCCTTCTTCCTCCCTGCCGTGATCAGATCAGGTAGGTGCGCGTGACATCATCCATGTTGCGCTGGTGCTGCATTCATCCTTGTCACTAGGTCATCGTACAAAAACAGCGCCTTTTATATCGGTGAGTTATTTTGATGGACTGGCCGATGTCCAATATTGAACTTTAACGCTAACATTGGCCAATATATGTCGATAATATCTTGCATCTCTAGTTCTGTTTATTGCATTTATGATTCAATGCAATAAAACAAACACATTTCAAAGATAACAGACCATTATAATACTTAGTTTATTTATATAATGACTAATTGCCTGAGCTGCTGGCTTTCAGAAACGGCCTCCTGAGCAGTTTTGTGGACTAACCCTTTTCTAATCTCTTAAACCTGCATAATTTAATATATGTATATGTGCTGTACAGTACTGCATATGAGGAACTCACCAGCCTTGGCCCAGTTCTGATGGGGTCTCTGCAGCCGTTCAGCACCAGACACTTTTGGAGAGAGCCAGATCTTCGTAGAGCCAGCACAAAACCACACAATGGTACCAACCAAGTAATCCAGAGAAATCTGAATGAAAAAAGTCCGGGTGAGCTCCGGAGAAGACACCGGACCTTCAAGCAACCCTGTATTTTCCTGTTAGCTTACATCAGCCTTTTGTTTTGTTTGTTAAAGTTTTTATTTGTCTAATATTTCAGCTCCCGCTTGGGTCCGACCCTCCTCCAAACCTTAGACTCATGTCATGTTCAGAAAGTTATAGAGTCGTTGGTTTTCAGGGCGTCCAGAGTTAACAGTGTTATTCTGTTACATGGCTAATTCATTATAACTGTGTGAATAATGAGAAGATTTAAGCAAATCAAAGTATTTCTGAATCAGTTGCTTTGTACCTTTTAAATATTCACTGTAAAAGGCAGCTGAACTGAGACTAGTGTGCTATAACTTCTGGTTTTTGTAGTTTTTTGTACGATTTAAAATAAAGTTCTGCACAAACATTCATTGAGACCTCTTCAGTTCCTTTAAAAAAAGTTATCTTTGAAATCGGAAACATATTTGCCTTATATTTATTATTTTTAGAATTTATCTAGAATTCTTGCTTTTTGAAATTTAATTTACAGTGTTGCTACTTTTACCATATTTTTAAAATTTCATCAACTTTTGTGAGTTCACTATTGCATCTAATATCCATTTGAGATGCTAAGACTTTTTTGAGTGTTAAAACCATGTATGGTGTCAACTGAAATTTTTTTTTTATTTAAATGTACATCCACAACATTCTAATGCATGTTTATTTTTGAAAAGTTGTTTTGTGTTGTACTTTGAATTCATTGTGCAAATATTAAGCACATATTTTTCCAAACTCAAGTTGTTCAGTCATGTGTCTGCAACAGGTAAGACATTATTTGTTCATAACCTTTATTCAGAATCCTGCTTGAAATTAATTGAGTGATATGAAATTTTCATTTGAAAATTATAGAAATTTATCCATGTGTGTAGAGGACAAAACTGTAAAACAACAAAATTTGTGACTTGTTATCCCCTAAACTGTGCAGTTATCAGTTGTTTTCAGCCACATGCGTTCAGTAATTTCTTTTCTCCACCTGTGATTGGTCAGTCTTGGCCAGTAATACCACAAATATCAAATAGTTTGGGTTAAATCCCAAAAATGAAGTAGCAGAGAGAAACCAATCAAATTAAACTATACAGTAACTGTAATAAAGACGATGTTGGCATTAAAACAGTGAAAACAACCAGTATGCTGATGCCCCCATCGCTGAGGAATCTGAATAGTTCATGTTTGTAGTTTTTGAGATGAGTCTTTTTTCTGGACTGGAACAGGGAATGCAACTAATCCTTAATGGTTTTGGAGCAAGATAATAATAAGATACGTAGGTTTTTTTTTCTTGTCTGAGTCAACACCGAGATGGATCCTGGTTAGTGGAGGGAACAATTTTATCCACCATCCGGTGCAATGGCGGAACCAGAGGGTGGCCAGTGGTGGCCATGGCAACCATAGAGTAATCTTCAGTCATCCCAGTCATTTAATGAAACTATGGTGTGAAGCAAAATAAAAACTGAAGGCATAGCTTCCTCAAAAGATTATGGTGGTTGTTTTATATATGGTGGCAGCCATCTTGGATTTAGACGTGACAGCCCAATTTTCAAAAAGAACATTTTATGTGTAGATCACGTCAGAGAAGCTGACTCACTTCCTGTTTTTTAAATCTTCCATGAAGACACATTTTTCTCTTTGGCTTTTAACTGGGCTTGAAATGTCGGTTTTATCGTTTTTAAGTTGTTTTATTGTTTTTACTGTTTGCTGTTTTATGATTTTGTCAGTTCATTAGTTGATTTTATGGTTTTGATGCCTGCTTGTATGTGGTAGTGTACAGCATTTTGGCCAGCGGTGTTATTTTCAAAGTGCTTTATAGATAAAGTTGTATTGCATTGTTGTATTATACAGTACATGTAGCCACACACAAAATTGGAAGTTGATTTTTCAAGTTTTCATGCTTACAACACATAGACAAATGGACAGATGGACAAAAGACTCTGACAAAGAGAGAGGGAATCACGGGACAGATGCAGGTGATTACCGGATGACACGCAGGTGTGATGATGAGCAGATGGAAGAGGAGCCGAGCGAACAATGACCGAACAAATACTGAATGTGTTGCATATCAACAAATCTTATATGTGGCAGCACGGTAGTACAGTTAAAGCTGCCACCTCTCAGCGAGAAGGTCGCCGGATCAAATCCTGGCCAGGGGCCTTTCTTGGAGGCGTTTGTATGTTCCTTATGTGCATGCATAGATTTTCTTCAGGTGCTCAAGTGAGAATGGTTGTTTGTCTCTATCTGTGTCCCTGTGATGGACTTATGATCTGTCCAGGGTGTCCCCGCCTCTCATACAGTGACTGCTGGATATGGGCACCAGTGACCCTTACGACAAAATTTGAAGAAACAAGTAAAGATAATGGATGGAAAACACAGAAGACCACAGCTTATAGCCTTTTGTGTCTCATTTAAAGTGTTATTTGTAAAATGTCACGAGGTCTTGACTTCTTTTGCTCTTAACTGTTGCTGATGGGCAATCCTAAGTGTTGTTAGACTCTTTCCATAACTGGGTCAATGCATCTGACAAAGGCTTTGTTCAGTTCTGACTTTTGTTGCAAAGTCGACTCGGGCTGCAGGCTGTTCTCCACACGAAGGTCAGAAGTCAAAGGAGCTTTTCAGCTCCGGAAGTCGGCGACAGGCTGAAGCGTTCGGACACGAGCGGCAACATTTGTCAAGACATTTGCATCGCCGTCACATAAAAAAGTGCAATCTTTACATTTTTGTTATGAATAAACGACACACACAAAAAAAAACATTGTAGTTCAGCTCAATCTGGAGACAATTTATGAAACTGTGGCGTGTTTTAACTAACGACAGATAGCTACATGACATGATAAGGACAATTAACCAATATCTTTTGAATGAATTGTACCTGACAAATGTAGTTTTTATTTCATTGCTTGCACATTAGCCTTTTTTTAGAGGCAATTTATATCCTAATAAGTCCTTTCCCCCCCTCTTAAACAATAATTTGCACTGGCAGCATACCGTACATCTTCAGTCATATCTCTATTGTTCTTACAATCTATGGCTGTTTTTAATCTTCATTTATCCCTTATGAATGTTAAAGTCTCTGAGTATTAACAGACTTTTTCACATTCATTACGTCATATTTATAACCAAGAGACACTCAGATGATTGTTCAGAGAGACTTATAGTAAATCATGAATATGCTTGATTATTTCACACAGGAAGTGCACAAGAGCTGAAGATATGGGAGGGGGGGGGAAAAATGACAAATATGACTGTATTCCAGTTTTATGACATGAATTTATGGTAACAGTTTTTCCTGACTGATGTTGTATTGGAATGCACAAAACGTGAAATGTCTGTGGATATAATTTTCAGGTAATCTTCCAGGCGAAGCCCCTTAAAGTAAAACGTCATGGATAGTATTAGTAGCTCTTGGCATTCAATTAAAAAGCTTATGATTTTGCTGAATAACATATAAAATACATATTTGGTTTAACCTTAGGTCAAAAAAGTACAAATAAGTTAATAAAACAACCAGATAATGTACTAAATGTGCAGCCGTTTGGGACTCAGACAAGGTTTTTGCTGAGTTAGAACAGAATAAAGCAACTAGAATTCCCTTCACAGTGACAACTGGAGGAGGACAGCTTGCGGGGTGGGGGGTGGCAGAGGAGACCCAAGCAGACCTGAGAATTCAAGAAATAATTAGGGAGATGGCACTGACAGGTGTCCACTTAGACACTCAGCTGACAGCAGTGCCCCTGCAGGCACATCAGTTTCTGAAGCCCCCATCCAGGACTCAAACCCCCACCAGCACACCAGTTGCTGAGGAGACATTCATGCTGGAGAACAAAATAACCGTTCATGTGCTTTTTAGCATAAAACTGTGATGTTGTTTGTTGGCACACAGGAACAAACAAAATGTGTTTTTACAAAGTAAGTGTTACAACAATTGTCATTAATTCACTCACTGAGGGTGAGTACAACACTGTAATTACTGTATTTTTAAAACATTGTTTTTTTTTCTACATTTTAATTGTTACACAATAATTGTTTTTTACTTCTGTTTTTTACATTTTAACTACTTCTACATACTTTGTGCTATGTTAGCCATTAATATGTGAAAAACAATCAGCTCATTATAGAAAATAATTGCTATGACTGTTTTGGAACTTAAAAAATATATTTCCCAATGGAAATACATTTAAGGCTCAATTTCTTCTAAAGACTTTGTTTTCCTTGAACTCTGCTTTAGTGAACTTGCTCAGATTTTGCCCTCCTGATAATCAGTACAACCTGTTGCCAACCTTAATGCAACTATTTTGCTGATTCTTGGGATCACTTTCGACAGGAATCAGACAATGAAAAAAAATTGTTAAAAAAAAAGAGAGTCATTGTAACATTAAGGGAATGGAAATGTTTGTAAAACCTCCATGAACTAGTCTGAAGGAGCTGCGTTGTAATTCAGGGAATAGGATTGTGGAATTGCCTTGATATTGCCATAAAATTGTCTAAAACAATTTATGTTTAAAAAGATTATAAAGTTAAAATTTTTAGGAAAGTATGATACCATGTAAAGAATGCCTGATGCTTTTTGTTTTCGCTTTGGGGATTGTTCAGGCCTGAGCTGTTGTTGCACAATAATGGGATTGTTAAATGTAAATCCAAAGTGGAACTTTAATTTTGCTGGTCATTTTCATTCTAGGAACGTCATAATCATCAATAAGAGGATGTAAGTGTTCGCTCACTTTATAGCTGGCCTGAACGGAAGCCACATTCAATTAGAAACAAATCAGAAAAAAAAATTCTCAAATTGCCAAATTTCAAGATGAGTGGACAAGGCCAGCCTTCCAACCAAGTGAGCTCAGTGTTCAATGAACTCCGTATGGAGGGAGCATTTACCGACGCAGTACTCAAGGTGGGGGATGATGAGTTTCCAGTCCACAAAGTTATCCTCTGTAACCTTACGTCATACTTCCGGTGAGTTGATCTTAGGATTTTAACTGTGAAACTGATTAAATTACATTGCTTTAGTGAGCAGATGTGCATTTTTTGTGTTGTTAAAATATTATAAGAAACAATAGTTTCAACGTTTAAAGGAAAAGGCAATGCTGAGTCACCAATATTTTATTTTCTGGAACAGGTTTGTCTTATAAATATATCGAATAAACATAAAACAAGATTTATAGTGAGCGATTTAAAAAGAACACTGTGAGTTTTACATCTGTCTCCACACTTTAACTCCAGATTGAAAAATAATTAAATCTAACATAAAGCTTTAGATGGACTTTTGATTTCCAGATCTTGATGCCTTAATTAGTAACCACTACTAACTACTAGAAGAGTTAAAATACTAATATTAGCTTTTCTTACATCACAACAGTCAGCTACAGCACATATTGATAATTTTGTCTAATCTGACACCGGCCAGATAAGCGCCCAAGTTTAGCACAGTGCATAAACTGACAAATGTTATTTAATTCACTGTCTGTGATTTTATGTTGATGGTTTTGCTATAAAAATTCAACAGACTCTAAAATTTAATTAGACTCTGAACACTAATAAATCAAGTGGAGAGATCTCAGAAAGCCTAAAGTTAAAAAAAAAAAAAAAAAAGAAAAGAAAAAGAAATAAAAAAAAAA
>JARVGQ010000390.1:27374416-27384869 GCA_031762355.1 Hypsolebias martinsi | reverse complement strand
GTTTAAACTTTTGATCTGTGATTTGTGTTCTATTCTGAATAAAATATTAGATGTTGGCACCTCCACATCATTGCATTAAGTTTTTATTCACAATTTGTTTAGTGTCCCAACTTTTTTGGAATCCGGTTTGTAATTAAAAGCCTAGTTGAATTTTCTCTACAATGCTATAGACCGGATGTGTTTTTCCTTTCTGATTTCTCCTGTTGGTTGTGCCACTGACAACGAGAGCAGACTACAGACACAACGTGCCCACATTTCTGGCTGAGTGACAGTGACTCAGTGCTCTGCTATTCAATCCCCATTCTCACTTTCCTGTATGCTGATGAATCCCTCGCACACGTCACCATGTTGGAGGCATGCCTGAAACTGCCGTGCGCAGCACAGCGTTAATGTGAACAGCTTAACCAGGGGGACGCGGGTGATATTTTTGTTTAAGGTATGTTGCAAAACTGAGCTCAAGTTATCAATAACCCCTACCTTTTCAAGTCATAGTCTCAAAGCTGAATAACTACATCTGAGAAGAAGAACTTCTTAGGCAACATGTTTATTTACAACTTATTAAATGTGTTGACCTTAAAATTACGCACGGTTCAATGAATTCCTAGGGGAAAGCGTCTGTGACAAGCTGGCTGGAACTGCAAAGTGACAACAGACGCCTCCCCCCCACCTCCTGATTCTTCAGTGGGGCTCTCCCATGTGCAACTGTTTAAACACGTGGTTGAACATTATAATAACTATATTAAAATATATATAACAATAATAAAACTCATACAGATGGTGCTTACCTAGTAAAAACAGACTGAACATCATCTGCAAGCTGTTGCTATAATTGCAATACAAGGAACGGAGTGCAGTTCATTGCACTTTTGGTGAAACCAAAACTATGCGACGTTAGGCATTTGTAATCATTGTTTAAATGCTTTCATATCAAACTACTTCTGTAAGCTGCCAAATGGGGAAAAAAAACTATTTCCTGTTATAATTTATTCATAATTAGGTTATTTTTAAATTCCATTCGAACTTGCTTCTGGAATCCAGAAATGCAACCACCAGAGGGTGAAATTACTACAGTCTCCCCCTCCAATAAGTACAAATTAGATCTCAGACTCAAACGTCCTGTTTACACTGGCCTCGTTATCTGCCGTTACTTGTTGATTGAAAACATATGAATAAATAGAGCTGTTGTGCACATGAATAGAGCTACAGCTTCTCGCAGTGGGCCCATCAGTTTGAAGCAGATGCATTTATCACTTTATAATATACATCTGTGTGATTAATCATGCTTATCAGTTTTATTCAGTAAAATTAAAAGGTTTTTAAATATATATACTTCATGATGCTTACCTGGAGAAGCCTTTTCCACACACAGAACACACATAGGGCTTGTGGACCCCTCCGTCATGAGAGCGAACATGGTAGGTCATTCGGTCCTTTCTTTTAAAGCGCTGCTGGCAGATGGGGCACTCGAAGGGCTTCTCGTCTGAATGGGAAAGCTTGTGGCGATTCAGGTGGTAGACATCACGGAAGGCCTTGCCACACATCTCACACCCATGGTTTTTCTTGACAGGCTTTGGCGGTTTCTTCGGGACATTTTGCTGCGGCACATTGCCCATTGCGGACGACGTCATGATACTTGCACCCGAAGAAACCGAAGTGGTCGCCGTAGAGAGGATGCCTGCTACTGTGGAGATGTAGGATGGGTTGCCGTTGTTCTCTCGCGGCATGGATGCAATCATAGGTACCATGGTGGGAGCTGTTTGGGCTGTCTTCTTTGGACGTGACACCATCTTGATACCGGTGTGGCTGGACTCGTGGCGTCTTAGATGGTAACTGTCTCGAAAGGCCTTGTTGCAGTAGCCGCACACAAAAGGTGTTTTGCCTTTGTGTTCCTTCTTTATCACAGGCACTGGTGGCCGTTGGCCTCCTCCGCTAGCCACATTGTCTTTGAGGAGTTCAGCAGCACTGACAGGAGGCTTCTGGTCTATTTGGATAGGCAGGATAGGCTTCTGGTCAACTTGCTCAGCTCCAGCATTTAGGAGTGGCAGCAGGCTATTCTGGGCCACCTGATGCTGGTGGTGGAGGGCTTCATTGGCCTGCTAATAAAACAAAACACATACATTTTTTGGGTGAGCAAACACACTTCATATCTTTCATGACAAAAATTTAATCAAAGCTTTAATGCACAGCAGCAGCAAGTGCCAGTCTTTTTGGGTATTGCAATTCAGAACAGCTAGCACTCCCTGCAGAATGTAAAGCAAAATGATGTGGTTAGTAACAGCTGTTCTACAACTGGAAGCTGTCAGCTAGGACTCAAAAATCAATTCTGACACGTCAATGAAAACTAACATGGTGAAGATCTTACAGAATACAAAGTGGGTCTGTCATTAATGAGGCTGATGCGGCGTGCAACTGATGCAAAACAATCCAAATATACTGGATGAAAAATGATCCCATCGTGACGGTGCTGATTCGTCATGTGACTGCAAAGCAAGCATACCAAATTAGAGGCATAGCAGGGTCCAGTTTAGCTGCCAAGAAGGCTCTTGAAGAGCAGGCCATTACCTCAACTATTGAGCTCAGTTAAGAACTACAAAGAACTAAAAATGTGGTCTAGTGAAGTAGAAAGCTGCTTAAAAAAAGTCATCAAATTAGATGTAACGACATAAAACACAGTGGCACAAATGTTTGCCGTGTCTGGCCTACTGCACCATACTTCCTGGGTTTTGCAGGTACAGAGCAATATGGATGACTGCCATACAATACTAAATTGGCATTAAATTAGAACAATTAGCAGCAACAAGATGTTTTTCAGCTTTGTTCACCCATTTATTAGAATTAGTTTATTGCCAAAGCTGTGACTTCAAAATTTTGACATGCGAGGCAAATGACCAGGATAATTGCACTGCTTTGTCTAAAAGAGAATCAACGCATTTTGTTTGGGCATGTTTGAAGCTGAAGGAGGAAGAGTAATGCCAGTCAACAGTTGTGCAAGACAGAACTGTTGTGCATACAGTAACGTACAGCATCACTTTATGACCCACAATGTAAAAAAGCTCAAGCGATATAGTCAAACTGTGATCCTGCTCAAGGCAGTATTTTTAATATCAAGCTCGAGGTCACTGAGCACAGTAAACGTCCAGTTTCTGTTTCCAATCTGCTGCGTTGCACTACAGACATGACCAAATAAAATGCTACATGAAAACATTTTTCAAAAGTTGAAATGTGCATTTTGACTATCTAAGGGCAAAAGTCAAAGCATTGTATCCATTTCTATCAATATTGTTTAATACTATTGTTAAACAACTGGAGTAATTCAAAATGCATGCTAAGATAACTAGACTATGGCACGGTGGAAACACGAAATCAAAGTTCATTTTTATCGCACGTCTTAAATATGTGCTGAAAAATGTACAAACTGAGATGTTTACAGGTTGCAGGGCAGATATTAAACTACAAATATCTGCAAAACTGATTGCAGCAAAAAGAAGCAATCACAAACATTTTTAGACCAACTGTGAGGACATCTTTTGCTAAATTCAAAATGTTTCAAACCCTGCATTTCCACCAACAGTAACAAAATGTGAACTGTACTTGGGACAAATCAAATTCTGCCTTAGTTAAAAACAAGTTTAAATGATTGTATTTTGCCTTTGTGGTTTTCACAGAATACTATTTTTTAAGTTTCATTGTTTGATGTTGCATAATCAAACCAACTAAACTTTTTCTGAGTTTCCTGTTACATGCGTATTTTCTTGTTGCACTGTTAAAGGATTATAAAGTAGGCCACAAAAGTAAGACTTGTCAATTTGAGTGCAGCTGCTCAGTGCAAAATAAAGTTTTATTTGTGCTCATTTTTCAATTTTGTATATTTATTTACTACAACAAAATACAGTATTTTTAATATTTGAATTAAAAATTAACTTATGATTGAGATAGTAGCTGTAAGTCATATTGAATAGTTTGAGTTTAAAGGATACAAGAGTACACTTTTCCTTTTTGGTGTCAAATCAGAAGTTAAGAAGAGAGAATATGAGCGGAAGTCTCAACAACACATTAAATGCTCTGTAGTTCCTAACTTTCCAGATCACAGCTACCGAACACAAAACACCCACAACAAAACAACCTTAAAGCAAAGTAGATCAAAATAAAAGTGTGTTCATTGTGATTTTTTTCTGTGTTGATTGTGATTATTTTCCAAAGAAAATGCATTTAGGTTAGAGTAAACTGCCACTTTGAAATGGTTTATGAAAACAGCCGAACACTTGTTAACACGGATACTAGTTAGTCAAATTACACTAAAAATAGCAGCGAAGCCAACATAACATGAGCAGCAACAGCTTTGAAAGAAACGGCACTATTACCGGTACTTTTCCCGTTATTTATTTCTGGTAAAGTTTTTTTATTAACTTTTTTCTTCTCTCTAGTAAAAAACTTTTTTTTTTTTTAAATTGCAGATAAATTGATATTGACTACTTCTACAGATTAAATGCTTCCACACTAATAAAAAACGTGACATGATTTTGCAGTAAACGTCCATGTTGTCTACCACAGCAAAAAGGCTACGATAAAATGCTTGACCTTTCCCTTTTGAGGTTCGATCATCCATCGAAGAAGGCCAGCAAAGACAGGAGCAGCAAAAGAGGAGACGGGGCTCGAAAAGAAAAATGAACCTCGCAATGTCCTCCTTATGTCATCTAGCCTATTGTGACGGACACAAATCTGAGCAGTGATGCACTCGGGCCTCAGCGGGGGATCTTTGTATGCTCATCTTCATTGATTTGGCTCATCTATTCATGAGACAGAGACATTGTTTATCCACACAGCACTCAGCTAAACTAGCCATCATTTGCAGTTGGACCTGGGAACTTGTGAAGCATGCCACCATCCATTTGTCTGAGCACCTGCTTACACTTGCCACCTTCCAGGATTAGTCATCATGCCAATGCAACCCCGTCCGCTGGCACACCAGGAGTTGCGGGGGGATACCAGCCGGGAAACCTTTTTGTAAAGCTTGTGAACAGCAGACGTAGCCACTACAGACAGACTGCCCTCTACACAGAGGTGCAGGGCCTGTAAGCTGCTGTGCCTTCATGCAGCTCTGACCATTTTGACACAAATGCGCTCTGACAACTGGGGCTGCTCCCTCATAAATAACATCAAAATGGAGGGAGTGTCCTGACGGCTCCGTGGGCCACTGTAGACTTGAATTGAGCTCATAGTCTGATTATGCACCGCCTTTCCTCAATCTTTTGTGTCACACACTACAGCTGCTTGCCCAATTGTGAAAACAACAAATAGAAACCACAAGTGATACAAAAAGAAAGAGGTGAATACTAAATACAAAAAATTACATGGCTGTTTTCCCTCTTATACGTTCAATCCTCATGTTGAGATGTTGAATTGCATTCAAAGTTACAAAATCTCCAGCCAATATTGAGTTTATTGACTGGACAAAAGTTCTTGGAAAACATAACTTTCATAGGTCAGTCACATAGTTGTCCACTTGTTAGCCTGTAAAACTAAAATTGCACAGAGATTTAAAATCCTGTTTGATGGAAAACCCTGTTTGATGAGGCAACAACTAGAAGTGAAATAATATTTTTGGAAGCTGTTAAATTTAGTCAAACTTAACAGTTTTTTTTTTTTTTACAGTTTTGTGTACCAGGATGAAATAGGCAACTTTAAGCCACTTAACACTGAATACGTTACTTTTCTTAGGAAAAAATATCCTATCTGAATTAAAGAAAAAGTCTGAGATGTACTGAAGTACGGTATATGCTTAAAACCTTTTTGGGAAGTGACATGTTTTTCTTCCCCCAACTAATTCCTTAAAGGGTTTCGGTTGGATTTTATAAAAGGTATGGTGTAAGTATAAAGTTGGCACATAAATAGTACTTTTGTATAAAAACTATACAAATAAATGATTTAAATGCATCGCATTTTTTTTTCCAAGGCAAAAAAAAAAACTTCTGTAAACTAGAACATCTCATTTAGTACGGTAATTAAAACCAACAAAGCCTAAACTGGATACTTAAGTTTAAAACCATTTATTAAGCTACTGTAAACGACTGCAATCAAATATATTTTAATGACAACACCTGATGAGTAGACTTTTTATAAATACAGTATGTCAAACCTAGTTTGGACCTAAAAACACTCCTTATTTGAATGCATGTCATACAAGAGATTTTCATATTTACGCAAACTGTTTTTTTTTAACCACAAAAATGTATTTTTGTTTGCTTCACAATACAAAATGCCTCAGAAAGTTCTAAAACTATGTACAATATTGCTAAATGTACTTAAAAATATGCAGTGCAAAATTTTCACTTTAAATAATGTCATTTCAATATTTTAGGTGCAACGTAAAACATTTATTATTAAACACTGTCTGTACTATATCAGAGTTGCCAGAAAATTCCATAACAGACTTTTAGGCACACAAACACTCAATTTTAAAAATTTCATAAAAAATAATAATAATTAAAAAAAACACTCAAAAGTTCCTACAACTTCACATTATATGTACAACCAAGGAACATACATAAACTGTTCAAACACCCAAGAAAAAGTATAGTTCACACAACTGCAAATGATATTTAAACATTTGAACAAAAAGTACTTTAGGATGTTTTCTGTAAGGACAGAGGCCAGTAAACCTGGTCCACTCTCAAAAAGCTCAGTTTGTCCCCGATTGGTCACAGCCACTGGCCTGAGCAGGTGCCACCCACTGCTAACCATTAGGTCTGCTGGTGGTGGTGTTCCAGTATCATCATGGGGGGATGGGTCCAAGAATTTGGGGAAAGATTTAATTGGGCAAAGAACCAGTGTATGGCTCCAAGTGCAAGATGAATCATCCAAATTTATTTAGTCTCCCTTTTTATTTAACTTTTTAAGAAAACAACTGCACAATGAAGTGTGACTGTTAACAGTGTAAAGTACAACATTCAAACTGATGACTGCGTGCAGAAACTGAGTAAACAAATGTTTTCTAGGTGCAAAAATATGAACAGCTGCTCAATCTTTAACTCCAGAATCAACTTTTATAAATAAATTGCATCACACAGAAGACTATAATGTGTAACAACAGTGCACCGTTCTTATTTTGTGTTGTACACTTAAAGTTTAACTATAACTTCAAACTTACTTTGCAAATCTCAAAAATAGACCATCGCTTTAATTCAAACACTTTGACTATTCAGCTATGCTACGGTTTGATGATAAACCATTTGTATTCCTAAACAGACTACATTTTGCACTTTTTAATAAGACATTAACAACCGGCAAAACATTTTACAACCACAATCCATCATACAAAACCCAATTTTCATCTAATTCTTAAAATGTTCAATACACTGTACAATGAACTGGGTATCCAGTACTGTAACTGGATTTTTTTGAAATGCAAATGTATTTATAGATTTATACATATTTAACAGATTTATTTATCTTTGTGTGCATTCAGTCAAAGCAGATGCATTTACAGATATAAACGTATTTTACAAGGGATGTGCGTGTATGCATTTGTGTGTAATATGTGCAGGTAATATGTGCAGGTGTACGTATATAGATACAGATTCATATTAGTAGTGTTAATGTTGATACACCCTATACAATGGTTTTGACATGTCTGGAATTAATCTATAAAATAAAAAAATAGATTAAAAACTCACTAAAAGTGAGCTTAAAAGTAAATTTGTGAATGAGTGTTAAGAACTTCTAAGTTCACCTCACACACACAAAACAGCTTTAGACTTACAAATGCACTTAAAAACAATTATTTTGGTGAAAAAAATTCAACGGAGGCAGAGAAATAAACGTACAGGAGCAGCTACACGAATTGTTAGTAAAATATCTTGTGTCTGAATCACATTTCACATGCTCAAAACCAGACTCTTTTTCAGTCCTGCTAAAAGGCCATAAAATAAATAAATAACTTCTCGCTGCAAACAACATTCGTAATAAAATAAGGCAAATCTCAGTCAGCAGTAGCGTTTAACTTTCTCTGTGTGTGGGACACTAATCATTTTTAAATTTCGATGTTGTTGTTGCTAATTTCAAAGCGGCTGCTTCGTTTCTAGTTAGCTAGTGCCGTGTGCATAGTTTGAATTCTTTTCTCCAGAGCTCACCAGAATAAACAGATTAATTAGCAGAAAGCTGAATGACGTTAGCTAACAAGTCATGTAACGTTAGTTTTGCTAACTCATCACACCAGCCTCGCCCACGTTTAGCCAAATTAGCCAGCGACTTTAACGAAGGTAGCCTAAACATCGTTAGCCACTTGGCTAGTTAGTGCCGAGCCGGCTAAAGCAAGCGGAAAGTTGACCGCGGACTTGGGGGATCGCCGTTACTAAATCTCAGCAGCTGCTAACTGAACGTCTGCTAACGCTAGCCACTTGAAAAGCTACGGCTTTTTTTTAAGTGCCGCGTTGAGAAATCTTCGCAGACATTTCATCTCATTACTCCACGGCGTCCCGATCAAAGCCTCCAGTCAAAAAAAAGGGGAAAAAAAACAGGGTCTGGCTCGATTGTAACGGTGCAGCAGTGGCGTCTCCAGCTTTACTTCAAGTGATACCGCATGTTTTGCTGGCTCCGACTAAGACAACCAAACTTAATTAAATCCCCCCCAACGCCGTCGAAGTATTACACAGCCGCAATCAAAATTTTCCTAACAATATAAATCAAGCAGGGACTAGAGAGCTTTGATTTTTTTTTTTGTTCTAGCGTCATTCCCAAGCCTCACAGCTGGAAGCCTGGATTCATAAACCATTGTTTTGCTTCGATACTTGTTCTTGGTGCTACTCGTTAAAAAACTGGATTCGCTGCTATGATAAACAGTGCGTAAGGGTTATTTTAAGGTTGTTTTACGACCTATCCCAGTTTCCCTCCCAAACAGATAACTTACTTGGAAGAGAAACGTACTCCAGCTCGGCTCCATTTCCACACTTAGTGATTCTGTAGGAAACCCAGTAGAAGCCTACAACAAAGCAACCAAACATGGCAGCTGAAACAACTTCCGGTAACCTCCAGGACTGTACCACTTTTCGTACTGTTTGGCGGGGAGTGCTAAAATTAATTTTTGAAAAACACTTCGCGTTAACTTATTCTTGATTTACGTTTCGTAAACAAAAAAATAAATAGTATACAGTCAAAATTGTCGTTCCAAAACATTTTCAGGGGATTTCTTGAATATTTAGTTCCATTTTTAGAAGTAACTCGTGGTACTTGAAAACTGAACACCCCTTTGGGTGTGTTTTGGTTTCTGCTTCGAAGTGCATTTGTTATATTAGATTGTCGCATGTGGCATGGGAATGACTGTCTCATTTTTTGCTCATTTTAAGACCAAAAAGAGTCGCGAACGTGGTTTATTTCACGCCGCATAGACATTCTTCGACCGTAGCTGTTTAGGCAGGGGAAAATGTTTTAGTTTTAATTCATGAAGGAAGCATTGTGGCTGTAGATCAATTCAACAGCTATTGCTGACTAAAAACTGCAGAGGCCATAAACTTTGGACAATGAATTGCTTGCATTTTAGCCAAAACAACATAATTAATTCCTAATTAATTATAAACTTTTAAGATCATGCAAACTTTTGACAAGTTGCATTAGTTTTTTTATTTTTACTTCAAAAAAAGATTTTCAGTTAAAGCACATTTTTAAAATGAGATGATGAATGTTTATTTCATGAGTTTTATTGCATAAGAGGTACTTTCATGAAGTTTGGTACTTTATTAAAAAATGTGTGTTACTCTTGCATAAAGCTATTTACATTAGAAGTTGTTAAAACTAAAAAGTAGTTTGATTTTTTTCCCCTTAAACATGAAGATTTCAAGTTTGATATCTACTTATTTAATTTATGAAAATAACTACAAATACCCTGACGAGAATATGTATGTTTTACACCCATTCTGTTTTTAAATTAAAAGTTCAAGTCAAAATTTGTCATTCACATCAGGTACATGAGGTGGAACAAAATTATGTACTCAGGGTCCCAGGTATACCTTGAAATAGCAAAAATACAAAGTATAAAAAGAAACAGTAGATAAGGATCTATGATACCGTATAGGCTAAATGAACGCCAAACAATATGCTAAAAGAAGACATGTGCTAAACACAAAAACGTAAAACAATACGGCATAACAACAGCAGCCTGAACATGAGTCTGTGGTGAGCAGATAGGTAGCAGAGCAGAGCAGCTTTATTCAAAAGCTATGTGATAAGATTAGTTTTTTGACCAAAAAACAAAACTCCAGAATTGTCATCCTCGATCTTTTATTTGTTTATTTTTTAGAAAATTCAAAGTTACATTTATCAACACAAAAACTAGAGGCCGTAGTTAACAAAAATCAAGTACTGTAATTATAATCGCATAGCTTTTTATGCATTTTTTGATTTAACAAAGAAATGTCATACATATATATACAGTACTGTATATATATATACTGTATATATA
>JARVGQ010000390.1:27343911-27361087 GCA_031762355.1 Hypsolebias martinsi | reverse complement strand
TTTAAGACAAAGTTTGGAATAATTAGTTAATCAATACTCAACTTCTATTCAACTGACATATTGGGGAAAGGGGATAAAATTATGGTTTCTAATAACATTATGGGAAAATAAAGTTATAGATAAAAGTAATAGAGTCCAAGGCTCAAATAATCGATTCTGAGTTTGTTCGATCGTTTGTACTAATTTTAAACCATTTTTTTTTCTCATAAAGTTTTGTTGAGGTGTGCATCTCAGTAACAAACTTGTATTTATTTAATCATTTTTTCCTTCGTCTCTGATCAAAGAGTGCATAAATTAATTGAACAATGATCTAACAATGAGGCACGATGCAAAGTCTTAGCTGAACCCCAATTATTTGTGCTAATGAACTGAATAACATAAATTAACTTATCTTTTAATCAAACACAGGCACTAAAACACTGGTACATTGGGGTTTTGAGTCATAAATATTTACTTCATGCAAAAGTTAGAAATGTTAACATACATCATATGACATGTCAACAGTTTGATTCTAAAACTCTGGAAAGTGGGTTCTTTAAAGCAGGGGTTCTTCTCAGACTTTTTGCGTTCAGGGACTCCATACAGGGGAGAGAAAGTTTCAGGGACCCCTCATAACCCTCAAGTTTATAATTCTCTTCAATTTGTCTCTTTATTGCAATAGAAATATTTGTGTAACATAAATACTTGAGACCTGTTCTTTAATAGTGCTTATACCATTTTCATAAATTTAAACATGGGGTATTTTTCATTCAAGACACAATTAATTAACAAAAATTTTAATTTCAACTTGCAAAAATTACATTTTTTTTGGAGAAAATTAACAGTATCATAAACCACTTTAAAACTATTCACATAAATGTATTGCCACTTCTTCAAATTGTTACAGAAAACTCTTCACATAAAACTGAACAGAAGCAGTCATACCAAGTAACAGCTTAATCCATCGATGCTGGAACGCAAATAGTGGGTGAGCTGGCGGGGTATCTGGGAGTCCTCCCCTTAAAATTTTGAATAAATTAGATGTGATTTCCTGCATTTTAGTGTATTTTAACTGGTTATTAAACATACATGCTTATAATTTATTTATTTATTTATTATTTGTGGACCTCCAAGCACCAGCTCACTGACCCCCGAGGGTCCTGGAACCCCAGTTTGAAAACCACTGCTTTAAAATATTTACTCTCTGCTTACTTTGTTTGTTGAACTTGCAGCTAAATGTCTTTAGGCAGGAACTTGGGATCAAGAGGTTAAGCTAAATATATAACCAACAGCAGGGGGAGGGTTCATGTAACAGCAGTGTTACAATTCAGTATGGTCCATTTTCTGGGCTGTCTGAGATCTTAATATCATATGCTCTCCTGTTTAAATATGAGAAATAACATTTAATATGTATGACTTTTGGGTACCATATTTTTCCGACTATAAGGTGCACTGCATTATAATGCTCACTGTTGATTTTTGAGAAAATTCAAGGATTTTAAGTATCTTATAGTCCAAAAAATACGATACTTAATTTAAAGCTCTTATAAGAAATATCCATTAATCTTATAATAAGCTATGTAGGCTTCATTATGTAGGAATGAAAATGCTGCTAATGTTCGTCTCGAAGTTATTCACTGAACTTTACTGATCGCAAACTTTGGCTAGTGATTCACTTGAAAATATCTTGGTGAAGATTTGGAGCACTGAGCTTCATTTTGCTTTTGTCAACTTGTCATAATTTTTTTTCTTTTTCTATATGTTCCTTGCAGGTGTAATCATATCAACTTTAGATGCTAGCGAGAAGTGTCATCAGGCTGTAAAAGTTTCCAGTTGTAATCAAATCCAACAGGCAAATAGTTTCACAGACAGTCCAAGCATGTTCCACATAAAAAAGAAAGACAAGGAGAAGGAGAAGGCAAAAGAAAAGGACCTGAGCAAAAAAGACAAGAAGGAGAAAAAAGAGCCTATGTCCCAGGCTGAGTTGAACAGCCTGGATGAGATAAAAATACGTAGAAATATCTTCCACTCCGGCAGCTCCAAGAGGGGGTCCAAGAAAAAGCTGGAGATCTCTAATCCTATTCCAATTAAAGTGGTGACCAACACGGAGCTCAACCTGACCAACCTGCAGGTAGAGCCCCTCTCCAGCACCCTGAGGCAGGATGTAGGCCAAACATACCCAAGTACCTCTGCTAACGATGGAAACAACATGGAACATAATCGCAGCTCTGTGAAGGAGAGGGCGGCAAGGTTTGGGGAACTGGCGAAGACAAACTCGTTGGTGGGTCAGAAGCAGGTGAATTTAACTCAAAAGACCAAAGAGACCAGTGCCTTTCCAGCTTCAAGTCCCTCTGCTCAAAAAAGGACTAAAAATAATTCAGTGTCCCATCCCAACCCAGTAAGCACGGTCAAGGTTCACATTCCAGAGGTGGTGGAGACGACCTTCCCTGGCGCAAACTTGGAGTTGCCGATCCTGGTGGCTCCATCAGTACCCGATTCAAGAGAGCTTGAGATACAGCGACGCAACACAGGGGATTTTGGTTTCTCTCTGAGGAGGACCACCATGTTGGAGAGGCAGCCTGACGGAGGAGTTTCCCGACGTTTGGTACATTTTGCCGAACCAGGGGCAGGGACCAAGGACTGGGCTTTGGGCCTGGTTCCTGGAGACAAGCTAGTGGAAATTAACGGAGTGAACGTGGAAAACAAAAGCAGGGACGAGATCGTGGAGATGATCCGGCAGTCTGGAGAGTTCGTCCGGCTGAAGGTGCAGCCCATTTTGGAGCTGAGTGAGTTGAGCCGCAGCTGGCTGAGGAGCTCTCAAGGCCTGCCCAAAGAAATCTCTGATGTGAGTAATGCTGTTCAAACTAAATGTGCAAATGGCTTCTACTTATTGTGAACTGAGTTTCCATGAGGACATGATTTTATACCTCATTTGAAAGGTGGACGTATTATGGTATGGTATTATGGTATGGTATTATGGTACAGTGTCCGTTCATCAATAAACTTTGTCCTGTGCTGCCCAGAACTTCTGATCCGTTAAAGATAATGTAAAGAAACTTCATACACATATGTATTGCCACTGGATGGCGGCATGTTCATACACCTCAGCTACAAAGTTAAGGTCATAAATCAAGGTCAAAGTTAAAATAAATTATTCACTTGTCCCACCCATAACTTCTGATCTGCTCAAGATATTGTAATGAAACTTTAAACACATTTGTACCACCACTAGACAGCGTGTCGCATAGCTTTTCATCACCCTGGCTCTATAGTTAAGATTACAAATCGAGATTGTATAATGTGCCATGCGCAATACTATTGTATTGTTTCTGTTGTTGTTTATGATTCTATTTTTAGTCTTGTGACCATCCTAATGGAAAATACTGGCATTGCACTTGAAAACAGTAGGATGCATGTTGTTTACACAACGTAAAATTAATAAAAATGGTAAAGAATAGAAAATGTACACACAGAAATTGTATATCTAGTTTTAAATTTCTATACATTATAATCCCCCTACCCAATAAATAAATAAATAAATAAAATGTCAGTTCCATATTTCAAACATGATTTTTACCACTTTTAATAGTTTCTTTTTTTTACCCACGTTACGTGAAAGACTTTTTGGCATTGAGGATACAAATTCTGAAGCATTTTACAAGCCCTTGTCTTAATCCTCCAGCACACAACTCTATTAATAAAGTGACTGATTAATTGGTTGACAAATAAATTATTTTAGCCAAATTTTTAATTGGCATCAGCGCCATCTGAGAGTTGCCCATGTTATTGTGTTTACTTAAAAAAAAAAACTTGTAAAACCTTAATATTTGATCTCTGAAGTGCTGGGATTGTCCATGTTACACTGTGATGGTCCATCTGAGGGTCCTCTGAGCTCGGAGAAGCCATCACTGCCTCTGAACAAGGTTAGAAAACAGATATTCTTTATGGAACTGGAAGGGTTTAAGAGGCATTTGTGAATCTAGCTCCATATTGTAGGCCTTAATATAGCTTCCCCTAAATAATCCCTGGATTATGTGGCTTTTATCAATGCAGCGCTGTCTGAATGATCAAGAATTATGAGCGGTCAGTTTAGGCCTTTAATCTTACCTTTACACACTGAAATCCCTCCAAAACCCTTCAGCTGTTTTGTGTTATACACTATGAAAGAAGAAGTTTGTTTTTGGGTCATTGCCTTCAATAATTATTTTTTAATTATTTCAATAAGATTCATACAAATTTATTGACAAAAAACATTTTCTCTGTGTGCTTTTGCTCCACTAAGTTAATTTGTTTAGTATAATTACATTTTTTTAATTGCCTCATCAGTTGCCTTATCTCACCTATTTTTAAAAAGTATTTCAGGTTTGAAACGCAGAAATGAATGTATATAGGATCAGATAAAATGAAGTCTTGAGTTTTTGTTGTCTGCAGTTACATAAAAAAAAAAAAAAAAAAAAAAAAACTAAAGATTTGTTTTTAAATGTCCATATTTCTCATAAAATTCTTACTTTTTGGAGTAAAATTTAGCACCAGCCTTGAAACCAGAAACAAACAAAACTCTTCTGTTATTTTAAGCCTGTAGATTTACACCCGTATTTTGTGGATTATAGGTGACCAGATTATGGGTGGAACTGTTATGACACTGGTAATGTGATTTTTGTGCCTGTGCGTAAGGGGGAGTGTCTTTTTCAGTGTGTGTGTGTGTGTGTGTTTTGAAAGAGAGATTGTGTTCTGGTGTACATATAATCCCCCCTTCCAGCCCCCCAGTCTTTTGAGACCAAACAATAGGACGCTGAAAGAAACAACGGCCCAAGCGCCACCACAGCCCATGGCCATATGGTCTGGTAAGACTTGGCTGGCGGCCCTTTCAGCTCTTCTCTGCAGTGTAATCGTGGGCAGCAAGCAGAGGGCCATCAAGTTAAACTCTTTATTAGCTGACGCAACAAACACCTTAATTTGAGCTTGTCTGTCGCTTTGGCTGCAGAGTTTACAGAGCAGGTTAGTCAGAGCTTGGCTCTGTGGTATTTTGAGGTACATCAGTAAAGCTGGGCGAAGTAGATTATCAGCACTTTTAGGATAATCCTCATTTTACATTGTCGTAATTAAAGAAAATATCATAAAATGGCATTTTTATATCCCATCAACATTAGTTTAAATTATTTATTTATTGTTCACTATACTTATAACTTTGTTTTCAGATTATAAAACAAAAAAAAAGAAATATTCCGGTTGATGATGCATCAAAGTTCATGCTCAATAATCCAGGTAAAAACAAAAAAAATCCAACAAAGTTCAGTCAGGTCATCAGGACGGTTTCGTTTTTTTGTTGTTGAGATGTTTCGTCCTTCATTCAAAGGACTTCATCAAACTGAGGAGTTACAACAAACTGAGTCCCACAAGCAGCACACTCCCATGGTGGACCAACCAGTTTGCTGGTGATCAGATGGTTTCTGGGGCCCGCCCTCTCCCCTGTCGACTACTCTTACGGCTCCCCTCATACGCGGGCGTACTTCACTCGAAGCAGATTTCCGCCAGACATGTCCGCAACAATAAACTTTTATGATCGCGTACGCGTACTCGGTGTCGCACAGTAAACTTCCCGCCGACGGTGTTCACGTCAAACTGTTGTATGTGACACCAACCGCTCAGCGCCGGCAGGTGTGCAGGGGCTGCCCTGGTGGTGAAGAAATGGGGCAAGCGCCCAGCTAGCTCATCGAACTTTCCAGAATCCATTTAAAAATATAAAAATATTCAAAACGTTTCTCTCTGTCCATCGTCTTCATGTTCTTCACCAGTGTATTAGTTTCCCTTCTTCATCCCTGCTCTGGTTTATGCACCACCTTCTTTTCTTTTCTTTCTTTCTTTCTATTTTCTTTTTCATTTTTTTTTGTGACCAAGAGGCAAGTGATCTCTTCTTCCTCGTCCATTGACGCCATGACTGAAACTGTGAGTACTCGCAGTACACGAGTATGTGAGGGCCTTGAGGCAGCCGTGGCCAAAGTGGTTCAAAACATCAAAGTTCATGCTCAGTGATAAAATCCAACAAATTTCAGTCAGGTCATCAGGACGGTTTTGTTTAGTTTATTTATTTATTTTTTTTTTGAGACATTTCGCCCTTCATCCAAAGGACTTAATCAAAAATTCAGGTTGATGAAGTCCTTTGGATGAAGGACGAAACATCTCAACAACAAAACAAATAAACCGTCCAGATGAATGACTGAACATTGTTGGATCAGTTGATCATGCTACTCATTGGGCTCCTGCTTTGATTTATGTGCACGTGTAAACATGCACAGCTTTCTGTAGTTTCTAAATGTGCAATTGCAGTAATTTATTTCATTTGCTACTTTACAAGAGGTTGACTTCTTATTCTGCTTTGTCCTACATTCAACCAGTCTTGACAGGCCGTTACAAAAATACAGAAAATGTGCTTTTGAGGCTGACCTAGAAGTAACAGCTCTATTTATAGGTGGCTATAATAAGATCTGGATTCTAGATCTAGAGCTCTGCAACTCGGTTTGATTCAGTCTGGGACACATTTAGTATTTTTTTTTTTGTTTGTGTACCTGATTAGACTGATGCTGTATCAAACATGAGGCTATAGCTTATAGCATGCACTTTATGTTGTGATGTTGTCATCATTGCCAAGTTGCCAAGCAACCGATGTAACTGCAATGAGCATGCAAAAATAATAAAAATAAGCCTGTTACTGAACAAAAAAGTGCTCCGGACCAGTATCAGCAAACACCTGCTCTCTCGCGCTCTGCTCTCAGTTTTTTTTTTTAATTATTTTTTAATTATTTTTTATGCTGCATTGTTATTTGGGTTTCTGATAACAGCACTGGCTTGTTTTATATGCGTAATATTCTCCTCACCTTTTCACATGAATCGGCCCGGTCGTCATAAAAACAGACACCCCACATCAATCTAAGTCTGTCTAGCTTTAAGTAAAGCCTCCGTTTTTAAGATTAGCATATTTGTTATGCAGACAGTCAGTGGCTGGGCCCATCTAAAGAAAGAAAAGAGAGAGAGAGAGAGAGAGGGAGAACAAAACCTTTTCTTCCAAAATTAAATAATTTTATGCACGCATGGTGGAGCTTTTGGTGACAGCTAGAATACAGAAAACCATAACTATAAGGTTCTCTGTTCTCTTTCGTTTCCCACTTTTCTTGTGCCATTGTCAGATTTTTATTATAGATATTAAGATTGCCTATAAAATGTGTCATTACAGACACATGTCACAATGTTGTAATTTAACTTTTGACTTGTAGTTCAACATTTTGCTGCATCTGCACTTTTAATATTTCCATCTTGGCGTCAACTAAACAACAATTTGTAGATTAACAGTTTTTTTTTTTTTTTTTTTAAACGCAAGCATTGATAAGTTTAAACCTACCAAAACAATGTGCAAAATGAGAACCCAACTGTACATTTATGCTTTTGATGTGAAAAACTTTAAAAAATCCGAACTATTCCTTTGAGTGGTGTTCTGTGGAAAGGATTTTAAGCAGGTTAAAAACTATCTTACTTTTTGTGGATGGCTTTCTGAAAGACCTTGATTAAGTACGGTAGGAGTTTTATTCTGACTGATGTTTCAAGCTAACAGCTAAAGCACAAAGTGAAAGGCTGTTGTATTAAAATGGTTTATACAAGTAGTGGTCATTGGTCAGTGGTTCAAGTTTATACAAGAAGAATTCGTCCAGATGACATGAATTGTTAGGTTTATACTAGTGGTATATTATATTTCTTCTGGAAGGGCTTCAGCTAGCTGGTTTTGCCATTTGGGTTCACAAATAACTGCAAAATCCTATGTAAATAACCACGTAATGTAAAATTTACACCATTTAAATGTTTATGAAAAAGACTTTTAGATCTGTTTGGGTTGATATCCATGCATTTCTAATTTATCATTTCACAACATCCCACTTTTCCTGCTTCCAGCCATAAAAATATAAGTCAGAACTGAACAATTGATGGATCTCCTTTCCACTTAGCTCATTTAAGTGACATCATCATGTTAAAAGTAGGGAAATACTACAGAGGCCGTGAATCAGAGAGGCGGAGCTTCTCCAAATATTGGTTTATGTTGGAGGCTACACTGCAGACATAACGTTTCCACTCATATTAATTGCTTTATGTTTGAACAATTCATACTACAGAATACTTTTTCATTGCTCTGACACTGTGGTTACAGTGAGGCAACATTTTTTGGGCGTGTTATTCATGTCAGTCAGTGGCATTCCTGTCATTCTGGATGCTGGCTCGTCTAGTCAGCCGGCAGGAGCCATTGTAATGGAGGCACCAACGAGCACTTGAGAATGTGTTGTCTTTTTGTTCATACTTTGGAGTCTACTGTCATCTCTGCTTGGTATGATCTGTTCGGTTTGGAAGTAGCTGAGATCACACCTGAGTATTTATTTTTTTTATTTTGCCAAGGCGTTTTTATTGTAAGAGTAAAAAAAAAAAGTCACATGCTGGGGGTTTAATTGTGCAACGTCACATAAATACTATAAATCTTTTGAAATGACGTCTTTTATTCCCCCCCCCCCACACACATTAAAAATGTTACTAACCGCCTTCTTCCACCTGCGTAGTATCTCTAAAATTAGAAACATCTCATCTAAAAATGACGCAGAAAAACTGGTTCATGCATTTGTCACGTCTAGACTGGACTATTGCGATGGTTTGTCAGCTGGGTGTCCAAATACTTCTTTATAATGTATTCAGTTAATCCAAAATGCTGCTGCCAGAGTCTTAACCGGAGTTAGTAGGAGAGATCATATCTCTCCAGTTTTAGCTTCTCTCCATTGGCTCCCTGTCAAATCCAGAATTAAATTTATAATCTTACTTCTAACCTTCAAAACCCTCGACAACTTAGCTCCATCTTATATTAAAGATCTTATTGTTCCATATTTTCCTAACGCAGCACTTCACTCTCAGACTGCAGGTTTACTTGTGGTTCCTAGAGTTTCCAAAAGCAGAATGGGAGGAAGATCTTTCAGTTATATGTCGCCTTCATGTTTGCTCAAGATGAGAGTTCTGTGATGGAGTTAAACTCACAGCAGTCTGCTCCACTGATAAATAATGTTAAATTATTTTTATGAATGTTTCTGTTTAGTGCCCTGAGATGACTTCTGTTGTGACTTGGCGCTTCATAAATATCGTAAAACACATATTTTTTGTGAGTTGTGCAATTGTCATTATGATTAGACCAGGTCTGATTTGGTTTCTGCTGTGTCCGTTTGCTGCAGGAACCGTGTTGGCACACACGTTTGCCCTTTATCCCTTAGAGATTAACCTTGCATTGCATTGAAATAAAATCCCTACTTTTCTAAACTCTGCAGCCAGTCTTCATCTTCTATCAAGGCAGGGTCCATGAGCTGGGTCACAAAACGTACAGCTTGGAAGGATCTAGCAGGGACAGAATCAACGCATGTTGTACAGTTTTTAATCTTCGCTCTGCACTAACCGTGCATGGACAAACATTCAACACTGTGCTTTTGTCCCAGTAACAGAGTCCAAGGGATTAGCAGTCTGTGCCAGATAGATCAGGAAGGCTTGTGTTTGACTGGATCTCGCTCCGTGTTAATATGTAAACATCTGAGCTAAACAGAAGCAGGAATGTTTCACTCTGACATCGTTTGACAGTATAAAGTCATGTAAAATGCCACTTCTGGATTACGTTGCAAAAAAAACAAAAAACCCAACACAGTCACTGTAGTTTGATTTGTCCATTTGATAACTAAAGCTATTAATGAACACAGGAGAAAAAAAAAATCAGTACGTATTTGTGATTAGATTGCTTCATCCCCACCCAGTTTAGCCTGTTTTTTCTTGTGAATGACTTTTCCATGTCACCTTTGAGCTGGTGGCTTGCCTTCAATCAAACCTCTCCGACATGTTTTTACCCAACTGGTTTTACAGCATTAAAGGTAGAACACAAAGAAAAACACTGTTTTATTGGCAGATTAGTGTCATTGTAAAGCTTGAAACTCTTTGAGATGTGACTGAAACACAAGCCAAGAAGATACATGTGCATTCTATTATAGTTTTACAAATGGTATTTATCGCAGTAGTTTGAGAGGTTTTTCCATCGAGCACTATACTATACAGCTTTAAAAGTGTCAGTAGACTGCAGACCACAGCTTTCTAAGAGCTCATTGGCTAATGGCGCCCTCTTGTGGAGAAATATGCAAACTGATCCATATTGCTGCTGAACTCTGGTTTATGAAGCGTTCACACTATTGTGATCCATTTTTCTTCTGTACATTTTTCAGCATCTTTCTTATCCCACAGGTTTTGTGCTATTTCAAAAAAGCTTAAATCAAAATGTTCAGCGCTTTTGGAACAATCCTGCTTTGACTTTTGGTATTGGTGCAACTTTAGCTTTTTGAAATATTTAGCCTTTTCTGACATCACCACCCCCCCCCCCACCCCCCAGGAAGTGAATTGAGCTCATTTTACTTCCTTCAGATCTTTAGCTCTGTTTACAACCTTTTACTGCTCCTTTCACATTTTGTTCTGCTTCAGCTTCTTTCGGCTTCCTTGTGCATATTTAAAAAAATCCAGTGAGTTTCAACTAGTTTTCAACTTTTTTTGTGCTCCTTTCCGATTATTTTTGCTAACTACAAGATTTTTGTGCTTCTTCTAACTTCTTTCTGCTAATTTCAGCTTGTTATGCTCCTTTCAGCTAATTTCTGCAAGTTTTTAGCTTTTTCTGCTGTTTCAGCTACTATTTAGCTGTTTTTACGCTAATTTGAGTCTTTTCAGCTAACTCCACTTCTGTTCCATTCATTTCAAGTTTTTTTTTCAACCTAATTCAGCAAACATGTGCTCTCTCAACTTCCATCTGATAATTTAAGATTACTTCTGCATTTTTAGCTACTTTTCAGCTTTTTTATGCTAATTTCAGCGGTTTTCAGATGAATTCAAGTTTTTCATGGTGATTTCTGCTTCTTTCAGCCTACTCGGGCAAACGTGTTCTTTCCGCTTTCTTTTGCTAATTTAAACTTGTTCTACCTTTTCAGTAAATTTTAGCTAATTTCAGCTGGCTTCAGATAAATTCAAGTTTTTCATGTTAATTTCTGCTACTTTCAGCCTAATAAAATGATTTAATTTAATTTCAACTTATCCTCTTTCAGCCTATTTCTGTTAGTTTCAGTCATTTCAGCTACTATTTAGCAGTTTTTAATGCTAATAATAGCTTTTTCAGCGAATTCCACATTTTTTGCACTCATTTTGTGTTCTTTCTGCTGATTTATGCTTGTTCTACATTTTCAGCTACATTTCAGCATGTTTTATTTATTTATTTGTTTTTTTAACCTAAGCTGTTTTTTCAGCAAGTTCTCCTGGATTAAGCATTCACACTGCATTTTTGCAGGAAATGCACCAATTCCTCTACTTAACATTGTGTTACAGAATATAAAAAAATATGTTTACGTAAACGATCAGAGGTGTTTCTCAGTTAGATTATCCAGTTAATGTTTTGCACGTTGTAGTTTTACTGCTTTAGCTGCATGAAAAAGTCTGATTGAGCAATAAGAAATTTGTCGAGCTCATTATATTCAGATAAAGTTTTTATTTCAGTGTCACCAGAAGAATAACGAGGCACTGACACATGACGGTGGACGTAGTTGTGCAGATTCTATTAATAGGCCCTCTGTATTCCAGCAGCTGTCCCTCTTACATCGCCTGGCCTAACTCCTCTCACATTACCACCCCCCCAATCTACTCTTCAGTCCCACAGCCTCAGTGCAGTGCTCTGGCTTTGACCCCGCCCTCGAGGTTACCCACCCTCTCAGGCCTTTTAGAGTATCTGCGCTCCTGGCAGACTCTTACCCTACGTTACAGCTGTGTCTGCGCTGCTCCTCTGGCTGAGCGAAGATTGGAAGGTTAACCAGGCCCTGAGAGGAGGTAATGGGCTCCAGCCTCTGGTGGACTGAGTGTGTGGCGAGTGGGGGGCCGATCTGCTCTGGGGTGTACACGCTCAGCTTAGCAGTTCCATTAGGGGCTCTGATAGCGTCTCAGAATGGCCTCCTTTGCGGCTCAAACTATTTATAGGAGTGGACGCTGATGAAAGCTGCGCCACGGTGAAATGGTTGCCTTCTTGCTTCTGCTCCACTAAATTTTAGCTCGTATTGAGAAGTTGGGTCAGGAGTTTTAGACATGTTGTGTGCTTTTATGATGGTTTGTGCTTGGTGTCTGAGCGTTTACATTCACTTGACTCCATTTTTAATTAACTGGTTGAAGGAATAAATTGTAAACTTTATTCTTTTACTGTGAATTGTTGGTTTTCCCTATTCTCCGCAGAGAAAATAATATATTTTTTTAAAATTTCTCGTGCTTGTGTTTTACCTGTTGCGTCCATGGTGTCCCCCCTGCTCATCCCTAACCTTCCATTCTTCGTCTCTCAGCTGCAGAATCCAGCCTTCTGTCTTCGGCTGCCTCTCCAGTTTTCTCTCCTCATTGTCTGAATTTATTCTTCGTGGTGTTCAGTGTAGATCCATGACCCTTGGCTCGTCATCATGGCTTACAGATCACGCTTTTCCTTCTGGGAGCAAAAGGAAAGTCCTGTTTTTGTTTATTGTCCTCATCACATTGCTTGTTGAATTTGTTGAAGTATATGAAAATGGGAAAATATTTGGTTTGAATGTGTGGTTTGATTTTTTGTTTCTTTCTTTTTAGGCTAAAGTAGAGAACAAGCCAGATGTAAGTGTTTTTTTTTTCAAGTGCATGAGGGATGAATGGTTGCTCCAGAGAATAAACACATGGTTTAGAAGGAGTTTTTATGAGATTAACTTGCAGTGGCTCGGAAGAGGTTTGCTTATCTGCAATCTGCTGTGAAATATACTGTAGATTTTAACTAAAGACATTGCTGACTTAAGGAGACAATTGTCCAGGACTTCCGCTAACATCATACATTTTCTTTGTTCACTTACAATTTGAAGCTTTAGTCCTTGTGAAGGTGGTTCTGTGAGAAGGTTTTGAAAGATCAATGTGGTACCTGCTGTGTGAAGCCCTTTGAACAACCTCATTTGGAAAAACAAAGTTTATTTTTGTTTGGATTATCCAGTCGATGGATCATCTGAATGAAGCAAAGACCAGCGTGGATCACAGCTGGGCTAACAAAGCTCCAGTCTCAGAAAAGTTCAATCATACAAATGAACTTTAAAATAAACTTTGTGACTGTCAGTTTAGGGGCGGCAGTAGCTCTGTGGGCAGTACAGCAGTAATGAGTTTAGGTTGCATCAGGAAGAGCATCCTGCGTAAAACACACATTTTTGTGAAAGATTGATATTCTTGGTGCACAGCCAGCTTTATTATTATTATTATTATTATTATTATTATTACTACTACTACTACCTGTATTATTATTATCATTGTTATTATCATTGTTATTGTTATATTTGCTATTATATCACTATTATTACTATTATTATTATTATTATTATTATCATTGTTATTATTATTGTTATTATTATCACTATCATTATTATTATTATTATTATCATCATTATTGTTATTGTAATTATTATCATTGTTATTATTATTGCTATTATTATCATTATTATTACTATTATTATCATTATCATTATTGTTATTATTGTTATTATTGCTATTATTATTATTATTATTATTGTTGTTGTTGTTGTTGTTGTTGTTGTTGTTGTTGTTGTTGTTGTTGTTGTCATTATCTTAATGGGGGAAATTATCTTTTTAAGCCATCACACATGTGGGCAGAAACCTGCAATCTAAAGCACCTGGGAAGCAACTGGAGGTTAAGGCCTTGCTCAAGGGCCCATAGTGGGTGGATGCAGGTGTGGACTCTTCACCTTTCAGGGGTTTTGAACTTGCATCCTTCCAGTCACAGGCGTGCCTTCTCTAACCTCTGCGCCACCACCCCACACCTGTTTTCCGTAATCATCTGTGCTGGCCCATAACCATAAAATTATACGTAAACAAATGGTTAATGTAAAACTGACTGAAATGTAAAATAAAATAAAATCATAAAACTAGTGTTGAACATTCATAATAATAATAAAAAAACAAGTAGTAGTTTTCAGTTGAAATCCTCTCTGGTCTTGGCACTGCTGAAACTAGAATGCTGCTCTGTTTCTCCAAACAGATGTTGTTCTAAAAACTACCTGCAGCAGGTGCAGTAATGCCGTATTTTTCAGGCTATAAGGTGCAACAGATTATAAGGCTCACTGTTGATTTTTGAGAAAAAGGATTTTAAGTGCGACTTCTAGTCCGAAGCATACAATATTTATTTGTTAGGCATTCACCAGCTAAACAATTTTAACAAAAAAGGAGCAAAACAAATAAAAACGGGTTCTCTGGTTTCACACTAAAGATAAGGTGTAACTTTTATACAGTATTTTTTAAAATTTGATAAATAATAGAAACTCGCATTTGCATGCTGGTTATCCTCACAACTTTACTTGGTGAGTGATGCTGGTACACAGTTTTTCTTCTGCATGTCTGAGTAAATTTAATTTTTTTTTTTTTTAATTGACTGTCTTCTTTGAAGTTCACATTTAGGATTACATTTTTTTTAAAGGCTAGAAGTCAAGAAATACAAATAAAAATATCCTGGTTGTCTCTTTAAGATTACTCTGACTAGATTTTAGTCCCAGAATCATGCTGTTTATTTGTTTCAGTCACAAGAATCATCTAAACTCTTCATCTGTTTGTATCCAGTCTGATAGTAGTCAGCCTCAGGCAGACACAAAACCTGGGCTAGATCCAGCAGGTGGGCCGCACTCGACTGAGGAGTCCAGTGGTAATCCTGCCCTGAGAGGTCCAGATACTCCAGCAGAGGAGGAGAGCAATAAAAGTGTTGTGCGAGTTATGAGGAGAGTTGTTCGCCGTGGAGTTCCTTCTGGTTCAGAGGAGCAAATCCAGCCCGCTGTTTCTGCATCTGTGTCAAAACCAGCTCTCTCCAAAGCTGGAACTGCTGCAGACAAGGATGATATATCCATGGGTCTGACCAGTTTAATGGGTAGAAGCAGAACCAAGGAGCACCGGCCTCGCACTCGCACTCAGGACCGCAAAGAAGACGTGAAGGAGGAGGCACAGCAGGAGGACGAGAAGGGAAAGGTGGAAGAAGAGAGACAAGAGGAGGCCTCGTCCATGCCAGCTCCTGTAGCTCCAAACCCAGCTCCACCGAAGTCTAACCCCTTCACGCCTCCGGTTGGGTTCATCCCTCCTCCCAAACCTGACCCTTTGGCACCGCCGGCTGGTTTCATCCCCGTTCCCAAACAGAATCCGTTGACTCCTCCACCTGGTTTCGTCCCTGCCAGTAAAACCAGTCCTGCGCCGCCCAAACACAATCCCTTGGCGAGACCTCCAGGATTCGTTCCTGTCCCAAAGACGGATCCGCTGGCTCCTCCTGCAGGATTCATACCCAAACCTCGTTCGTTCGCTGTGAAGAAACCAGAGGTAGCGCATGAAAACAGTGCATGTTTAACTTTGTGCCACCGTGCCTTCTAACTGTAATGTTTTAACCCAGACATCATCATTAGTCTGCCTAATGTTCACTGGCAGCAAAATGACGTGGGCTTTTTCTTTAAAGTACAATTAGTTTTTTTATTTCTGGTATAATGAAGCCATCAGGACTGAGGGGGAGGAAAGGACATGTGAGCTGATATGTGCTTTGGCAGGATGGTCAGCTGAAATGTTCCCCAAGCACCGAGCTGTGACTCATTACCATCACCTCCTGCGAAGTTTGTGCTCTGAAAGCTGTAATCTACTGAGGCAGGAACTTTATGGGTCTTTAGGGATGCTTTTTAAAGAAACCAGGAGTTATGTTTGGAACTAATACCCTCATTTGTTCACTTTGTTACAGTGAAATTTACCAGGATGCAACCGGGATTGTCCTTGCTGCATATGGATAATTAATTTAGTTAGAGAAAAAATCATTAGCTTTGAAAAATGTTAATATTTCAGAAGAAAATGTTACTATTTCAGAATTTTTGTGTTTCTAAGGAAATCTTTAGATTACAAATTATTTAGGCCAAGATTTTATTTTTGTAGCTTAACTTGAAACTGACGCATCTCGGATGTTTTGCTCTGCCCTGTCATCCTGCAGTTAGCATTTGGCAGCTTGGTGATATTTTGAACATTCTACAAGGCAGAAAGTTTTTAACATCGTAAACAAATAAAGATTGCACACACAAGAAGAATTTTGACAAAACCAAAAGCTTCTTTATGTACAGTCATGAGAAAAAGTTCATCCTCTTTCAACCCTATGTATCATTGGGAAATAATAAAAATGCATTTTTTTATTACCATTTACTAAATTATTGAACTCTAATCTTAAGTATAAAAATATGCAATGCGTTCCTTCATGTCATCGTTTACAGCACTGGAAGAAAATCAAAACCAAAATGGAAAAGTTGCATATGGAAAAACTAAATCTTCCCTTGTGGAAAAAGTCTAGCAAACTGATAAAACATGTAATAAATGAACACCGTGCCAAGTTAAAAAAGTTAGCTAACAGCAGCTGGAAGAGGCTCCAGTGTCTGATGGAGCTTAGGAGGATCCTGGGACTTTATGGATCTGAGCACGAGCGTCCTGACACGTTCACTAGTGGTCACTTTTGAAAAAGACTTGTGCCTTCATGGCTCAGTTTGAGGAGACAACATGAAAATTAAGCATTGATTTTCAAAATATTTGGAACAAGTATAATAGCATTTATTATTCATAGTATCAGTACTCTGTAATGGCACGTAAGCAAATGGTTAGAGGAAAAAAGTATTAAAATTGCCATTTTTGGATGTAACTGGGACCTTGAGTAGACAATTTTGTTCCACCTCATGTACCACATGTGATGCAAATGACAATAAAAAACCTTGAACCTATTTAAGACTTCCTTGGTTGAAACATCCAGGCAAATTTACCTCAAGGCCACACTTTGTGTGTAATGTTCACCAAAACTGGAAAAAAAGTTAAAGGTTAAAGTTCATGACAAGACAATTTAGAAAAAAAAAGACAAGTAGGCCCTACTGCTTGTTTGAAAGGGTCATTGGGAGAAAGCCTGAACTCCTTTGTCGACTAAAGTAGAGTCAAATGTGAAGCCATCTCCATGACGAGCTGAAACTTGTCTGAAATTTGTTGTCTGTTGATTTAAAAAAAGCATTTGATACTGTTAATCATAGTATTCTCATTGATAAATTACATAAGTACGGAATTAGAG
>JARVGQ010000390.1:27278709-27289055 GCA_031762355.1 Hypsolebias martinsi | reverse complement strand
TGGTGGTCAGGAGGGATGAAATAGAACTGTTGGACATCCCCATCCGAAATTGCCATTTTTGACCTAACAATGTTCAGTCTGGTCATCTGGATGTTCTCTTTTTTGCTGAAACGTTTTGTCCTCTATCCAAAGGACTTCCTCAATCCGAGAAGCCACCAAACAAACTGATTCCCACAAACAGCTCACTCCATTGTGGAAAAAAAAAATACAGTTTGCTGGTGCTAACAAAGCACCACCAAACTGCCCCCCCCCACCCCCACCCCCACTATAGAGTATTCTGCTTGTGGGACTCAGTTTGTTTGGTGTCTCCTCAGATTGAAGACGTCCTTTGGATACAGGACAAAACGTATTGGCAAAAAAGAAACCATCCAGATGACCTGCCTGAACATTGTTGAAATTTTTTACCTGAATTATTGAGCATGAACTTTGGCATTTCTTACCTATTTTTATTATTTTTATTTTCAGTCATTTTGACAGTATTTTTTAAATAGATAAACAAAATTTCTTGATAGTTGGTCGCTGTTCATACACTTTCCTTACATTTTACTTTAAGGACAAATTAACCACCCAAAATAAACAAAAAAATGTGCAAATTTTGTATATTACATTTTAATTTTATTTATCAATCTTCATGACTTTGCAGTGAGTACCTTTAATATATGTCATCTACAGACATGAAATTTTTAAATAGGTGTGCATTAGGCTGCCATTAATTATTAATGATGTGTTTGTTTGCATGTGCTGCAGCTGGCCGATTTGCAGGTAGATAATGAGGATCTGCAGCGCTCCGTGCAGCAGCTGAAGAAGAAGTGCCAGAAGCTGACGGCTGAGCTGCAGGACACCAAGCTTCATCTGGAGGGCCTACAGAGCCGTAACCACGATCTGGAAAAGAAACAGAGAAAGTCAGTTTCAGCGTTCTCTCATCACTCTGTCTGCCTTTCCATCTTTTTTTTTTAATTATAAACATACATCACAGAGATCTTACAGTTCTGTTCCCCTTGGGATTGCCCAGCACAGGGCCCACTCGCATAACGCTCAAGTTTTCTGTAATTTGAATAGTGGCTGAGATGGTCTGTAATCTGTGGAATTGCATTAGCTGAGAAAATGACTTCGACTTTAAGCACTCGAGAAGCTATCGCCGTGGCAGAATGTGATCTCTCCCCTGTGGCTAATTGAAGATGCTCTGCGGGTGAAATTATTTTCAGCTGCACTTCAGAGAAAAACACGGGGAATTACGACAAGCTGTCAGCACGAAACACTTAGCTGTTAAGTTCACTAACAATAAATGTTTTTGCTCCAGACTGCAGAAGAAAACATTTGGCAGATTACTAAAATCCGTTGCTAAACTTATTCCTAACAGAAGAGAAACTTTAAACCAAAGATAACCAAAATGTTTTAGTTACTGTATGCAATGAGGACAACATACCTTTACAGCTTTCATGCTTTGTAAATTTAAGGCCTAGCATTCCTTGAAGGAATGCTCTGTCTGTGGCTTTTCATGCTACATTTTAGACTAAATCCATTTTCAACTAAATCACTTTTAGTTAAGATCTTCTGAAGTCGTAATTTGCTACAAATTGTCTTTCTGTTAAGGAATTGTTTTAAAAGGATTCAGATAACTGATTTGTACAATTTGCATCCAATAAACAGTATTTCTGTATTTTACTTTAATACTTTCACTTGTTTTAAGACGAAACTAGATATAATTTAGAGTTTGGACCATTCCAGATCCTTTGGTTTTCACCGTGTTTTCATGCAAATTTCACGTTTTCCTGTGTTGCTATTTAGTGTGTCTGTGTCTCCTTGTGTGCGCTCCAGATTTGACCTGGAGCAAAGCCAGTTTCAGGCTGAGGTACAAAGAGAAAAGAGCCAGCGGGAGAAACTGGCTCGAGAAAAAGACATTATAACTGGCGAGATATTTAACCTTCGCCAGCAGTTGCAGGTGAGATTCTCTTTCCCTTTTCTCTCTGTACGATGAACTGTAATAGAGCCGATCCAAATGTGCACTGCTTTTAGCTTTCCTTTTTATTTATTTTTTACTCTGTCCACTTCTACCTGCAGGACAAGGACACTGAATTGTACGCCACCAGTGTAAAAGTGCAGCAACTGAACTCAGAGATGCAGGATCTGTCCTCCCAGGAGTCCAAGGATGAGGCCTCGCTGGCCAAGTTGAAGAAACAACTTCATGACCTCGAGGCAAAGGTGAAAGACCAGGAGGAGGAGTTGGACGAACAAGCTGGAACTATTCAAATGTTGGAGCAGGTGGGGAAACAAATAAATATTTATATTGCTAAAACTTGCTTATGAAGCCCCAAGCAAGGTTTTGAACTAAAGAAATGCACTTTCCGAACACCCTAAAGTCTACAAACAAAAGTTTCTAACCAATATATTCTAATGCATTTTTTCCCCCCTGGGTATTTATATCATGAGTTGTTATGTGTGTCTCCTCATCTTGTACTCAGACTAAGCTGCGGCTTGAGATGGAGATGGAGAGGCAGCGACAGAGCCACTCCAAGGAGATTGAGAGCAGGGATGAAGAGGTGGAGGAAATCAGGTGGTCCTGCAGTAAGAAGGTAGGCGTTGCTCATTTTGTCTCTGCCTAATATTTTTTTCTTTTTCTAAGCCTCTCTTCTCCAGACTAACAATTAGGTCTGTTCAAGGGAACAGTGCGAAACAGACACTTTGATTCACGAATGCATTCAAGTTTCAACTGATTTTTGCAGAAACCAACATATTAGTGAGCTGGTTACAGTAGTTGTTATTTTGTCCCCCATCGCTGAGCATAGAGGGAGAATTGGAAATAACCTCTGTGCGTCTGTTTGTGCATGTCGTGAGCATGATAAGTGAGGCACTGATTTCCATTTTTTTGTGTGGTAACATCTACATGTATGTGTAAGAAAGGATCCTTTGGAAAACTGTGTTGCCATGTCAAAATCCAAGATGGCTGCTGCCATACATAGCTAATGATCTTGTGAGCTGGATAACATAAAAAATAAGTGAGGTACCAAGTTCCATTTTGGTGTGTGGCTGTATCTAAGTGTTTGAAAGGTCATCTTCTAAAATTGGGCTGCAAGTCAAAATTCAAGATGGCCACCCCTAGTGGATGTACTGCGTGTATTGTGTCTATATACATATACATATATGTGCATAAAATAGATACATATGGTGCACACCAGTTTGTGTGTGTACACACATGTTGTTATAGTCGCACCCGTGACTCAGACCACAGTCAAATGCATTCCAGGGGTCAGGGCGAGCAGCACTGAATCCCACCTGAAACTACTGGCTAAAGCTAAGGCTAATTACAATAAAATCATTATTCACGTTGGTGAAAATGACACTCAGTTACACAAATCAGAGATCACTAGAATTAATGTTGCTTCGTTGTGTAACTTTGCAAATACTATGTCGGATTCTAGTTTTCTTTGGCCCCCTCCCCAACCTGACCAGTGACAACATGTTTAGCCGTATATCAGCTTTCAATCACTAGGCATCCATGTGGTGTTCTGAAAACAATGTAGGGTTTATAGACAACTGGAGTGCATTTTGGGGAAAACCTGGTCTGATGCAGAGAGTTAGCATCCATCCCACTTTGAATGGAGCAGCCCTTCTCTCTGAAAACTTAGCTGATTCAGTTGGACATCCAAATTATTGACAACAACGGTCCAGTCTAGAAATCAGTCCAGGAAGCAGAGTTGTAGTCCTCCACACCTCTCTGCTGCTACTCCTCTGTTACGCACCCAAAACCCCATTGAAACAGTGCAAACTCCCTCATGACAAATTAAATAAAAAACATATAAATCATAAAAATCTTATTTAAATAAACACAACTACTTTACCAGAACAAAATAATAAAGTAATTAAACTATGATGGAAGATAATCATTAAATTTGGTTACAATGTTTTCTGCTAAGATGAAATTTACTCAGGCAACCTTAAGAATGTCACTAGAACCAGATTTATGTTTGGACAGTTTTTTTCCTGTTGAGCTCTCTGAATTGTCAAAAACAATAGTCTCATCCAAACCATCCACGTCTGCTGGACCCCATCCCAGCCAGGCTGTTGAAAGACGTATGTCCCTTAATTAATAACCACGTCTTGGATCTGCTTAATTTGTCTCTAAGAAATGTTATGTACCAAAGAGCTTTAAGATTGCTGTAATTAAACCTTTACTTAAGAAACATAGCCTTGATTCAGGAATCCTAGCCAATTGTAGACCTATATCAAAACAAACTTTCATCTCAAAAATTCTAGAGAAAATAGTTGCTGGTCAGCTTTCAGTCAGGGTTTAGAGCTCACCACAGCACTGAATCTGCACTGATGAAAGTCACTGATTATATTCTCATGTCCTCTGACAATGGACTTGTGTCTGTACTGGTCCTGTTAGACCTCAGTGCTGCATTTGATACAGTCGCTCACAATATTTTGCTACAGAGATTGAATATGATATAGGGATTACAGGAACAGCTCTAAATTGGTTTAAATCAAATATATCTGATAGATTCCAATTTGTAAATGTAATAATGAATCTTCATCATACATCAAAGTTAGTCATGGAGTTCCTCAGGGTTCAGTGCTTGGACAAGTACTCTTTACCTTTTACAGGATGTATATGTAGGATTACACTGTTCTCACATGCTGTGTAATTCATACCTACTTGAATATCTTGCACCAAACGTTTTAAGGTTTACTTGCATTCCTTGTTCAATTCCAACCCAGAAAATCACTTGTTTCAAAAACTACAAATATTCACTATTCAAGTCCTCCAGTGACAAGAAACATTGTGTACTACTTGTTAGGCTGTTTTAAAATAGTGTTTTATGCTAAAGTATTGTATCCTTAAAAAATATTATAAAATGATGTGATATTATGAATTATACAATGCTAAAAATTACATAATTATATTCACTACATAAAATTGAGCATAAGTTTATACTGTATCCAAAATAGTTTAAATCACTCACATGGCAGGCATTCCTTCAATATAAGTTTGGACTTTATTGTTTGCATTTAAAACATCTATGTCTTTATATGTGTCGTGCAGCTGAAGCAGATGGAGATTCAGCTGGAGGAGGAGTATGAAGACAAGCAGAAGGTCCTGCGCGACAGAAGAGAGCTGGAGTCCAAACTTCTGATTACTCAGGACCAGGTACTTCCTTGACTCCCTCTTCGCTCTGTCAGTGCTGTTAAATGTGTGATTTGGTGTGGGCCACTTCCACTGATTGGAAATAAAATGCTTTTGAGTGTGGAAAGGCAGTGTTAGTTTTAAAGGAGGGTAGATGGTTGTATGTGTGATAGTGATGACTGCAGAGGAGTGGTTTGTCATTCAGGTGAGCCAGAGGGATGTGGAGATGGAGAAGAGGTTGAAAAAAGACTTAAAGAGGACCAAAGTCCTTCTGGCTGATGCACAAATTATGCTTGACCACCTGAAGAGCAACGCCCCCAGCAAAAGGGAGATTGCCCAGCTCAAAAATCAAGTATGTAATCCAGGGACACAATTGCCTTACACTTGTACTGTAGTCTTGTAATGAGTGGCAATACATAGCAAAAAAAATCTAAACAGCAGTTGAACCATCATCAGGCCTGTCCAGTAATAATCCTTCATCTTGACCCACTAACGTTTGTCCTTCCCATCCTGCCTGCCTCTTTCCATCTGCGTCTCTCAGCTGGAGGAGTCGGAGTTCACATGTGCCACAGCGGTGAAAGCTCGGAAGGGCATGGAGATTGAAATCGAAGACCTGCATATCCAAATGGAGGATGTGGTCAAAAATAAAATGCAGGTGAGGTTCACATCTGATTAGAACGCATCATGGACGTGTAACAGAGCAGAAGGAAACAAAGTGATACTTTGAGTAATCCTAAATATTGATCAGTTGTCTTACACCTCCAACACAAGATGTATTTTTTGTCACGTTTATCGATAATTTAACAATCGGTGTCTGCATTAAGGCAAAAATGAACACCAGAGCTCTGTTGGCTTAATTTGTTTCAAAACTCTTCTTTTAATGAGAAAGTAAAAGCAGAAACAACAGTGTGTGATTACTTAAGGGCCTGTGCATATCAAATATTCTCCCTTCAAAATGTAGCGGGATTCTCATTAATATGCACCCATCAAGCCATGCTGGGATATTAAAATAATAAACACCCTTTGGCACATGTCTGATTTCAACATTTTTGCTCTAATGGATAAATGAGCTTTATCGAATGTTTTTTCCCCCTCAGTTTGCTCATTAATAGCTGTCTCCCGAGAGTTCTGCCTACATTTTAGACTCATAGACTGCGGATATTTGTGTCTCTTGGGATGGCATACAGTGTGCTGCGTGCTTGTGTTTTAGTTTTTAATTGCCACATTTATGGCGAGGGAGGGTCCTGTAAATGTCTGAGATTAGAGAATGCACATCGAGCGCCGGCGTTTAGCCCCTGAACACAGATGATGAACTCAGTACATCACTAGTACACTGCACTCGCTGCACTTTCACATGCCTAAATGAGCCAATTGATTAGCTCCAATTGGTGTCGTCCTCCAACCAGAGCTCCTGTCCAGACTGTGTTTCAGTGCCATTAGATGAAATTCCAGTGCTGCCACTGGCCCGGCCAGCTAATGATCATTTATTATATTCAGCAGCTCATAAATAAACCCTGTCATTCTGTACTAAGCTATGTGTTTCCTTCTCTGTTTGTCACTTAGTTGGAGGAGCAGGTCAGCCGCCTGCAGAGAGAGAAGAATGACTTGCAGTCTCGGATGGAGGAGGATCAGGAAGACCTGAATGAGCTGATGAAGAAACACAAAGCTGCTGTTGCACAGGTAGCTCAAGCTGTGGAGCTGCTCAACCACCTGTTTTATTCCATAAAGAAAATTGAACTGTTAATTACTGCCCGGCGTGACTATGTTTTTGCTCATCTAAGTGTGTATGCATATGTTTGTGTTTTTTGAGTCTGTCTGTTAACAAAATACCTCATGAACCGCTTGACTGACATTAATAAAACTCTCAGTAATTGATCAGTCAATGTCCCTCTACAACTGGTGACCTTTTGGAGTCAAGCCAGTTCAAGATGGCTCCCACAGACAGTAACCTTAAAAAACATAAAAATGGCTACAATTCAGTCAGTTGTACAACTATTGATTAAAAGAAAAAAAAAAAGTTTATCTGAGATAATTCTTAACATATGTTGAGCACTGACTGCACCAGATTTTTTTTTTCAAATTTGTCCAACTATTATTTTGTCAGCTTGGTGTTTTTAGCAAAATATGTCGTACCACTAGTCAAAGTTTAATTAAGCTTTCAGGAAATAATCATTGGATGCACATCTATAACTGTAAAACTTTTGGAGCAAATCAAAGTAAAGACAGCTCCACAGCCAACTGACTTTAGAAAACACAACATGGTCCAAGTGGAAAACTCACCAGGAGGAGTACCGGTATCTTGAATCCTTAAATTGAGGAGTTCATCCCAGGAAAGAATTATTTGGCAGCAGGTGATGTGAATTCCTTCAAGGAAATGCCAGGCCTTTTTTATTGTCCTTGATTTTCTGCACCTATTGTAACACTTTGAGATTTTTGTTAATGAAAAGTGCGTTACAAATTCATTATTATTATTATTATTATTATTATTATTATTATTAAAATACAGTAGTCCCTCGTTTATCACGGGGATCCGTACTGAACCCCTGCGATAAGTGAAAACCCACAAAGTAAGAATAGTAGTACAAGTAGTAAGTAGTAATTTATTTTAGTATTTATATATACAGTGAGGAAAATAAGTATTTGAGCACCCTGTCACTTTGCAAGTTCTCCCACGTAGATATCATGGGTGGGTCTGAAATTTTCATCTTAGGTGCATGTCCACCGTGAGAGACATAATCTAAAAAATAAAAAAAAATAAATAAATAAATCTGGAAATCACGATGTATGATTTTCAAATAATTTATTTGTGTGTTACTGCTGCAAATATGTATTTGATCACCTGCCAATCAGCAACAATTTTGGCCCTCAAAGACCTGTTAGTCTGCCTCTAAGAAGTCCACCTCCACTTGTTATTTTAAATTAGAAGCACCTGTTTGAGGTTGTTAGCTGCATAAAGACACCTGTCCACCCACACAATCAGTAAGACTCCAACTACTAACATGACTAAGACCAAAGAGCTGTCCAAAGACACCAGAGACAACATTGTAAACCTCCACAAGGCTAGAAAGGGCTACGGAGCAATTGCCAAGCAGCTTGATGAAAACAGATCAACTGTTGGAGCAACTATTAGAAAATGGAAGAAGCTAAACGTGACTGTCAATCTCACCCAGAACTACACGGGAGGAGCTGGTCAATGACCTGAAGAGAGCTGGCACCACTGTTTCCATGGTTACTGTGGGTAATACACTAAGACGTCATAGTTTAAAATCATACATGGCACGGAAGGTTCCCCTGCTTCAATCAGCACATGTCCAGGCCCATCTTAAGTTTGTCCATGACCATTTGGATGATCCAGAGGAGTCATGGGAGAAACTTATGTGGTCAGATGAGACCAAAACAGAACTTTTTGGTCTTAATTCCACTCGCCGTGTTAGGAGGAAGAAGAATGATGAGGATCATCCCAAAATCTCCATCCCTACTGTGAAGCATGGGGGTGGAAGCATCACAGTTTTGGGGTGTTGTTCTGCACAAGGGACAGGACGACTGCACTGTATTATTATTATTATTATTTTTAATCAATATACAGTATATATTTAAGGAGTAAATATGCTGTGTACATAAAAATAGAAATCCACTAAAATCTCCTTTAAAATCCATGTTGTAAAGCAACAAATGAGGTGAAATGTCAAACAGGGATGAATATTTGTGGAACCCAAAGTATGGATGACAAGATACCTAATGCAAACCTCATGTTTGTTTATCTCACCAATTACTCTGTGATACTTTGGTGGATAATGATAGCTGCCTTTCTTTCATCACATCCTCTTCAGGAGATGCCTTTTTTTTTATCACGTTGGCAACACTTCTTCTTGGCACTACCAATGGTGTTTGACAGTAAAAATCATGTTTTAGATCATAGATCATGTGTCAGTTTCCTCAACGGGAAGTGGTAAAGGACGACAGAATGATTTTGACTCAGGGCTATTCCAAAAAGCTTTCATTTCCCACCCACACAGTTCATCCTGTCACCCAAAAGGCATGGGGGAGGGAGCTGGGGAAGATGACAGGTATGTGCATTCTGCGACATGCGCTCACGGCCCTGTCCCAGGCCTGGTTTTAGTGCACAGACACATTGTTATCAGACCCTCCTGTGCTGCTGAATACACCAGCCAGAAATAAGACAAGTTAAACATATCCTGTAAAAATAAGTGCTGACAAATGCACACGTTCCTGAGGCCCGCCCCCTCCCCCCCCCCCTTCTGTCATGAGATGAATGTCAGGAGAAGAAGGGAAGGTTGAATGGAGGCGGAGTGGAGGGGACACTGCAGCGGAACATGGAACAATAGGCGCCCTCTGGCATCAACCTCTGGACAGCTCAAGCCGCTCACCAAAGACACTGAACTCACCCACAATGAACTGCTGCGGTGGGATGGGAGGCTTTAGAGAGTTCAATTTCCAACACAATTGGCTGTATTCTCATCCTTTAAATGCCAAGAAGATGGTGTGCGGCGTGCGCCTTTGTGTGGAGCTATGCTTACAGCGAGTGTCCTCTAGCCGGAGAGACAGAAAGAAAAAGACAGGAGATGGCAAAAGACAGGCGGGATTGGGAGGACAGTGCGGAGACAGAAATAGTGCGGCTGTGTAAAAAAAAAAAAGGAAGAACGGAAAAAAGTGAATGACTGGGAGAGATAGAGTGGAAACAAAAGTACAAAGAAAAAGAGAAGGGAAGAGAATGTCTTCTCTGATTGTCAGAGCGGTTGTGAGCCAGGCTCACAGGGACCATCTGAAGGACAATGCTCCTACTAGTGGAGTGTGACGTTTGTCCTCTACCCAATTTGCCACATCCCCTAAAAAAAACACTGATATTCAGTGTTGATAATGCATCTCATACACAATGCGTTCCTCCAAAGAAAGCAGAAAATGTCGGGGTAATGCACCAAATTAGTTAAAATAAGGTAAAGGTAACATTTGTCTGATGAAATGTGAAATGATAGTGTCCACAGCAGCAAGAGGTCACCTTTGAAACAAAAAACACAACTCCACAAATTTTAAAGTAAATGGTCATACTACAAAGCCCTCTAAAACCGAGCGCCATTACCGTTCCTTTTTTTTTTTTTTTTTTAACAGAGCACTTCGCTCTCACACTGCAGGTTTACTTGTGGTTCCTAGAGTTTCCAGAAGCAGAATGGGAGGAAGATCTTTCAGTTATCAGGCTCCTCTC
>JARVGQ010000390.1:27249419-27260564 GCA_031762355.1 Hypsolebias martinsi | reverse complement strand
CCACTCCGGGGGGGGGGGCTAGGAGGCTTGACAGAAGCGGCGTGTTTACAAATGTAGGTAAACGTAGATGTTTAACAACCTGTTAAAATACAGGAAATGCAGCAAAATGCAGGAAATCACATCTACTTTATTCAAAATTTTCTGGGGGAGGACTCCCAGGCACATCCCGCCCTAATCAGCCTATCCATTTTTTGAGTTCTGGCATCAATCAGTTTCTAAATTAAGCCATGGTTAGAAGCTTCTCAAACAAAACACACTTTTCCACTACTCCTAATGTGTTTTAACCACAACGACAGTATTGACTTATAGGCTTTGCCACTTTGCCCTCCTCTTCCCACAACGTTAACCTTTAGGAACAACAAGATGCATCATGGTTAATGCTCACCAGAGATCTGAACGAATAAATCCAAACTGACCTTATCCAGGTGGAATCTGCTAAGCTTTTTCATCATGATTTGGTGGTCTGTGTGTATTGATTGCCACGTCAAGCTCAGAGGCAGTGGGGGCTGTCTGGTGGCTCCGCTCCAATACCGATCACCAGGGGCAGCGGACGCACAGCACAGATGCTGAACCTACCAAACAAGTTAATTATACCTCCAAGAGTTTCATCTGCATGCTGCACTTTTGCTGGCACATCTGCATGGCAATTGTCTGTTGAAGTGAGGAGATGCTTTAAGAAGAAGTCTAGAATTTGTTGAAATTGTTGAATCGCAGCTGCTGCTTAACTGTAGCCTGTCTGATTTGCCTTGCATCATTAAGCTAACCCCTATTATTATGAAAGAGTGCAACCGTGCAACTCCTGACAGATGCTTACAATATGTGACACGTAATTATTTTGCCTGGTCTATGACACTGAAAATTCACATAACAGGCACTAAAGTGATTATTTATTCTGAGAATTTATTGGTTATGAATTTAATGAATTGGCCAGTTTGATGGATTAACATCATGAAAATTTATGAAAACTGTAAAAAGAAAAAAAAAAAAGTTGATTTATTTTAAAGCGTCAGGAAGTACCACACTGTAATGTGAGAGTTCAGAGCTTTATGTCGCAAAAATAACGGATTAAGGTGAACACATCTGATGCTTTTCAAAAACAGTTTTTTGTTTTCCCCGTCACAGCGGAGGGGAGACAGAAACAGATTCAGAAGTGGAGGACCGTGTGGATGGAGTTAAGTCATGGCTGTCGAAGAACAAAGGCTCCAACAAGACTCAGTCTGATGAAGGAAGTCTAAAGAGCAGCAGGTTAGTCCTTGTGCTCTCTTGTATCATGTCTAATGATCATCTAGTGATAAAACTACCCACATTTCATTAGTCTTAAAAAGGCCCACGATTACCTGGGGCGTTGTGCAACAGAACGATGGGGTCCTCATGTGATTAGGTGTCATCACTCTCTCCCAGTAATCTGTCTAATGACAGGAGGTGGTGTGGGGAAGCGGCTGCTGTCACATTTATTGAGATGGCTTGTGGCCAGTTGGCACGCCTGCCTAATGACGCCTTTGCCTCTGTCAGATAGGTCCTTTCACTAGTTGATTGCCTCACTTTCAGCAATGTACTCTACACATAACAGCAATGGTCAGAGGTACTGCGTTCCCCATCTCCTGACTAATCCCAAGGACAAAGTGATTCTTTTTTTGTCAACTAAAACAATTTGCAGCATGAATTGCCAAAACGTTAAATCTTAGCTACCACAGGTTTGCTGAGAGTGTTTAGCAAAACCAAATATTAGAACTTGCCCATTAAATTTGTTTTTATTCTGCCTAAATTTTGGTGTCAATTTTATTGCATAACTTTATAGATATTCAGCAAATGCAGATGCCAAGGAGATGAAAGAAGGTAAGGAGAAGATGAGTGACAGCAGTAAAGATGGGAAAGAAGTAGAGTCGAACAGATCGGTGTCTGTCATGAGTTCCCTCAGCTACAGGAAACGCTCTAACCTCAAGGACTCCATTGGGGGTACAGGAGATGACAGCTCACTGTTCAGCACTCTGAAGGAACAGCCTGACGTGCCAGATCATGCTGCCATTCGTAAAGCCAAGTCCAAAACCGGTGAGCTCCAGGAAGATCGAAGGAAGAGTCAGGACGATGTCGATGATAAAGGTTCTGTCATCTCCCTGGCCTATTCTGAAGCCACCAGCAGAGCCAGGAAGGGCTTGGAGTCCCGCTGGACTTCTCGCAGCAGCCCTGAGTTTGATAAGGAGTCCATGGTGTCCTCTGTGGCTCCCAGCAGGATATCAACCAGGAGGAGCGTGCTGGACATGGATGATGACAACAAGTCCACCATCAGCAGCGTGAGCCATTCCAGCCCGCGATCACTGCGTCGCAGCGCCTCTTGGAAGGATGACAAACGCAGCAGCTCTCGCTTGTCTCTCGCTCGCAGCTGTGGCCTCAGTGACTTTGGTCTCCATGTTAATGATGATGACGATGGCCAGAGTTTGGCTTTTGGTGATGGTGGACACTCACCTTACAGTTCCGTCAGTCGCAGCTTTTCCACGCCGCCTCAGCCTCGTCCTTCAGACAACAATCAGCCTGATATGTCCGACATTAAACCGGTCACTCACAGAAATTACTTGGACCCTGACTTAGAGGCTGCAATTAATGAGGTGCTGAGCTTCAAACCCATTAAGTTCAAGCGAAGCAAACTAGATGAGTCTAGCGATGAGGATGAAAAGAAAGGCCCAGGAAGTGAGGACAGTCGGAAGGAAGAAAATAAAGTCTTTGCTTCATCAAGCCTGCGTCGATCCTCATCGAGCTTCTCTCAGGATTACGGCGATCGCAAATCTGGCACCTCCTATAGTCGTAAGGACAAAAAATCTAAAATGTCTTCATCAGACTCCTCCTCTGATGACGACCGACACAGCAGAAAAAGTACAAAAGGTAAAAAGGACAAGAAGTCCATGAAGAAATCCAAGAAAAAACTAAGCGAGTCAGAAGATTCCTCGTCCTCCTCAGAGTCATCAGAGTCCTCATCTTCTGATTCAGTTATCTCGTATCGAAGTTCCAGTAGTGTTAAAAAAGGCCCAAAACAACAGAGAGATGATGATGAGGAGGAGGAGGAGCTTGCTGCTTGTGGACAATCGAGCAAGAAAGAAAGCAAGAAGAAGCAAAAGAAGATGGATAGCTTGGTGATGAAGTACCTCTACAAGCCTGACAGTGATTGATACAGCACAACAAGGTGATGCTTGGCACAGTAATAACCCAGGAGTCTGGCAAAAATAACAGTGAATTCAGGATTTTTCACTCATACTAACCTTGTTTGCTGTGTGTGTGAGTGTTTTTATTCTGATGCACTAATAGAAGATAAGTCCTGATACCCTTCTCGCTTGTTTTGCTTCAATAGTCTCATTAGCTAATTGGAGTAGAGCATGCTACTATGTTTAAATGGACCACTTTCCTGATTTTATTTATTTACTTTGTTTTGAATAGAGATGAAGTGGTATAGGCAACCATCACAAACTGCATGAGAGCAAATATGACAAAAAGTCCAATTACCACTCAATGACACTTCCCGTACTCCATGTGTCCTGATTTTCTGCCAGGGCAATTCGACACAGTCTGCCTGTACCATGTTGGTACTATGTCCAGTAGGGATGTGAAAATTAACCAATTTGTACAAATTCACAGTACACACATTGTAACTGGATTGGTAGAGCAGCCATGGATAGAAAGTGTTTGGGATTAAATTGAAATGCATTGTTTTGATTCTTTTGAACCATGGAATACCTTTCTGGTGAGGAAGGAGCAGTAGTTTAGCTGTGAAGTTGAGAAGTACTGACTAAGCAGCAGATAATGGTTGGATGGATGGAGTCATCAAGCAAGTTTGTTTCTACATATATTTTCTCTAAAGGAAAGTAGTTGTGTGAAAATGTGTTGTATAAACAATGTGTTTGTACAACTTGTCTTCTGGTGTCATTTCTGCTGTAACATTTTTTCAGTATACACCTACAGTACTGTTTCGAGGGAGAACTAGTGTAAACTGCAACAGACGTTAAGAAAAGGTTTGACAAGTAGATAAATCACACACATAAAAAAGGTTAAATCATGTCATCTGGATAGTTTCTTTTTTGGGAGAAACGTTTCATCTTTCATCCAAAAGACTTCATCAGTCTGAGGCCTGCCAACCCAGAGCGGTCTTATAAATAGCACCTCCTTGATGTGTTTCAAGCCAACCCTCTATGGAGTTCAAATAAATTGGCTTTGCACATGCAAAAAGGGACCATCCCTCCAAAACAATCAATAATCATGTATAACAATCAAATGTTTTAGGCCAGATGGCCAACTTGCTATTCACAGAAACAGACATAGCTATGTTTACAGGCAAAACATTCTTTGACCGGATTGAAATGTTTTCAGCTTAAATTATACAAATGTATTGTTTACATGAGCACAATACGTTCACAATAAGCATTTACATGCAGCGTGCTTTTATTCTGAATAGAAGTACTGACATGTGCAGAGTGGTACGCTCTCCTTAAAAAAAATAAAAAAAATAAAAAAGAAGTTCTACTTCCGGTTTATTTCTGGGATGAACGTAAACAAACCATGGACTCGCGCCAGGTTTTAATGATGGTGGAGACGTTACTGCACTTCCTGACTGAGCTACAGGTAATATAGATCATTTTGAGCTCTTTCAAAGTTTCTCGTAGAAATGTTGTAGATGTTGTGAGTCAGGCTTTAGAAAAATTTATGGTAATTTTAAAACAACACCTGTTTGTGAGCGTTAATTTTATTTATCAGGTAGTACTCTCACCATCTACTTTTATACGTTTATCTGTTCAATTGCCCGTTAACGCAAATAGCTAATAATCCAATCACATGGCAGAAACTCAATGCATTTGGTCATCATGATGTGTGAAGACAACTTAAGTTCAATCAATGCATCATGGTGTGGTTGTTGGTCCCAGACAGACTGGTCCGTTTTCAGGAACTGCAGTTCTGCTGGGATGTTCATGCACAACCAACTTTAGGGTTAACAGAGAATGGCTTGAAAAGCAGTTGTGTATATGAAAATGCCTTGTTAATGTCAGGGGTCAGGGGAGAATGGGCATACTGGTTTGAGATGATAGAAAGGCAGCAGAAGCTATAACCATACAATACAACCAAGGTCTGAAGAATCCCATCTCTGAACACACAACATATTGACCCTTGAAGCAGATGGACTACAGCAGCAGAAGACCTCACCAGGCACCACACCTGTCAACTAAATCCAGAAGGCCACAATTTGAAAGGTTCACCAAAATAGGACATATAAAGATTGAAGAGACATTGCATAGTCTGAGTTTCTGTAAACTCTAGAATTTCCAAGTGCAGCAGCAGCATCTGAAAATATATGTTGTGACTGAGGGATACTATTGTCATACCAGTTTTTGCAGCTCCTGTCTCTTTTATTGAATAGTGTTATGACAGTGTATCAGGTTTTATATGTACTGTGTCAACAGAAAAACAGAGATGCAAATCCCTAACCTGTAGTCGAAAATTAAAATACAAGAACTAACAGAACATCAAACTGAGATGCTACTGTTTACACAAAGTGAACTAAAGTGCACGTAAATGCAGACAGACACATTTCTCTGCAGTTACGCTCTGCGTGCGTCTTCTTAAAGCACACAATTTTACAGTTGTATTAAAAGATAGATTCTGCCACCCTAACAAACAGGACATAAACAGTGCTGTTTCTAGGCATTATTTTCTTTTTCACGCCATCATATCTGCAAAAATTCTAACTGTGACTTTGCTACAGAGATACTCTGTTTGTAATGTGAAATTGTGCAAACTGCCCACTCTTTCAAACGATTACCATATGTTGTCCAACTATACAGTATTGCAGGTTTTCACCCAGCCTTATTTTTGTCAGCTTTTGTCAAATTTGTCTTCATTTAAAAAGAAAACGACCCAAGTTGTAATCCTAATACATCACAAATGACATTTTAGACACTTTAGTGTCATTTCTAAGTGCTGCCGTAAATAACTGCTGCTTCTATTCCTGTTTTGTGATGATAAAAGACATCCCTGCAAATGCGAACGTTTCTCTCTAATGTTGTTTGGTGCCGTTCTAAGTACTTAAGTGTTAAGAGAAAGTGTCTGGCTGTGACTTCTCCTCTAGCACAAACAGACTGGCAATGAGGCACACAAAATTACACCAATTTTTTCTTTTCACTCGAGGTGCTATATGCCTGTTGAAACTATTTGATGTGAAAACTTTGCATCATAATTAAAGTGCCAAAATTAGCTCAGAGCTTCAAAAGCTGTCTATTTTAAGAGGATTTTTCTGCCTGACAGTTTGAGAGTTTCATATGCTTCTGTGGCGTTAAAATTGCAGGACATTGACTCAGCTGTCCTTGAATGTGGAAAAAAAGCTTGTCATTTTTAAACCTTTTTTTGGGGGCGATGTAACTGTGACCGTACAGACACTGCATGCAGCTGAACCTGGCATCAGGGTTGCCAGATAAATATGAATGTTTTTGTATACCATATTTTTTAGCACGTTCACCAAACACAACAGACACCTCATCTTACAACACCCTCACTCTGCATATGGCAGTTTTGGTCAAAATACAATAATTTTTAAGTGACAGTGCCATAGTTCATAATTTCTTACCTGGCAACCCTACAGTGTTTCCATGTAAACTTGCTCTTTTTTGTTTATTCCACCCACTAAACATTGTAAAAAATGCTGACTTGTCCAGAGGAATATCCAACAAAGTTAAGCAAGGCCCTCTGGACAGTTTCTTTCTTTCTTTCTTTCTTTCTTTCATTTTGTTGAAATGTTTCGTCCTTCATCCAAAGGACTTCTTCAGTCCAAGGAGCCACAACTAACTTAGTCCCATAAGTAGCACACTCACAAAGTGGACCAACCAGTTTGATGGTGATAAGATGGTTTCTGGAGTTCGCCCTCTCCCCCATCAACTCATCTGAGGCAGCCATGGTCAAAGTGGTTCAAAACATCAAAGTTCAGGCTCAATAATCCAGGTAATAAATCCAACAATGTTAAGTCAGGTCATCTGCATGTTTTTATTATTATTATTATTTATTTTTTTTTTTAAGTTTCATCCTTCATCCAAAGGACTTGATCAGTCTGAGGAGCCACAACAAACTCAGTCGCACAAGCTGTGTTTGTTTTGGCTTCTCGGACTGATAAAGTCTTTTGGATGAAGGATGAAACATTTCAACAACAACATTAATAAATAAATTAATAAATTGGTAGAAACAGTCTTGAGGACCTGATTTAACTTTTTTTTTTTAATCTTTTTTTAACCTGGATTATTGAGCATGAACTTCGATGTTCCAGAGGAATAGTTTGAAATATTCTCAAAATGTTCATTTATATAGCATTAGCATATAAATAAACATTTTTATCATTATTCAGATGGTGGTGGGTAAAATATTAAAGGTCTTGATTAGACACTATAAAGCAGGGGTCAGAAACAAAAATAATTCTGAGACCATTTTTTTAAACTCCCCATCACAAAGTCAAGAGAGGAGGATTGGAAATACTCTCCCTCCATCCATTCATCCATGCTTGTTGTGAGTAAGATAACTAGAAAAGTAACTGAGGTACCGAATTCCATTATGGTGTGTGGCTGCATCTAGGCATAAAAAAGCTTCCTTTTGAAAAATGGGTTGCCACATCAAAATCCAAGATGGCATCTCCATATGTAAACTGACTATCTTTTATCGTTTGAGGAAACTATGCTTTCTAGTTTTTATATTGCTTAAAAGTATAGTTTCCTGAAATGATTGGGGTGTCCGAAGATTAATTAAATTTGCTCCTTCCACTCACCAGGATCCATCACTCTGCTCCTCAGCAGCGAGGGACATCGGCTTATTGCTTATTACTGTAAAAGCTCCCTGAGCTGCAACTGTTGGTGACAAGTTGTTTAATAGCGTTTGGGAGAAAGTCTGAAATGTTTCAAAATGTTACTTAGATTTCTCCATTTCCTTGTGAGTCGCAAACTTTTGCACCTTTGTCACGTGAATTTTAAACATATTGAAATAAGTTGTGTGACAGATATTTTTCTCAAAATATATAGATTTGTCACCTGTGTCTCAGACACTTCCCAGTTTAGTTTGTCACAATTAGAGCAACTGAGCTGTGTTTTGCCATTTCCATAAGTGCTCTACAATGACAGGAAACATCTGAATCTACAGCCCCGAATGTCCAAGTTTTAAAACTACACCAATAATAAATAATAATTATAAAATGAACTGGTCTAAATCTGCTGATCTTCATTTGTGAATTTTATTTTTGGTGGAATAAATTATACACAACAGCTTTTTGATTCAGTCTTTTAAAATGTAGCATTAAAAAAAAAAATCATATTTAAATATACAGTAGTCCCTCGTTTATTGCGAGGGATCCGTTCCCTGAAGACCTGCAATAAGTGAAAGTGTGAAGTAGGAATAGTAGTACAAGTATTAAGTAGTAGTTTATTTTAGTATTTATATATACATTATTTATATATACTGTAAAGGCATTTTAAACACTTCCCATACTCTTGCAATATTCTAAGCAATGTTTCTAAACTCTAAATGCTCTGAAGAGCACAGAATGTCATGATTTCAGCTCCCTGTCTCCTCTGCTCTTTGTTTCCTGCAAATGCTCTTGGCCACACCCATTTCTTCGTTCTGCACGCTGATCAGCTGATCAGCGTGCAGCAGGAAGTTTATCCTGCAGCAGTAAGGGCTGCATAAAGCTGCAGGAGGAAGCTTTTTCTGCAGCAGGTGCTAAATATTTTTTAATTTATTTTAAATAAGTTAATGCCCATCAATCTTATTTTGAAAAACTGCGATAGAACAATCCCGTGATAAACAAACTGCGAAGTAGCGAGAGACTACTGTATTCCCCTTTATTTAACAAGGCAAATCCCTCTGAGATCAGATCTATTTTAAAGAAGGGCTGGGACTGAAGGCAGTCTAAACATGGACGTTTTTAGACTATTGTTAACTTTCCTGCAAAATTATTTGGCAAATTTCTGATAAATCACAATGTGTATTTTTTGAGCCCTACTTTGCCCTACTTGCTCTTGATTTTATGTGTACAGCACTTTGTTGCAGCTTTGGTTGTTTTAAAGGGCTTTATAAATAAAGTATTATTATTATATTATATGACTTTCACAACACAGTTCTGATTGGCAGGACGTTCTTGTGAATTTTTGTTGAGTATTTAGTTTAGGTATTGGGGGGAAATGTTTGCAGCAAACAAGCTGATGAATGTTGATGGTCAGAGGTAGATAAAAGTGACACTCCAGTAATCTCAGATGCAAAGTCGACCTGCAACCATACACACACACCCTATAACTGTGGGCCCAAAGACACCCCTGCACTGTCTGAAAGTGGCCCACAGGCCACCACTTGATCACCACTGCTGTGTAGGATGTTTCTTAATAGGAATAACTGGAAATCCCTTTAAAGCAGCACACCGATAGTTGCTAAACGTTTCTTGCTTGCCGTCATCCGTGTTATAAGGACAGTCTAATTGAAATCTTCCCTGTGAATTAAGTTGCCTTTAAAGTAATGCAAAGACTGTTTATTATGTCATGAGTCGTCGTGGCAACGTCGTCGAAAAAGGCCCCAGTAACAACTTCTAATGAGTGTTGTAGGCAAGACGCAAAGTGCTGTAATCTTTTCAACCTTGCAGGAAGTTACTGAGCACATAAACGCCAAATTAATTCTGTTTACTTACAAACTGCACAAACCTTTTGAAGTGTTTTTATATTCTGCTAAAGCAATAATACTCATGCATGGGAAGTGGATGTTTTGTCTTTTAATTTGTGACACTGACTCACCTATTGAGAGCACGCTGCGCGCAGGGTGTAGTATTTACTGACGGCAGTAAATGCATCTTATCGAGGAGTAAGAAGATTATCTTGCAGCTTAAATGCTCTTTTATCATTGCATGTCTTTTTTTTTGTCTCCTCTGTAAGTAGCCATGCGGTGATTTAATGGTGTGTCTATATTTGTGTTGACCCCCTGTAGCCCTCCTGTGTACCGGAGACACCTGAGTCTTGGCAGATCTGATGAAGAGGATGAAGCTGACAGAGACTCCAGCAGGCAGTCCCTGAGGCAAAGCAACAGCGACGGCTCATTGATTGAGAGCTCGTCGTAGCCCTCAGTCAGCCGGCCTTGTTCTTTCAGTGACACCAATCACACAAGAGGGACATGCTTCTTGCTTGTTTTTTTTTTCCTTCACATTACTGTATTACTACTGCCCGGCCAGCAAGGACAAAAAAAAGACACTTGAAGAACAAATAATAAATGACATAGCCTGGACCTTTCATCACGCTTATTATGGTGTAAGCTTTTATGAGCCGGGCGTGATTTTGCTCCCATGGCTGGATTGGGCTGCAGTTGACACAACAAACTGAATCAGAATATTAAACGCTAAACTTCTTGCTGCCGCTTTATTTCACAAGAGCTGCTTCTTTTTTTAGGCAAATTTAAGCACTTCAACTTAACATGTCACTCTGCCAAGAGGATTTAGATAAGCTGCTCCGGCTGGACTTCTTCAAGAAGGTCTGACCAACTATTAAGATTACTCTTATCTCCTTTCCATTCATGTGGACGAGCACACAGGGAGAAATTAACCCCGTTTTCAATTAAATATCTTAACGATAAGTTTCACATGTGATATGTTTTGAACGGAGATGTTCTGATATGGACTAAGTGATGCTGATCACCGACATGAAGGTACAATATTATTTTTGGGGAAAAAAAAAAAAAAAAAAACTAAACAAAGCTGTTATATGTATAAAAGTGACCCTGCACTTAACATGTTGGGAAATTAATTTAAATTTTCATCTAAATAATGTATAGAAACCATAGACGCTTTATCTAATAAGCCCTTTTTTTTAAAGCTGTAAGAAAATCACTCTCACAATGTATAATGTATATCATATTCATGTTCTACCCTTACTGATAAAAGGCTTATATCCCAAATCTGGAAGCTGAAAGGGAATACATTTGTTTGTCAAAGAGGAACGTTTCCTACAGCTCGCTAGATCTCACTGACGCTAACATGCAGGTATTAGTGTTTTTAAGATGCTTTAACTGCAGATCCTTTAAATGTTGTATCTTCGCAGAATCGTGCTCAGAATTCTGTTATTTTTGAGTCTAGCAGTAAAATCCTTGCATGTTATTCAGTGCTAT
>JARVGQ010000390.1:27134170-27147915 GCA_031762355.1 Hypsolebias martinsi | reverse complement strand
TTTCATGTTGCTGCTGATCTGTTTCATGTTGCTGCTGATCTATTTCATGTTGCTGCTGATCTGTTTCATGTTGCTGCAGATCTGTTTCATGTTCTGCTGATCTGTTTCATGTTGCTGCTGATCTGTTTCACATTGCTGCTGATCTGTTTCATGTTGCTGCTGATCCGTTTCATGTTGCTGTGTTCATTTGTGCTTATCTGCTCACAAAGACTCATGTTCGTGCTGCTGTTCGGCGTATTGTGTTTATGGTACTAGTGCTTAAAGTATTTTTATTTAATGTTTTTTGTTCATATCTTAGATGTTATTACTGTTTTTCTTTAATATTTCATTGTTGGATGTAACTGGGACCCGGTTTACACAATTTCCTTCCACCACATGTACCACATGTGGTGCGAATGGCAAATAAAGAAACTCTGACTCTGAATACATTTAGAAAACAAATAAATTGAACTAAACCTAAAAACGGTAAAATAGCACATTCATTAAAGCATCATCATTTTCCACCAGCAGTATCAAGTTTTTCCTCCTCCTACTCAACAAATGAAACTGCAATCAGCCAAGGGAGACACTGGTCAAGTTTGGACTTCAACTTCTGGGTTTTCATGGGCTTCTTGATTTTCTTTACAGTTGTAGCTGAGAACTAGGATGACCAAGAGAAACAAAGGCAACTGGCACATGGAGAAAAAATAAAATAAAATAAACACACAAAAAATATTGAACAAGATAAATCATTACTAAAAACTGCAATTTGAGTTTATTTTTATAACAAAAAATGAAGAAGTTCAACCTAAAAACAAACTCATAAACCCCAAGATCATGACTGATCATGAATTGCTGTAAATAGTAAAAAAATCAGAACTGTTTTAAGATGGCAGCATTACTTTTGGCCCTAAGAGAAAGTGCACGGTGATGCAACTGGTAGAGCTGCTTCCTCTCAGTGAGCAGTTCGCTCTGGTTCAAATCCCAGTCGGGGGACCTTCCTGGGTGGAGTTTGTGCGTTCCCTCCATGCATGCATGGGTTTTCTCTGGATACTCCAGTTTCCTCCCACAGGCCAAAAACATGCATGTTAGGCTGATTGTTGACTCTAAACTGTCCCTAGGTGTGAGTGAGAGACTGAATAGTTGTCTTGTTTGTCTCTATGTGTCCCTTTGATGGACTGGAGACCTGTCCAGGGTCGCCTCTTGCACAGTGATGGCTGGACATAGGCACCAGCGATGCCCGCAACCCAAAAAGGAGGAAGGGGGTCAAAGATAAAGGATGTATGGATGAATAAAACAAAGTGTGTCAATCTGGACAAAATTAAACTATATTTTTCCAACTTGAGGCCACTCAGAGAGTTATCTACAACAGGTAAGACAGTTGTTGTTTGTACCCTTTCCACAAAACCTAATTTCCAAAATGATCAACTTTACTTTAAATCTAAAATTTATTTATTTATTTATTTATTTTAATTTTAATTTTCAGGTCTCGTAAATGAGTCCTCGAGGCTCAATGGGATTAACATGCATAAATAAAGGTAGAATGAAATAATGTAAAACCCACATGTACGTACTCAGAAGAGGCTATAAACATTTCTAAGTGAAGTGAATTATTCATTTAACTAGGATCGATCTTGTCAGTAAAGTTTTTTTCTTCCTCTTTACACACACTGTGTGTATACATTCTCCTCTTTTTTTCCTTCTGTGGTTGGGCACCGTGCCCAGAAATGAAAAGGAAGGAGTTACAGTGGAATCATGAGCTCCCTAGTCCAAATGGTCCGGTGCCTTAAAGAAAGGATCTGTTCTCCAGACACGTTGGCTCACAACTCACCACTGCTTTCTGAACATTTTTCATTTTATGTTCTGTAAGCGCAAAGATCACGGTTATATTTAGCATGATTTATTGTCACAAATAAACATCACATTTCTAAATTTACCTGGAAAATGAGCACTAATGAGTTCAATTCTTTATGTGAGAAGCTTTATGTGCAGTCTAACGCTGGTGCAGTAATTACTGGTTAACAGTTTAGTTAGTACTTTCATTCATTCTATTTCTGCTGCAGCTGTCAGGGAGGGGTCCCCAACAAGCTTTCTTTCTAACACCAGCCATGACCCATTACCAGCATGTGTTCAAGAGAGGTTTGTATTTAGGGGGAAAATATCGGTAGCTCCTATTTGCCATCCATCCATCCATCCATCCATCCATCCATCCATCCATCCATCCGTCCATCCATCCATCCATCCATCCATCCATCCATCCATCCATCATCTTTACCCGCTTATGTCCAGCCTAAATATAATAATAATAATAATAATAATAATAATAATAATAATAATAATAAAAAATAAAAACAGGGTAAGGAGATTTTTTTAATCTATGCATTTCAAGAAGTGTTCAGTACATACGTAAATATTCATTTTTAACACATTTTGCTTTAATGCCCCAAACATTATATCCCAAAGCCCCATAATCAGTTAAATAAGATCCAGCTGTGGGTGATCCAAGTGTAGATAGACTCAAAAGAGTAAGTCCAACATGTTGGGAAAAATATATACTGCATTAAATATGCCCTTTGTTATTAGTTTCTTTCATCTCAAAGCAAAATGGGGGAATTGGAAATACCGTCCATTAGTCTGTACATGTTGTGAGCGTGATGGAGTAACTTGGAAAAATAGTGCAATAATAACATCCATTTTGGGGTGTGGCTGCATCAAGGTGTAAGAAAGTTTCTTATTGAAAGTTGGGTTTTCACATCAGAATCCAAGATGGCAACCACCAAATACAGATGTAAACCTTGAGCTGGATAACTTGAAAATTAGACAACAGACCAGTTTGCTTTTAGGAGTGTGGCTGTATCTAGTCATTAGAAAGTGGGGTTGTCACTTCAAAATCCAAGATGGCCACCACAATAAATATATAAGAACCAGTCAACTCTATCATTTATGGTAGGCTTTGTAGTTTTTAAATTAATTTAAAGTTTCCTCAAATGACTGGGGTGGTTGGTGCGAAAGCCAAAGATTAATCTACGATGGCTAAGGCCTCCAATGGCCACCCCCTGAGTCCGTCATTACCTCGGCGGTGGAGAAAATTGCTCTCTTCGCTCACCAGGGTCAATCATTCTGCATCACATCAGACAAGAAACAAAAGGGAACAAAAACTACTTCTGGTCTTATACATGGTTTAACTACCCACTAGAACATGTTGCACCAAAGACAGTAAGGTTTACTTCCATTCACTATTCAAGTTCTCCAATGACGTGTGACATCAGTGCACCGCTTGCTTCTGGTGTTCTGCATGGTCTGTCTGCTCCAAGCTACTACTGACTGACAGTTTATCTTCTAATTTTTGTACAACAAATACAGTGTTGAACAGAAAATCTGCACTGGTGGTCACAACAGGTTCTGCTGCGTGCTAGTCTTGCGTCTGATACAGCCACGTGAAATCCAGAGCTGCTATAGTGAACATTTCAATGAGCTAAAACCAGCAGAATGTGTCCACGAGACTAATGTTTGCCCTAAAGAGACTCTGTTGGTGCTGCCTGAATGTCTAGTCACTGCCAACAGGACAATTTGATAAATTTACATACCAAAGCAGGTGGTGTCGTGTCCTGTCCTGCAAATGAATGGAGGAAAAAAAAAAAACAACTGAAAATGAATAACAGACAAAACATATAAAGTTAGTTTTAGTTTATTATTTTGGAACATGTAAACAATCAAACAAAACATACAATGTGAAGCATCATGTTAAAACTTCTGGTTTTACATATTCAAGGGAGTGGGTAGAAGTATAAACTTATAAAAAAATTACCACTCATTAACCACTTACATAATCTTACATTTATTACATGTAAAAATCATACATATAGCAACTAAACCCTTATTTAACCATCAATATAATATCTAAGTTAACTACAGTAGATAAGCAATTATTATTTCTTTAACTTCACCAAATAAAACACAACTAGCATCAATAATTAAAATACCACCAATAATTGAGTAATACTATTATTTATTATATCCAGCAATAATCATATGTTTATATGATAAATTGAACAGTTTTATGTTTGGACATTGTTTAAGTTCAATTTTTCAATTATTCCACAGTTTGACTCCACTTACTGATGCACAAATGATGTTTCGAGCAGTTCTGCAATAGCATATTTTACACTGTGATTCCCCGTTAACTCATAAATTTGCTTTTTAGTCTTAAACAGGTTTTGAATGTTTTTTAGTAATTGTTTATTTTCAGCTTCGTAAAGAATTAGCGCTGTCTTTAGTTTCACTATATGTCATTGAACTTTAATAATTTAGATTTTACAAATACTGTAGTGTATTAGTACTTTCTAAATATACCACCTTATGGATTATTCTTATTGCTCTTTTTTGTAGCATTGTCAATGCCTGTAGTGTAGTTTTGTAATTACTGCCCCAGATTTCTGCACAATAACTTAAATAAGATGAGGTGAGTGAACAGTAGAGCACATGTAATGCTTTTTGTTCTGTGCCCGACTTGGCTTTGTTTAAGAAGGTGATATTTCTCGAGACTTTACTGCAAACACATCTGATGTGTGGTTTCCAGTTGAGCTTATCCTCAACAATGACACCAAGAAAATGTTTTCATGAACTCTTTCAATATTCACCCCCTTTGTATTTGAATTTCTGTATGTGATTCACAGTTCCCAAATAACATTAATTCAATTTAAAGTTTTCATAATAGTTGAAAATATACAAAACCAAATAACACACTGCAAGTGAAGTGATTAATGTATGTTGTTCATTTATTAGGATAAACTAGTTTTTAGGATATTGTTCTTTGAGGTGCGCTGCGCCCCACCTGCCTTTAACACTGGGATCATCATCAGATTATCTGGTGGTCAGGAAAAAAAAAGTCATTTTCTTTCTTTTCTTTTCTTTTTCTTTTTTATTTTTTTTTTAAGAAAAGGCATTTTGAAATGTCACAGCTGGAAAAAACACGTGTAGGTTTTGTTTTCTTCATGCTTTCTGTCATATCCTCACTGCACAGGCTACTCAATCACTTAACAGAAGAAATAAGTGATGCATTTTTCTCTGTTTGCTACAATCTCATCTAAACTCTGCGTTGTCATCCAGTCTGGGATCCAGTACTTGACCTTAGTAGGCCTATATATCAGACGTATTTGTACCAATTCATCTAGTACAGATCATAAATACAAAACTGTCGTGCAACACAAAACTCCTGATTGAAGCGATGATAGAAACACAGACGTCTCACCCTGTGAATTGTAGCTTCGACTTGTTCTGGCCTCCTGTCTTTTCCTCATTGCAGTTTATGTTCAAAGAAGATTATGTAAAGAAACAGAATTATTTAAAATTGCACAAGAAAATAGAAGCGTCTGTCCTAGATTGTATTTACTGCACTAATGCAGCATTTTTGAGTTTATCTGAGCTGAACATTAAAGGTTAGTTTGTGTACTGCTTTGTGGGGAAACCCAAACTCATGTCTGACGGGATGATTCTGTAATATCTCTGTTTGTCGCATGCACGGTAACTCATTTTAACAGCAGAACGGCAACGATAAGCATTGACTCATGTGTGCGCTGCCAGGTTTGGCCATTTTCTGTCCATCCCACAGAGCATTATTATCACAATTACCGTACCTTTTTCATAAAACCTCAGTGTGTCCACCTTATCAGTCCGCATGTTGGAAATGTTACTGAATGAATGGGACAGTCTGAAAAAATACAGGTTTTATCTTTTTTTAACATGAGCTGAATTGTAAAGAAAAAAAAATCAAGTTGCACCTCCTACGTTCGACCCAAACGCTCAGATGTTCATCAGCGAGCGGCTTTGGGGAAGAGAAAAGAGAAAAAAGGTCATCGGCGGGAGTTTTCTCCACAGATGTCCGAGCTGCCACCCTCCGCTCTCACACATCAGAAGTATTCTCTGTTTTCCTGCTTGTATGTTGCTTTAAAGGTTCAGACACTTCTTTGTGTTATTTCTATCTGGACAAAAGGGGCAAAACTGAACAATGTGCAAGGGCGAATGTGAAACAGGAACTGTATTAGACTCACAGGTGATTGGTTTCTGTTTAATTTTTCTCTCTCAACAAGCTGGATGACATTGGGCATAGACATGTTTTCCTCTTACTTACCAAACCAGAAGTAAAAAGAAACACAGATTTTAATGTTTCTAAAGCAGAACAGCTTGAAGCTCATGATTATTATTATTGTTAATTTGTGTATTTCTAGGGCTAAAGGCCAGCTCTGGCAACCCCCAGCTATAAACAACCCTAAAACCTGAGATATAATGAGAAATGTTATTGAAAAGCTCTGAGTCGTCTTCATTTTCCCTTATAGGCAGGACTGAAAACATCACTCGGTGAACGTGTTTATCGAAAAGTGCCTGATCAAAACCAACAGAGCGTAAATGACCCGGCGTCGCTCAAGAACCCCAGGAAAATGCTCATATTTATGAGCGTTTTCTCTCGGAGCATGTTAGGTGATCCCGAGCAGACAAGCGTCATGTTATTTCATGCCTTGGTGTGCACGATAAAGCACGACGGCTGGGGGGAAAATAGCCTGTCAGTGCCAGTGACCATTTCGCCTAGAAGGCAGCATGTTTGTGTTTACCTGAAATTATACGTCCCTGACATTGGAGGTTCATTCAGCAGGTAAACAAATTGAGAGGGTTGGGAAGGGTTTAGCAAAGCCAAAAAAAAAAAAAAAAAATGGAATTAAAAAAAAAAAAAAAGAAGCAAAAGAAATCTCATCACAAAAGTGCACCACTTGGCTCCAGTGCAATTACCTTCTGTAAATGAAGCTCAGTCTGTCCTGTGCGCGCCTCGCCCTCCGTGCATGCGGCTTGCACGAACACTGTGTCAACAAAGCGGCGCGGGCGTCTGTGTGGAAGGCGCCAGGCTGTTTACTTTTGTTGTGGTGTGGATTGATGAGGTGGCGGAGGCCCGGGCAGAGGCCGTGATGTGAATAGTTGGAGTCTTACTGTGGAGAAAGGTGTTTCCCCTCTGAGGCGGCTAACTGAGTTTGACAAAGCTGTTTCTACCTGGCGCCGCTCCAGGAGCCCCATGTGTAGATGCACATTTGGCGTATAGTGGTGAAAGGTATAACACAGAGACGAAAGGGAGGAGGCAGCTCTCACGATGCAGTTTAGGTGGTGCACGTCAGTTTATGGTGCATTTTAGCACCACAGCAAAAGTAATGGTTTGACAGTGTTGTTTCTGTGTATTCATTGTCTGCTAGTATGCATTGCAAATATAATATAATAGTCTGAGTGTATCAGTGACGTGCAGTCAGGGGAGGCGGTGCCTCTCCTGTCATCATGACAAGTAAAATACTAACACTGATAAGAGAAAATGCATTTGACCATTTGACTGTTTAGTAAAACAGTTTTCTGAATTAGTTCAACACTTCATTGGTCAAAATCACCAAATTTACACATCACTGTTCAAATAATGCTGGGTGAGGCGGTGTAGTGCTCTGGTTCACCTCTGGGGGCGCTGTGTCATATACAATATAAAGTAGGCGGTTGGAACATGCCCATTGCTGTCTCTCTTTATATCACCAATATACATGTTTTACTACACGTGCTACAGATGTTGATGTTCTACAGTCTGTCTAATATGTTGAATGAATGAATGTGTGTGACATATTTCTTCTTTCTAATTGGTCATAAATACACAGTGAAAATACACAGGGTGAGGCAGAAAGTACTGTGCAGTACAGATAGGGGGCAGTGCTGCCCCATAGGGACGATGAAACAGTGCTGTGCGTTCTTCTGTTAAGCAGCGGGGTGGGGGTGGAAGATCAAATCTCACAACTAAAGGATTTTTCTAAACTCATCATTTTTCCAAACTCATGCATCTTAAAATAAAGTTAAGATAATACATGTTTATTTTATTTATTTGAATATTTATATATTTTTATATTATACAAAATGTATTATATTATACAAATATTTATTTGTATGGAGTTGATTAAACATATTTAGATGCCTTTTTATAAGAAAGAAAAGCTAAATTGAAATACAAGCTTCTATTTTGGGTTCATGTGAGCATCCCAGAGTCAATGCCTCACCTGTCACAAACCGCACCGCACTTCACTGTTAGCAAAATATCTCATAAACTACCTGATGAATATGAATGAAACTTTCACAAAGTAATCACTGGATATACTCCTACGACTGATAACATATTGGTGATATTTTGATTCTAGATGACTACCTGGACATTTTAACCTCATCAAACACAACAGTAGTTATAAATCTGTAATGTTTTATAATTAAGATTTGTTGTGGTCGTAGATGATAGTCTTTCTCAACACACATATGAAGCACTTACAGCTTGCACAAGATGTTTACCTAAAATGTTAACGTCAACTGATTGGGTCAGCCTTGTTTGTCGAACAGCCCGTCTTATGAACCGCTGGTTAGACTTGAATGACACGTTCTGAAATCATGGGATAAACATGTTTAACTGACTGGAGCAAATCTAACTCATGATGGCTGCTGCAGCCATGCAACCTTATCAAACACAACAATGGTTATAACTGCCATTTCTACAGCTGGAAAGAGACATTTTTTGGGTGTTAGTTGCCGAGACTGATCTGCAGCACAGTCTGAGCACAAACAAATCAATCGAGGTTCTAGTTTAAAATTCTGATATCCAAGACGGTTGGTGATATGCATTATGACTTGAAAGAATGCTACTTTTGAATTGTATATGCATTTATTACATTTATATATAAAAAATAAAAATAAAAAGATTTAAGCATTTTTTTTTTCAGACTAAAATTATCCCTAGTTGGTCATTTTGTTTCTTTTCTACTTTGCTGCAATCAATCCACTTTAAGCCTGTCTCCCTCTTGTTAGGACATTGATTCTCTCTGCTTTTCCTGCTTTTAGGATTCTGAAATTGCATTTTTGGATGACACGTCCCTGTGGCTTTTACAGGGGCCAAAGCACTGTGGGATTTTTTACACCGCTCTGTCTGCCGAGGAAATTGGATTAAACTTCTGCAGTAATTTAGAAGTCATTTTACTCTGCAGCTTTTCCTTTTATTGTCTGTGCGTGAACTCCGTGTCTTGCTATTTTTGCAGCTTGCTATGGGGGGGCTGGAGGAGGGGAGGCTCGGATCTGTAACCCTCCCCGCTCCCCTCTGCCCTCCCCTTCGCTTTAACCTTTTGAAACTCTAACAAAGTAAACTGCAGATTTGTCCATATTTACTCCACTCAGCAGTAAATGAAAGCAGAGATAAGAGAAAAGGTTTCAAGCCGGTCGGATTTGTCACCCCGTAAGCCAACGGGATCTAGGAGTACGCATTTCATTTCACAGCCAAATCCAGTCAGTTCAGACTGATTACAGAGGCAAATACGTAGTGAAACTCAAAGGCAGGAGTTCTAACACAAACTGGTTTGCAGTTTATTTTTCATTTTCCTTATTTCATGTCTTTAACAAATACAGTACAGTACAAAAATAAGTGCACATGCAACGATTAGATTAATACTTGCATTTATTTTTTTTAAATCAGCAGTAGATTTAAATTTAATGATTAGGTTCTCCAAGTTTCATTAATCTCGACCACTGGTTCAAATTATATTTTGCTAACACTGCAATCAAACAAGCCTTTGTCCTCGGAAGATAAATATCAGAGTGTTTAAGGAAAAGTATTATAGGGGAATGGTGGCACAGAGGTTAGAGAAGGTGGGCCTGTGATTGGAAAAGTCACTGGTTCTACTTCCCAAACCAACAACATAAAAAAAAAAAAAATGTGGGTGGAAAAGGTGAAACAACCACACCTGCCTCCACCCTCATTTGCCCCACACTGGGCCCTTGAGCAAGGCCCTTAACCCCCACCATCTGCTCCCCTGGGTGCCCTAGATGTCAGCTCTCTGCTCCGCAAAGAGCGATGTGGTAGCTCGGTGGTCTGTGGTTGTGACAGGAAGGGCATCCAGCGTAAACATAATTGCCAAGTCTTTGTGCGAGCTGGTTCGCTGTGGTGACCCTGGAGAAGAGAGCAGTCGAAAGAAGGCGTTAAAAAAATGTTATACTGTACTGTGTTTTAATCAAAGATCAAAACACAGCTTTCTTTTTTTTTTTTTTAGAGATGCACAATATTGGATTTTTGGCCGATATCTGATATGCCAATATGGTAAAAAACTTATTTGGTCGATAACCGATACCAATATTTTTTTTTCCTAGACTGGGACTTCTCTGCTGTGGAATTAAAATAGTACATTATGCTGCATGGTCTTTGTCAAGTTGGCCTGTTACCAAACGCAGATGCCAAAAAGGGGCTGAAATAATGTAACACTTCAACTTAGATTATGTTTAATGTCAATTTTATTCATGACATTTACTCTCTCTAACACAATGACAACACTCAAATAGTGCAAATTTGGAAATGTTCACAAATCTAAACTCAACTTGTCACTGGTTTTCAAACAAAAACAGCATCATACATATGTGTGTGTGTGTGTGTGTGTGTGTGTGTGTGTGTGTGTGTGTGTGTGTGTGTGTGTGTGTTTGTGTGTGTGTGTGTGTGTGTATACATATGTATATATATATATATATATATATATATATATTATAAACAACACCTTTTGCATCTGAGTTATTTTGATGGAATGGCCGATATTGGACTTTATCGCTAAAATCGGCTGATACAGTATCATAATGCTGATAATAGCGTGACGTCTTTTTTTTATTAATTAATTTATTTATTTTTATCATCAACAGTTTTTGAAAAAAAAAAAAAAATCTATTTACCCAAATAATACAACTTACTGGGACTCACTGGCACAAGAAGCACACAGGAAAAATATTGACCCTTTTCATTGGCTCATGAATTGATCCCTTGAATAGAAGAGTTTTAATAGATCTAGGAGGATAAAGGATCCTATAGTTTCCATGGTAATCTGTGTGTGTACTGTCCATTTACAGTGAGTGATCGTAGAACATTTGCACCCAAAATAAAGGTGAACACTTATCATTCGATTAAAATTTCTCACCCAGGTAAAATATAATGCTAATGATAAATGAGTTGATGATGTTTCACAAAATGTTCACGGTTATTGTTGCAGCTGAAAGCAAACGCAGCTGGAGTAGAAAGTAAGAGCGAGTGCAGACAGCTCTTCCATTACGCAAATGGATGTGGAAAGGCACTTGAGTGTGTTTGCTCTTTGTCTTGGGCCTTTTGAGGATTTGGTGAGTTTGAAGACAAACAGCCCCTTGATCTGAAGGCTCCGAATCACAGAGCAGATACATCAAAGCCCTTTCCCTTTCTTTTTCCTTTTTTTATTTTAAAGATGCTTCCGTTAGAGGCAGGAAGATTGAGCGAAGGAAGCGAAGATAAAGGAGGAGTGGAAAGGGCAAAGTTTGCCCGAGTGTGTGTGAGCCTGTGTCCTTAGAGTGTGTAATCATGGTGCTTTTCTTTTCCTGTCTCTTTTCCCCCTGGTAAATGTGTGGAGTTGGGAGATGGATTTGCTGAAAATGGCCTCAGAAAAAAAAAAAAACCCTTTCTCTCTTTACATCCAGTTCAACATCCATCAAAAACGCTGGATGTAAAAAGTAATGTCACCGTTGCTTTTAAGTTTATTTTTAGTGATGTTATAATTGTGTGCACGCTGAGTCTGCATTCTTACTTTGGTTTCCTGTCAATAGTTTCATTTTTATTTTTTGCATTCAAACCAGTTCTTCATACTTTGTGTCATTTTAACCATTCATTTGTACAAACTGTGGGCTCACCTGTGAACACTGTGCTGTGACTTAGTATTTGTACATTTTTAAAAATTATTTAATTCTATTTACAATTATTTAAATATTTAAACATTATAATCTTTTCAGTTTTTTCTAAAACATTGTTCTCTGAACTTTACCTCACCATACTGCCTCTATTTCCGTCTTCTTTTGTTCTTTTGAGCCTTATCTTAAATTTGGCTTTTCACTTTTGTTTTGCTAATGGTAGCTTTTAGCTATGGCTCAGGAAAATTTTGATTTTATTTGCATGTTTGCTAATTTTAGCTTGTGCCTAATGTGTTGCTGGTTTGTAGTTCTTAGCTGCAGTTTTGCTCATTTCAGATTTTAGCTCCAGTTTTGTTAATTTTAACTTGGAGCCATGTTTTAGCTTTTTGATACTGTTTTGCTAATGTTAGCTTTTAGTTACTCCTAATACTTTTAGCCTCCAGATGCACTGCTGTTAACTTAAACTATCAGCAATGGTTTTGTTGTTTTTAGTTTTTACATGTTGCTACTGCTTTGTTAATTTCAGTTTTTCTGTTCAGCTTTGCTCATTTTAGCTTTTCTTTAAGAATTTGTTCATCTTCAATAAGGTTTTAATAACTAAATGTTTTAGCCTTAGTTACTGTATGTTAACTTTAGTTTTAGCTACTATTTTGCTTAAGCTTTAGCAGTCGTTTAGCTAGATTTTGATTTAAGCAACAGTTTTTCTGGCGTAACATTTTAGCCACGGTTGTGCTCATTTTATTCTGTTCTGCTTGTTTACATTTGAACAATTCAGGTAACAGTTCATACTTCAGCACGTTTTAGCAACTCACTGAGCACCGGCAGCCACGCTGCATTTTTGTAGGAAGTAAAAATCCACACTTCACTCCTAAAATGTTAGGTTAAAAATTTTAAATATGAAAAAAAAAAAAAAACTAAACCATATAATAAGATTGTGCATTTTTGCAGAGGGGTCCAATTTCATAGCTTGAACAAAAAGTCTTGGCACCTGGTAGATTTTTATTCACTGGAGCACGTATGCGCTCGCAGGTTCTTGGCTCTGCTCAGCTAATGATTAAGCAGAAAGCTGTCCTCCTGGCCTTTATTTGAAACACTTCCTGTGAGAGAAGCTCCTTAAATTAATTATGTTTGCCTAATGAATAATTAAGCCAGGGGAAAGATAATTTGGTGTTACGCAGCAAGCCAGACCATTGTGCGTGCAGAGGAACCGGTGCTCCGTGTGCCTGGCTGATTTCACATTGGGAGTGTGAAATGAGAATTAGCGAGCAATTTGCCTCCTGTTTCATATTCCACCACGACTAAAACATCAGACTTGATTATGTCTTGACAAGTGTCAATACTGCACGCCTTTTTGTTACCCGTACCAGTGACGGGATGTTTAAGTGGCTCCATTATTGTGCCTTTGAATGAGAGACTGGTGCCGATTCTCACTGTGAATGAAAGCAGATTACGAGGCAGTTTGTTGAAGAGCTGTTTTAATGACAGCAGTTACAAACAAACATTAATAGCTTCTTTTCTAGAGCAGTGAAACACAGATAACAGAGATTAGGCCATTAGAAGAAAAAAAAAAAGAAGCATTTAATTATTATGTTATGGCAATTATTAGAGCTTATTAACACATGAGGGCTACCGGTGCAGGATTTAAAAGGATCAAATAAAATCCTGGAAGGTCATAAGTTTTTTAATTAGTTGTTTCTCGGCTCAGAGGCTTTGTTGCCCTTTAAACAATCCCTACATATTTGTTTATGTTAATGTCTGAACTAGGTAATGAGAAAATTCACTCTGCATAACATATTTTACTTACAACCACGCAACACTTTTAACTTTTTTTTAATCACCTATCACCATGAATGTGAAGCAATCATGTAAATGCATGTCATTTAGCAAAATAGCATGTGAACCAGTGTTTATACATAGGGATGCACCGTTCCACATTTCTTCCTTCACTGTACTTGTCTGTAGAGAAGATTAGACAAGTACAGTGTATACAAATATATTCATGCATGTCCAAAAAGGCAACTTGAGGTAAGTTT
>JARVGQ010000390.1:27099095-27121901 GCA_031762355.1 Hypsolebias martinsi | reverse complement strand
TATATATATATATATATATATATTTTTTTTTTTACCCATAACCACATCTAAACTTTGTTTGAAGAGGTAACCTATTTCATCTGCATTATTAGAAAGTTTACAGTTTGTTGTGTTTACCTCAGAGGCGGATAAATTAGGACTGTTATCCAAGAGATTCTTTGAAACACCTTTCACTGGATTTTAATTGATGTGTTTAGTTTGAATGATTTGTGAGCTTTTGTTTTGTTTCTATTCTGGGAAAGAAAAGTCTCCAAAAGGGAGCCGTTAGTAAAGTTTTGATCAAACAAAAATATATTCAGATGTTTTTTTTCCCCCTGTAATGATCCCCATCTTTCCCATCTGTGAGACTGGCAGCATAACTCCCCGTAGACAAACTGCTCATTGTTAGACGTTTAAGCAGCATCGTAATAATTTGGACATATGGAAAGTTTTGCATAAAGCATTAATCATATTGGGAGAGCTTTGCTGCTGCCTAACAGCATTTTTTTTAAAAATATAATAGAAGTGTTGTAGTTTTCTGTGTATTTGTATCAATTTAGTAACATGAACCCAGCTTATCTTGTATACACCAAATTCATCTTACTGTATCCCTTTCATTATTTCTCACCTCCCACCGAAAATAAAAGCCAAGTGTTGTTATTTTTAACCTGTGTCTGTACTGTTAAAAAAATATATATATCATGGTTCCCTGAATGAATTTTGATGAAGCATACTTCAAATACTAACATGGTATAAGGCTATACAAGATATAACACAAGATCGTTCGTGATTTGTTAAATCTGAACCAAAACAGCTACAACTCTGTTATTGCTCAACATAACATGAACCTATTTTAAAATGCTGGCATGAAATAGAGGACTATAGTTTGAATCAAATATACCAGAGTGCTGCTCTCATACATTAACTGTGTGGGTGTGTGTTCATTCATTGTCTATCCATGTCTGAAGAAATGTGTGTGTGTGTGTGTGTGTGTTTTTTTTTCTTTCTTGTCCAATGTGTGTGAGTACACTTAAGCGTGTGGTTGAACCAGTGGCACTAATAACACAAATTGCGTTTCTGTAGATAAACATATGGAGATTACAGGCTGTGAAATTGACTGCAGGCTGTGAAATTGAAGGAGAAGAAAAAAAAAGAAAACCCAGTGAGGTGATAGCTGAGGTTGTCTAGGTCGACGAGGGGTGGAGCTTATTCCACTATGCCTCTACATTCACTGCAACTCAATCGGTGCCCTTGATCATCTTCTTCACTCACTCCGTGAGTCTGACGTCGTGTGACTTTGCGATCCGAGACAGCGACTTGATCACAAGAAGAGATGTTTGATTTATTTGTTCATTAGGAACTCCCTCTGCAGACCCAGACCCGTCATCAATCCCTGTTCACACTCAACAAGCACAATTGGTTTATGTCCTTAATATCCAAAGAGATATCAAAGCTTGTAAAAAAAAAAAAAAAAAAAAAACGTCCTTCATCAAAACCACTGATAAAGGCCATACCCTGCCAGTTTCCCAATAACCCATGGCATTGTAACCCCATCCACCAGGGGATTGAATATTAAACAGTTTGGCAGGAGTGAGGAGGGAGAGCAGGCCACCGAAATGGCAGGAGGATTAAGTCGGATCGGATATAGTGCGGCAGAAGTAGCACGAGTTGCTGTTTCTCAATAATAGAAATGTCAGGAAGGGGAAAGAGGAAGGGATGAGGGTGTGGGGGGGGAGGTGTAAAAGGGGGTGGGGGGTTCTAACTGCAGGGCCTTAGAAATCACAGCTGGGATGGAATTCATCATCATTACTTTCCACTCACATCGGCTTTAAAATGGCATTAACCTTTTGGTGCTGGGAAAATTCCTGCTTGTAACCTTATAGAGCTCTGTCAGGACTTTTATTGATATGGTTTGAAACAAAATGTGTTGATAACATTTTTTTTTTCATTAAGTTGGTTCCTACGGAAGCACATATACACAAACACACTGTATATACAGTATTGTGGAAAGAGAGTGGGGAAAAAACAGGAAAAAAATTCTGTTTATTAAATTAAACATCTAGTTTTGCTTGTAGGTAAGCACATGGCCTGCCACTCTCATACAAAAGTGTTTAAACTAACAGCATCTCATGATTAGACGAGACAGGGACAAAGTTCAAACACTTTTTGTCAAACCTTGGAAAAAAATGTATGCAAAACTGCAAGATCTTGCATGACATGTTAGCGTTTGAAATGTGTGTTGGGGATAAGGCTCATCACCACACCTAGTTTTACCTCAGTATTTGTAAACCAGATTGAGATAAAGTCATTTTTGAGTTGGCTGATATCAATTAGCTTCTTCTTTCAGCTTTTTCCTTCTTCAGGGGTCAGCACAGCAAGTCATCCTCCTCCATCTCACTTTATCCTCTGCATCCTCTGGCCTCACTCCAACTACCTCCATGTCCTGTCAAACTGCATCCATATATCTCCTCTAGGTCTTTTTTCTGGCAGCTGCATTTCACTTCAATTTCACTTCATTCACTCCTGAAACTTTTCTCCATCCAACCTTACAGTCTCCAATCTCCCTCAGGTTTCCTCTTCTACACAGAATGTGGTCTACCTGCGTACTCCTTCCTCCACTATAGGTCACTTTACTTCTATGTTCCTCAGTCTTTTGGAAATAAGTGTTGACTTCAGCCATTTCCATTCTGTTGGTAAAATCCACTGCTGTTCTTTCTGGTTTATTTCCTTGACACCAAACCTACCCATCACTTCCTCATCCCCTCTGTTTCCATTCGTCACTCTCTTGTCTCTGGGAATACTCTATCACTTCATCTACATCCTTCCAAAATTTCTCTTTCCCCTCTATGTCACATCCAACCTGTGGAGCATAACCACTGACAGTATTTAGACCTTCTACATCTACCTTTAGACACATCACCCTATCTGACACTCTTTTCACCTCTACTACATTCTTTGCTATCTCCTCCTTCAAGTCCACCCCTACTCTCTTTCTATCCACACCATGGTAAAACAGTTTGAACCTTGCTCCATTGATGCGAGCCTTGCTGCCCTTCCACTTGGTCTCTTGGATGCATAAAACTTCTACCTTCCTTCTCTGCATCATGTCAGCCAGCTCTCTACCTTTGCCTGTTATTTTCCCCACATTTAGAGTTGCCACCTTCAGTCCTAGATTCTTCACTTTCCTCCTCTCCCTCTGTCTCCTGACACGTTTCCCTCCTCGTGGTCTTCAATGAACAGTGGCACAATTTCCACCTGCACCCTGTTTGTCAACAGCTCTGGTGGCGGTCATTGTTAACCTGGGCCTTGACCCATTTGGTATGGTATTGCTTAGATGAACCTGCATGTTAGTTGTGTCAAAAGTGTTTTATGTTGGATGTCCTTCCAGACACAACCCTCACCATTTACTTGGGCTTGGGACTGGCACAAAAGATACACTGGCTTGTGCTCCCTAGTGGCTGGTTTGGCTGATATCAGTTAGCTTTGACAACCATATTGCACTGAGTTGACTTCTGAAGTGAATCAGTTGTAGATTCATATCCAGTGAATACTTTCTGAGAGGCTCGTTAAAATTTGTTCAGTCCTTCATGAATTTTTTTGCTAACAAACAAACAAACAAACAAATAAGATTGATGACAGCTGTTTATGCTAAATGTTACACATGGTGAAGCACGTATGTGTTGGCAATGACTCTAAACTACTACCACTCCAAATTTTAGTACAATTACTAAAATGTATTGTTAAAGCCATGAACATGTTTGCTAGGTTCAATTAGCTGTGGTGGCCATCTTGAATTGGGTTGACTCCAAAAGTTAATCACATGTAGAATTTCATTCAGTGATTACATTCAGTGATTTTCAGTAAAATCAATCTAGTGGTACATGAGACGTTTTGCTAAAAGACAGGGAGAGTGGATTCTAATAGTTAAGATGATAAATTTTGCAAACAAATCTCAATCAATTAGTACTTGGAGTATGTCTTGAGGATAATTCTCAGCTACAACCACATTAAATTTTAGCTCAATATGTGTAAAATGGACTAAGTTACAATAATGTTTTATGTTTGTCTTGCATTTCATCTTTACTTGAGAGATCAGTTTGTTAGCATCAGTGAGGCCTATTAATGCAACAATGAAGGAGATTAGTCAGTGAGATGTGATGCTGCCTGCTTGTGGTAATTAAAATTCTGCTGGACGGTGGCTTCCTAATGCCACTGTCTACTCCCAGCATCACTTTTCATTCGTATGACTCTCTTTCTTTGTCCTTTTGTCCCTCGTCAGCGGGGTAATCAGTTTCCAAACACTCGGGGCTTGATAACAGCATTCTTTTTTACTTTACTAGATGATAAGCGGGAGGAACAAAGGCCTTTTCAAAAATAAAAATTGCATATGACTGGGCTCTACACTTGAGCAGCTTTAAATCTCATTTCGAGGATCATAGCAATGCAGAATATGATTTGAAACGTACAAAAAATAAAAATACTCATCTGTTGTTGCAACTTGTGGAGTATTGTTTGTGGCTCATAACAAAAATAGAAACAGAATGTAGATTTATTTAAAGTCAAACCCAGACATTTTTTGAATTAAAAAAATACTTTACTGTATATGTAGGTGGCCTTGCTGTGGATGTTTTACTCACGCTAAGATTTATGACTGATATGAGATGAACAGGAGTTAATTGTTCACCTCTTCGCGTTGCCATTTCTTTCCTGACAGCATGAGCCACTTGGCTTTCTGCAGAATTTAATATATGTTGATACGCTGAGCTTTTCAAAACCACTATGGGTGGAAAAAAACAAACAGTTGTTTTTCATGTTAGCTGACGTGCTCGGTAAATCTAAAATTCATGCTACTAAATTTCATATTTTCCCCAATTGCACTCAAATGGAACAACATGCCAGCACTTATTTCTCTGCAGCCTCAGCAGTATGCAAAGTCAGTGCAAAACTCTGCTTCCAACAACTGACAGACGTTTCAATAATTCATCATTTTCACAAACAAACGTGACATTTCTTCATTTGGACTTCTCATGTACTGGAAGAACTGAGACATTTGCATGATGCTTGTTGTGTTGACTAAAGCTTCTTCACGTCAATACGGGACAAAACAGTCGGGACATTTGCAGCATCTCTTAGATTCTTATACATATAATGAAATTATGCATTGTAAAAAATAAATACATTAAAAAAGGCTTAATATTTCATTTGCTTGCTTATTTGGATTGCATGTCCAAAAAAAAAAAAAAAAAAAGGTTTAAAACAAAACAACTGGATTTTATTGTATAGCTGAAGACGTTTTGCTTCTCATCCTATAGCATTCTCAATTCAAAGAATGTAGTGTGGAGTTTGAGTTATAAATTGAAGTGTTCAGTAAGCTTCACATGTAGATTGCCCTCACTGTTCACAATAGAGGAACGTTAGGGTCTTTGTTAGTCTGACTCACAGACGGGCCACTCTATTCACATGGATGGAGTTCTTGATTGGAGTGAAAGTGACTGGGTATCAGGCCTAATAGCATTGGCCATATAGCATTATAGGTTTTTGAACGTTGAAATCTGAGACCTCCTCCTCTGTTTAAAGACAGTTTCTCTATTTTTACATAGATAGTTTCCTTCACCCCGCTCTCAAACAATCTGTTTTTTTTTTTCAGTCCAAATTAGAACATCTTGGTCCTCAAAATAGTGTCCCTTATCTCTGAGGTGTAGGTGAACCGCTGAGTCTTATCCTGAAGAGCTGGCTCTCTTGTGTTGAACCATGTGTCTGTGAAGAAGCTGTTTGGTTTCTCCAACTCGCTGCACTGAACTGCATACACCACACCACTCTGTTTGTGTATAGATGTTTTGTCCTTAGTGTGGACCAGCCTCTGTCGCAGAGTACTGTCGCATTTAAAATGTACTGGGATATTGTGCTTGTAGAAACCCAAACGCCCCTTTTTTGGGTTTACCATGTCCTGGATAACAGAATCTTCACAAGCATATTTAGATTGTATGGCTAACACCAATTTAAAGGAAAATCAAGTTACATCTTGCTTTCATTGCTTATGTAACATCAAGTTACATAGAATAATATTATCATCTGTGCTTTTCCCGATGTGTTCGTGTGCCTGCTACTAAACCATGGGAGTTTGTCCATCCAGTTTACATGTGTTTTGTGGACCTGGAGAAGGCATTTGACCGTGTTCCTTAGGGTACACTGTGGGGGGTGCTCCGTGAGTATGGGACTGGGCGTCTGTTGTTACGGGCTGTTCGGTCTCTTTACAAGCATGCAAGAGTTTGGTTCGCACTGCCGGTAGTAAGTCGGACCCCTTCAGGTTGGGATTTGGACTCTGCTAGGGCTGCCCATTGTCACAGATTCTGTTCATAACTTTTATGGACAGAATTTCTCGGTGCAGTCAGGGGGCGGAGGGTTTCCTGTATGGTGGCCTCAGGTTTCCATCTCTGCCCTTTGCAGATGATGTGGTCCTATTGGCGTCATCGTGCTGTGATCTTCAGCTTTCACTGGAGTGATTCACAGCCGAGTGTGAAGTGGCTGGGATGAGAATCAGCCCCTCCAAATCTGAGGCCTTGGTCCTCAACTAGAAAAGGTTGGATCGCTCTCTCCAGGTCAAGGGTGAGGTTCTACCTCAAGTGGTGAGTTCAAGTATTTTGGAGTTTGGTTCACGAGTGAGGGGAGAATGGAGCATTAGATTGACAGATGAATTGGTGCCACATCTGCAGTATTGCAGACTCTGTACCAGGCTGTTGTGGTGAAGAGGGAGCTGAGCTGTGAGGCAAAACTCTTTGTTTACCGGTCGGTCTATGTTCCTACCCTCACCTATGGTCATGAGCTCTGGGTAGTAAAAGTATGAGATCACGGATACAACCGGTTGAAATGAGTTTCCTCCGCAGGGTAGCTGGACCCTCTCTTAGAGATAGGGTGATAAGTTCAGTTATCCGGGAGAGACTCGGATTAGAACCGATACTCCTCCACATCGAGAGGAGCCAGTTGAGGTGGTCCGGGCATCTGGTAAGAATGTTCCCTGTGCACCTCCCTAGAGGTGCTTCAGGTATGCCCAACTGGAAGGAGACCCCAGGAAAGACCCAGGACATGCTGGAGAGACTATGTCTCTAGTTTGGCCTATAGGAACAACTTGGAATACACCCAGTAGAGCTGGAAGAGTTGGCTATGGAAAAATATGTCTCCCTGCTCAAGCTGCTGCTCCTGTGACCCGACTTTGGAATAAGCGGAAGATAATGGATGGATGGATGGATGGATGGATGGAACCATTGGACAATTTTTCAAAGGAAAAAAAAAAAAGAAGAAAATAACCATAAGATCAACCCATTTTAAGATTGCTGCCACTGCTGCCTGACCTTCAGAGCCTCAACAATGTGTAACGTTCAATCTTACAACAACTAGCTAAAATATTATGTGGTAGTAGATTGATCCCCAAACTCATGCATTTTGGAAATCGTCTCTGATAACCAAACATCTCTTGAACCACTGAACCGATTTTAATGAAACAATCATAACCACTGAATGCAAAAAAAATGATGCAAATGATAACTCTGGAGCTTATCCAATTCAATATCTTCACCACAAAAGTAGCCATAATTTATTGCATTTTACATATCCTGGGCTTTAATTTGGTGTGTTTGTAGCTGAGAGTTATTCACAATGCTTGAGAAAGGCTTTGCAAGATACTGCTTTGTCTCATCTTTAATTTGTAACAATAAATCTGTTCTTACCACAAGGTTCTTGATGAAGAATACTCGCTGTCTGACAATCATATGCTGTCTAAAAAGAGAATGTGTTATAGATGTTTTTTGTCTCTTCAGACAGCCATCATCAGAGTAAAAGACATTCAATCATTCTTTTTTTTCCCAGTTTTAAATCAGTCAGAATCAGCTGCTCCCCACCTCAGCTCAGCAGTCTGCATTTTCAAAAATCTTTGATGACAGTAATCTAGACCATTCTGTAGCCTGTGAAACAGACTTTTTTTTTTTTACTGTGTAAAATGCACAATAAATCCTTTGTTCTTTTTACTTCGTTTTCCCCTATTTGTTGCCACTTTTGCCTCAAATGTCAGAGCTTTATTTGCTTTATCGCCTTATCCAAATGCCCTTTGTCCCTGAGTAATGATGGCAGTCTGACTGGTCGATGCGTCCGAGGTGTATTTATAAGATCTCCACAGTGCCACTAGCAGAAATCAGCAGTTTTAATCAACAACCTAGCCGGTGTAGTCAAGACCTGATTTTGTTTACGGCTTATATGACCCCCACCTTTTTTAAACATATTTCTTTCAGTGCCAATCTCCTCGACATCATAGGGTCATCACGTTGTCTGTTGTCTCTTATCTTGCACAGCAACATGACCCGTTCTCTCTCTGTTCTCAGCCGCCAGACAGGTAGAGATGGATGGTTTTATCTGCAAATGTAGTCATCCTGCTACACACGCTAACATAAATTCCCAGCAGAGACCTGAGAGGAGCACTTTACAGGCGAGGCGGCAAGTCCTGTCTGCTGCTGTTCTCATCCGTTGAACATCTGGCTGCCCCGTTTTATTAGCGCTGAATAATGCATTATTTGTCGTAAATAAAATTTTGCTACACTGTTGAGGTATATGTCACACAAACACACCTGGACACACCAAAACCCAAACACAGTCAATATGTGGACTGTGAGAAGAATGGAGTTATATCAGTTTTCTTATCATAATGCTCAGTTTCATTTGATATTGAAATGAGATATTAAAATACTTGTTAGTATTCAAAGTATGTGTTGTGAATGACTCTGGGCTACTCAAACTGTACCTCCATAATCATCCATCCATCCATCCATCCATCCATCCATCCATCCATCCATCCATCCATCCATCCATCCATTATCTTTACCCGCTTCGTCCTTTTCGAGTCACGGGGTTCACTGGTGCCCATGTCCAGCAGTCACTGTACGAGAGGTGGGGACACCCTGGACAGGTCTCCAGTCCATCTCAGAGCCACATAGAGACAAACAACACACCTACTGACAATTTAAAGTTACCAATCAGCCTAACATGCATGCTTTTGGTCTGCGGGAGGAAATCGGAGTACCCGGAGAAAACCCTGAGAGAACATGCAAACCCTCCATATGTATGTTATCAAAATATTTCTACTGGCTAAGTTTGATTAGCTGTGGCATCCAGGTTAAATTAGGTTGACTGGGAAAGTTAACCACTTGTAGATGAACATGCAAAGCTTACTTTCTGAGAGTTTCAGTGAAATGTGTTCAGTGGTTCATACAATATTTTCCTAATCGACAGAAAGTGTTCACTCTAACAGTTAATGCCAAAATTTTAAACAAAGATGTATTGCAATGTATTGTACTTAAGTATGTGTTGTAAACTACTCTCCGCTACTATCACACCAAATTTTATCACAGTAACTGTACAAGTGGCTCCAGTAAAACTCTTTTTATGTATTTTGTATTCTAGTATCAGTTAGCTACAACAGCCATATTATATTAGAGTGACACTTTAAGTTAATGTTTTACCAATGATCACTTATTGATACTCAGATTTTTTTGCTAACAGACCAGCAGGGATGACCAAACCAGACCAACAGGTAATGCAAAAGTTTTGAGCAAAAATATTGCACAGCATGCAGTGTTATCATGAAGTAATCTAATCTACAGTCACAATAAATTTACATGTAAAATATGTATGTAAAAGTGACGGAGGTATAGCTATTTTTATATTTGCTAAGGCTGATTAGATGTGACCGCCATCTTGAATTAGAAGGTGCTTATCTTCAGATGAACTCTTCTTAAAAGAAATGAGCTGATTACCACTCTGGCGCTGTGAGACATGTCTTCTGTTCCCAGAGCTCAGTTTAGTGAACCGGCTATCAGCGCTAATTTCGCTAACGGGCAAAAGTGGGTGACAGATCAAAGAGCTGATTGAAGATCCTATGGTGAGGCAGATCGACCTGGAGATTGTTTGGATGGAGAGTGTGTCCCGCTAAATTCCTGAAATCCTGAAAGAAGCACACTTCATTAGCAACAAAAACATCTGGTGAAGTGATTTTTTTTTTTAACAGCTCTAAAAATCCAGTTTAAACATCCAGTGGGACTCTATGCAAACTGCTAAATGTAAATTTCATTATGAGTTCTGCAAAGAAAACAATGTAGCCTTCCAAATGTTTCATGCTTCCTTTTTCCTCAAGATGCTGTCAGTATCTCTGCAACATTTCAGACATTTTACGTATTCAGAACACGAAAACAAACAGTGAAGCTATTTTTTTGTGGCTGAGAACAAAAATGTAATGTTCATTTACAGAGTGATTTTCTTGTGTTTTGGTCGAATCACAGGGTTTACATTTCCTTCAGTAAAGCATACAGTACACCTTATTAAACTTTGCTTGGTTTGAGGAGTTTTACAGCTTTCTCTTTCGCACAAAGCTGCCATGCAAGTTGCTTTCTCTGGGAGTTGGATTGTCATCTGCTTGTTTACGCAAAACAGGTTATTGTTAAAAAGGGCAAGAGTCTGACATTTTAAATGTTTTTTTTTATTTTTTTTTTTAACTTATCTAGACCAGTAAGTACTTAACAAGTTGCACATATTTTAAGATTCTATGAGAACACTGCATTTTAACATTGTAAAGTGCATATTACATTTTAATCTACAGGTCAATTCATGAAAAAGTAAAATACAACTTTTTATTAATTTGTAGGTGTCACAAAACTCTTTTTTTTATATATACGCCATTCCTCCTTTATTTTGTGTTCTTGGTTATAAAAATGAAAATGTTAAAAACATTTGCTTTTAAAACTCCTGTAAAATGTAATTGAAGGAGTCCTTCTACACCTTAACAGGAAAAAAATAATAATTTGGAATTTAGAGGATTATTGAATTGTGTTAAATGTAACTCAGGAGGATGATTGCTTTAATACTCCTGTTTTAAATTTTCAGCTCACCTTTGTCCTCATTTCCTGCTTAGTTAGGTTAACATTAAAGGCACCAGATGTTTAGGTTTATGACAGAATTAGGAATACTAAAGTTCTGTACACATTTTTAATTTCTATTTTCTCCAGTAGTTTGGAAAACAAATTTTATCAGTAAAAAGCAGAGGCGTAATTAGGTTATGCAGACATGGGGGCTAAGCCCAGAACAGTAATGTGAGCATTTTCAAACAGCAATTGAACATTATGATAAAATACATTTTTAAAGCTTTGATATTGTGTGGTAATTAGCATATATTAAAAAGAGAAACACAATTTTTTTAGCTCAATAATAATAGTTTATCAACCTGAATTTTATAGAAGCAGCACTGTGCTGCTGCAGCAACAGGAAGAACTTATCTCCTCCACCTCCTGCTGTTTGACCTGCACCTGCAGTTTTAATATTCACGACAAGTTTGAGCAAATCATATTCATGCTGCAGAGTTGCACAAACAACAAAAAACTGACTCTACAATGTAACATGTTGTAAAGCATTTGCAGTTTGGATTGGATCAAGAATCAATCCTTTAATCTGATTACTGTATAAGTTTAAATAAGGTAGAGAGCCACCTGCATCATGAAGAACCCCACTCACCCAGCACACACAGTTTTTGCCCCACTCCCCTAAGGAAGTAGGTTGAGGAACATTAAGTGTAGAACCACTAGACTGAGGAACAGCTTCTACCCTGAGGCTTTTAGACTCATGACTCTCTAACCAAGATAATCACAATGTTAAAAAAAAAAAAATCACTAAATGCAACTTTGATTGTTGACATGTGCTCCTGATTACCCATGCTGCTGATCTCATGATGCTGATTATTTAATGCTGCTATATTCACCCACAAAGACTCATGTTCATGCTGCTGTTGTTCGGTGTATTGTTTTTACACTATTAGTGACTAGTGTGTATATTATATCTTTTAGCATACCGTTTAGCGTATAGCTTAGTTGATGTCTTAGATCCTTACATACTGTTTCTTTTTGAACTTTATATTTTTGCTGTTGTTGGATGTAACTGGGACCCTGTGTACACAATTTCATTCCACCTCATGTACCACATGTGATGCGAATGACAACAAAGAACCTTAACCTTGACCTTATGTCTTTACGAAAACTTATTAAATCATATTTTAGAGGCTTAATTTACAAGTTGAATATAACTGCATTTCTGAATACCTTTTGTCTTAAAATTTGGTTATATTATTCAGAAAGCATCCACAGTTTTAGCTCTAAATACTCAGACTAACTAGGCTGACACTAATAAATGACCAATAGTCTCCAGTTTATTAATAAAATGAAGAACAAATGTGATTACTGGACACATAAATATTCTCCAGCCTAAATGCACAACTCTACAGCGTGGCTCCATGTCACAAAATTACAAATAAAATTCATATTCAACTTTTGTTTGGATCCAAATGGGTTGTTCAATCTGAAACCAAGGTAATAAACTGACAGCACATAACATGTTGAAAATCATCCCTTGGGTTTTACAGCGTCCAACACTTTTAGAATCAATCCTCGGGATGTAAATAAAGCAGAGTCTTGATGAAAGCTTTCTGGAGACCTTTGGGTCATTTAATCTGTTTTTATTTAAATTGTGAAAAAAAAAACACTTGCTCATAAATATCTAACTTATTTACCCATTCTTTTTTTTTTTTTAAATTCATTTGCATGCTTATTTTTCATTTTCTTTCCGTTCTTTTTAATCAACAAAAAACAACCTTGGGGCAGAGGAATGTGTGAATGTGTTTGGGCCCAAGTGTATTAAATTATGGGGGAAGTTGGATGCGCCGAAGCTCCGAGCTGAAATCTCCAATTTACTTCCTCTTTCATATCTCTCTCAAGAGAAGCGATGAAACCGCGACGATGCGCTGCAGCCGAATACAGTTAAAAAGAAAAGAAGCAAAACAAGTCTTTCAGTCTCACTTAATGTCAGAATTACCTAACCTCTCCGCGGACAGCCGTGCACGTAGGTTGCTGTCCTTTTAACCTTGTGGTTGGCACAGCTCGCAGCGCTGACACTCTGATGTGTGGGATTGCTTGCTTCTACAGCTCCCTACGGGACAGAGCAGACAGGTAGCTCGAGCTGCGCCACGAAGGCTGGCTGACTTTGTAGAGATGACAAGTGACGCCCTAACAAGCCCCAAACAGTGACTGTTTTTATTTCAATATTTAAGTTGCAGTCTGCTGGTGCCACTAAGACCTCAGGCCTTTTGAAAATTGGTTTCTTGCTTGAAATTCACCTGTCAAAAAATGTACAAAGTTGGCCCTAAAGTTTCCATGATATTTACTTGAAGACTTTAAAATGGGACATTTTTAGAAATGTCCTCCCTCTAGGGTAAATAAACAACTGAAGGCAACGTGACAGTTTAAAATGCTGCCGTTTGAATGTTGTCGTAGATTTTTTACTTTTTTTTTGTAAGCACCAAACCACTTTTGTTGCTATTCAACTTATTGGTAACACTTTACAATAAGGTACACAAAATTTGACTACTGGTAACTCTTAGGGAACGTCTCAGGAACAAATCAGGAAAAAAATCAGGATCTAATGGGTAGTTAACCAGTACTCACTGGGGAACACACAGCCGAGCCTTATTAGGGGACTACTGGTTTGTTCCCACAGAAACAGAGGATAAATTCTCCAATGGGGTTCTAAATAAACCCTGTACTGGTGAGGTCACAGCTTGTAATTGTCAAAAACATGTTTCCTAGTGGTTATTGATGTTATTAAAGTGTCTCTTTTGTAAACCTATTGATGAAGGACATTAACAATTTCTGTGGTAACAAACCAGTAGTCCCCTAATAAGGTTTGGCTGTGTGTTCCTAAGTACTGGTTAACAACCCATTAGATCCTGATTCTTTCCTCTTGGGTTTCCTTAGTAACTACCCATTAGTTCTTGATTAGTTTCTCTTCATTTACAAGGTAACTAACCAATAGTCCCCTAATAAGGTTTGGCTGTGTGTTCCCCAGTAAGTACTGGTTAACTACCCATTAGATCCTGATTTGATCCTGAGGCGTTCCCTAGTAGTTAATCAAATTGTATGCACCTTATTGTAAAGTGTTAACCAACTTGTTTCTCCAGTTACATCATAGTATTTGAACTATAAGAAATACATGAAAAGGTGCAGATTAATCCACAATAGTGTGCTGTGACTTTCGGTAACAGTGGAAGAAATGACATACACAACAATGGTGAAATGTCTGATAACCAAACCCCTTTTCTAGCTCTAAACCTCATGTATGTCACTGCAGACAACCTTTTGAGTTTACATTTGGACATTGTTGGGTGGCTGCGGCTGAGTGGTTAGAGCAGTCGTCCTCCAATGCAAGAGTCGAGGGTTCGAATCCACCAGCCGTCACATGCCAAAGTGTCCCTGGGCAAGACACTGAACCCCTCATTGCCTCTGATGTGTATCCCATCAGTGTATGAATGAGATAAAGCTCTGATTAGTCTCTTTAGAATGATTTGTTCAATTAGTTTTTATAGATCTAGTAGAGTGCTGCATGAATGAGTAAATGAGGCACAGATTGTGCTGTAAAGAGCTTTGATGTCTTAATAAGTTAGAAAGAGGCTGTATAAGTACAGTCCATTTACCATTTACCATTGCATGACTGGAATGTGATTTTGATATCTTTAACATTTGTTACACCATTGCAGGTTAGGTTTTATGACTTTAACCTCAAAATGTTCAACTCAGTTTGTGATAATGTCACACTAAATTTGAAGGTGTCTAAATATCTTTAAGCCTAGACAAACTTTGTATTTCCACAATCTTCACATTTATTGCTTATACATCAAAACACAAGCATTTTTGTCATTTCTCACCACTATGAAACTGAGGTTTCCTCTATGTTTTGCAGCTATTGTATCACTTTTATAGGTTTCCAATCTTATTTTTGTTTTGGGCTCTTTCTGTTGTGGTTTGATTGTGTTTGTCCTAGTTTCCTTGTATCTCAGCCTGTTTCCTTGAGTTGTAGTTGATAGTCAGATTCACACAGCTTTGTTTCATCATCTCAGACGCCTCTACTCACTAATCAGCCAGCCCAGTCCGTACACAATAAACACCTTGTTATGGTCAGATCCTTCTCATTTCTTCATATTTTGTTCCTAAGTTTTGTTCAGCACTTCGGTTTTATTAAAATCCTTTGGATTCATTCTGTTTTCCTGTTGGACAATTTAATTATCCTATCATCAACAAATAAGCCGCACAGAAGGATCCAAGAAGATTTTTTTTAACCCTGTTTACTTCTTGCAAGGGGTGCAGCAATGAAAACAGGCATACAAGATGTAACATGACACTCTGGTCCAAGGTTTGTCTGTGGACAAAGAGTTAGAAAAAGCTTAAATAGCCGTTATCAGACAGAAACGAGGTCCAAAACCTCTGCTTCACAGCTCACAGCTGTTGAAGGTGTCAGAAGTTATCAGTTATCAGTTAACAAACTCCTCTCTGTGTAGACAGAAAGACTCTGTTGACTTCGCATACATGGTTCTAAATTAATTCAACATTAGTAAGTGAAAACATCCATGACCTTTAAATAACTTCCCCCACCACTACCTTTAGCAAATCCTTCCTTGCATTTGGGTTTAATTTCCTCAGCAGACATGGAAAATAATCCAATCAGAGCATACAGCGTGCACATCCAAAGTCTAAAAAACACAGTAGACACAAAAAAAATGGATGTTTGATAACCAAACACATTTGACACTTCTGGTTCTTTTTATTTTATTTATTTATTTATTGTTATTATTATTATTATTATTATTATTATTATTTTTTTTTTTACAATTTATGTGTTTTGCTTTCTAAGAGTGATGTAAGGGAGTGATAGACAACTGAGTGGGGTTACTATGGCAACTAATGAACCACAGCAGCTTTAGCATTTATTCAGATCCTTGTTCTCTATAATCTTGATGATTGATTAATCAAATTGTGAGCATTTTATAAACTTGGATTTTTACAGAAAAAAAAAAAAAAGTGTTCCAAGTCACTTTGGACTTCATAGAAGAAAGCTGATGTACACTGAAACTTCAGGCAGTGGCTGCACTGGCAACATTTAACAAACTTCCACAATTTTCTAGTTTTACATACTTTTAAATATTAGACACTAACAATACCAGTTGAACAATAGTCGAGACAACGTATTATGCACATTTGCAGTAAAGCTGGATTCTCCATTTCTGATAAAGTTCCTAAGATTTTGAAGGGGTTTAAATAAGGGCTTTATTTTCTACTTTGCTACATGCCCCCCAGCATTGCTCTACTTTTGAAAACTGCCTCCCGCTCCGATTATCCATCTATTGTAATACTGGCCAGATTTCATTGAGGACTCCACTGATAAAGGCCCATTTTATGTGCTCTCCTGTAACACCAACTTAAAAAGTCAAACAATTTTATGAGTAAATCTTTCACATGTTTCAGTATCATAAATTTCAAGCCCTTGCAGTTTTCACTCTCTTTAATACACACAATTCTAGTGGTACAGTACCTGAATGATGTATTATTTTCAACACAAATAAGCTTGACTGAGCACTTACAGACAGATGGAAACCTTAACTACATCACAGATGTTTATGCAGGTTTTTAAATTAGCCTATAAAATCAGATGTATAGGACTAATTGCCTAACATACACTTAAACTTGATAAAAATGTAACAACTAGTTTTATGGGTAGTTAAAAAGGCGTTGAAGGTTTTAGATGCTTGTGGTAAAACTGTCTCATATTCCAATCTTGATATGACTTTCATTAGAAACCTCATGTAGTCCTCATGTTTGGTTTTATTTTAGACATAAATTCATTTTAGCAGGTGTTCACTCATTTTTTAATCTTTTGTCTATCTTTCCATTCTTAGATTTTGATTGCACAAATATTTGCACTTGACCTTCTTCATAATTTACATGGAACATTTCAGGGACTTAAAATACTGAGTTACTTAAACAAAAACAAACAAAAAAGGTAGTTAATATAAATTCACATCCAAAATTATTATTTTTTTAATTAGGACTTTGCTAATATTTGTTGTATATATTTTGACTGAAACAAAAACATGGTCATTATTAACTGTACTGCAGGGTTAACATTCCAAATTGCCCACTACATTCATGCGTTTAACATCTTACTCTGAAAGAATGGCAGCTGGTAGTACACATAATTCAATTAGTTCGCCATTTTCAGCAAATAATTTACACCAAATAAACCTCAGTATCTGTAAAATTGACTGTTATAGCCTTTTTTGTGTCAGTTAAAACTGATTAGTTGTAGTGAATGTCTTGACTTCATTTGATTTCAGAAGCTAATAAGTCAAAGATGCACATCCAACTGTTATTTTAAGAGAGTTTTATAAAAACTCATCCACTGCCAATGCAAATGAACAGACACATGCATATGGGCTAAAACAGTGACACCTCTAGACATCATTGGCAGGCAGTAAATACTTTGTATGATAGTTACCAAAACTAAAATTAAATAAAGCCTAAATGTTGAAGGTTTGAACGTTTTACACAGTCTTTTTTTTTTATATATACTGCATATATTTTGCAACTTGTTTGGTTGAAACATTTCTAAAGTATTGTTTATCCAGTGAATCCATGCTGCAGTTTCCCAGCAACACCTTCTAAATAAAAATGTCTTCTATAGTTTTGAAACAACATTGATTTTACCTGTTTAATTCAGAGAGAGATATTACTTTATAGGTTTATTTCAAAGAGGATGTGCATTATTGAACACTGGGTATAAATGCACCAGAATGGGTGTAATAGTTATTTGTCAGCTGTCGTCATTAAAAATGCAATAACCTGAAAAATGTAAGGTTTATTTTTATGATGCATTTAGGTTTCTGTAAGAAGGCTGTAACTTCTAGTCAACAATTTGATAAAATGACCCTTTAAAGCTCACAGCTGGAACATCATGGTCATTATGGAACTGGGAAATCATTCAATTAAAAATAAATAAATAAATAAATAAATAAATAAATAAATAAATAAATAAATAAACAAATAAATAAATAAATAAAAACAATAAAACACATCTAACTAAATACATTGCATTTTCTCAGGAAATGCAGTGTGAATGCTTATTGCAAACGAGCTTGCTTAAAAATAGCTGAAAATAGCTTAAACAATTTGAAATGTAGATGAAATGGAAGAACAAGACTAAAATGGCTAAATAAAGCAGAAATAACACATATTTGCTGAATTAGGTTTAAATAAGCATAAATGAGCACACAAATGAGAATATTTGCTTTAAAAAGCTGAAATTAGCAAAAAAGAATAGCTGAAAAGTAGCTGAAAGGGCAGAAATAAGCTTAAACTAGAAGGAAGCAGAAGGAACGGAAATGAGCTAAAAATATGGAATTAGCTGTAAAAGCTAAAATTAGCATCAACATATCTAAATAGAAGCTGAAAGAGCAGAAAAAGCTGAAACTAGCATAACAAAGTTAATTGGTTGAATGTAATTAACATGAATAATTTGACTGCATCTGAAAACAGCTAAAATAAGCTATAGCTGAAAAAGGTAGAACAAGCTTAAATTAGCAGAAGAATGCAGAAAGAACATGTTTGCCCATTTAATCTGAAAGAAGCAGAAATGAGCACAAATAAGTGGAAGTTTTCTGAAAAAAAATCTTAAATTAGCATAAATAAATAAAAAATAAAACAGCTGAAGAGTAGCTAAAATAGCAGAAAGAAGATTAAATCACCAAAAGGATGTGGAGAGAGCATATTTTTTTGCTGAATTAGGCTGAAAAAGTTTAAATGAGTGCAGAAAATGTGAAATTAGCTGACAAATCTAAAATTAGCATAAAAACAGCTTATTGGTAACTGAAGCAGAAAAGCTGAAATTTGCAGAAATAAGCTGAAAGGAGCATAACAAGCTAAAATTAGCACGAAGAAGCACAAACATGTTGAAGTTAACTGAAAAAAATCTGAAAGGAGCACTAAACAGCTGAAAAACAGCTGAAACTAGCTGAAAAATAGTTTAAATTTGCACAAGATATCTGAAAGAAGCTGAAGCAGAGTAAAACGTGAAAGGAGCAATAAAAGGTTGTAGACAGATGTTAAGATGTGAAGGATGTAAAATGAGCTCCATTTAGTTCATATGAGGAAAAAATAGCAGACACGCTAAGCTAAAGTTGCACCAATACCAAACGTTATAGCAGGATTGTCCTGAAAGAGCTGAACATTTTGATTTATGAATCATTGAAATAGCAAAGAAATTGTGGAATGAAAAATATGCTACATTCACACAGTTATTGCACATGCCCCTGCATCAACCTGACCCGTAGCCCAGCTCTTAATATTCCCTGGTCCTATTTGTGAGTCCCTTACCTTTAATTTACACTTTGTTACTTTTTCTGCATCAAGCTGCTGTAGAGGCACATTGGACACTCCCACCTCAGTCAGAGCTTCATCCAAATCTTCCCCATGTATTTCCCTCATGTGGGCTGTGTGGTGGAGCTCAGCAGTGATGAAGGCTGACATTTGTGATAAATGCAGTGACCATAAACTGTCAAATCATAGCAGAGCCTGCCTCCTGGCCGTTCCCGTAGTTACGCTCGGCACCCTTTCCCCTCCTCCCTCATCCGTGTTCCTCCCTTCAGCCCTGCACATGGCTGCCGTGTTGGACACACTTGGTCAGAGATCACTTTGACAGGAGCTAAAAGTGAGTCATGGAGTGGCTGAAGGCATTAGCAGCCAATGTTACTCATCATTAAAAAAATTCTTCACCTCACTCCCCGTGACCTCTTTTGAACTGGTCGGAGCTCCGGACATTTTTTTTTTTTTTTTCAGGGCGAATGAGATAAACATAAAATGATCCTGCGACAAGTCTTGCTGGCGCTCTGCTATTTGCTTCATCTCTTATTTATTCACTTCCTTTATCTGGTGCTGATGAGATGTCACTCTCCCCCCACTCTTTTGTCCTTTTAAAAAATACATTGAATTATTCTCTCTGCTTCATGCATGACACTGCTACTGTCAGTCCAGATCACTTTGAAAACCAGACAAGACAGAGATTTTTGGGTCACATTTGTGAAACCTGCCAGAAGATAAGCGCTGATGGTTTTAGGGAGGCTTTTTTTTTTCCCTTCTTCCATTATATGAACATGGTAATGTGGAAACATACTGTATATGTAATTTATTTCTTACTTTTTTTGCAGCTGCCTCTCTTTTATTTATGGTTTCATGTTTTTACAAGAAACTTCCATTCTCTCTAAAATTCTCCCGAGCTGTAGAATTTTAAATAATTAGAAAAAGCCAGCGTGGTGACACTCCACTGTTGTGCTAAATAATGGGAGCAAGCAAACATCAGAGCATAATGAGCAGCAAACATCAAACGGTGAATCTGAAACAAGTTGTTCTCATCTGCACACGGCGGATGGATTCATGGCTTTAAACAGAAACAACGCAGCTGACGACGACTCGTGAAAGATCCCCGCAATAAACACGTTTACAGCAAAGTCAGCCCTCCATGATGTGACACAATTTACAGTGCGCGGGCTTTATGACAGCAGAGCAACAGGGATGACGAGGGTGAGGTTCAGGGGGAGAAAGTCGGGCTTGTTTTTGTGTATTTATGCTAATGAAAACGCTAAAATAAAGAGGCGCACATCTGCAGAACAAACAGCCGCAGATGTGTGCGGCGCCTTTGATGTGTGGTTCTCGCATGTGTGATATCACGAGAGTTTGCGCTGGCGTGGGTTTGGTGACCACCTGCTGTCTTTAGACATTGAGGAGCTGCACTAGAGGGTTCAAAAGAAGCGTACAAAAAAAGACATGAAAGAGCCAAATGAGAGATCTCCCTCATCGTTAGAGCTGAGCACATTGTGTTGCCTACAAATTAACGCCCCTCCAGGTTCTCTTGGACTGCTATACTTTAGATAGCATCCAATCACTCCGCCTTAAAACCAATGCAGTGCTACCATACCATATGCATGATCCTGATTAATGTGAGCCAGGATTGGGAACTCTGTGAGCAGGCCTGTGCTTTATCCTCTAGAAATGCTGCAGGTTAATTCAGTGGTTAAAACTGATGTCATTTATTTCTATTTCTGTTCGGAAGAGGGTGTAGATTTATCACAAGGCGCACCACAGTTTTAAAATAATACGCGAACGACTTAGAACCATATAAACATTTATATATTTTGTGTGAATATGAGTTAAAAAAGGTAGCACGAGGGCACAGTTTGTAGCGCGGCCGCCTCACAGCGAGCAGGTCACTGGTTCAAATCTCAGCTGGGGGCCTTTCTGGGTGGAGTTTGCATGTTCTGTCTGTGCATGCGCGAGTTTTTTCCAGGTACTTCAGTTTCCTCCCACAGACCAAAAACATGCATGTTAGGCTGATTGGTAACTCTAAATTGTCTCTAAGTGTGAGTGAGAGAGTGAATGGTTGTTTGTCTCTATGTGTCCCTGTGATGGACTGGAGACATGTCCACGATGTCTTCCTTCTCTCACACAGGGATGGCTGGAAAAGGAAGAAGTGGGAAAAGATCATGGATGGATGGATGGATGGATGGATGGATGGATGGATGGATGGATGGATGGATGGATGGATTCCAGCATAATTAAATATCCCAGCAACACCTTGTGTTGACAACAAGCATTCTTGTTCAAACTGGGCCGTCTTGTTCTCCCATCAAAACAATCCTCCGACACAAAGCGTGACAGACACATTCACAACAATGACAGAGCACAGGCTCATGTTTGTGATGTCGAGTTCCTCTGCTATAGCCAAACTGTTGCACACTGAATGACTTCAATGAGCAGACAGGGCAGATGAACAATAATTTTGTGGACCCCTGTTATTACACCAAATAATAAAAAATGGCTAAAACATTTCATCAATTTATTGAACAGCACTAAAGCAAAGGTTGCTGATAAAATCCACAGTATACATCAAGGGTACATTTTAAAAGTGGTCAAAATCCAGAGTGGTTCTGTAGAAAGCAACTGAACTTCTTTTTGTTTCCCATCACAGAGCCAAGAGGGGATTAGAAATGCTGTCTGTCTGTGAGCTGGACAAGTTGGAAATTAACTGAGGTACCAACATCCATTTTGGTGCGTGATTGTATCTGAGCATAAGAAAGGTTCCTATTGAATATTGTGTTACCATGTTAAAATCTGACAGCCACCATCATATATACATATGTAAACTGACCACCATGATTATTTTAGAAAACGATGCTTTCTAGTTTTTATATTGTTGTTTCCTCAAATGATTGGGGTAGCCAAAAATTAATCTGTGGGACCAAAGCCACCAATGGCCACCCCCTGGCTCCACCAATGCACCTGATAAAACGACTCCCTCCACTTACCATGATTTGTCACTGCGCTGCCTCGGACAAGAAACAAAAACCTCCCTCTGTTCTTCTCCACAGTGTAACTTCTACTCGAATATCTTGCACCAAAGCATTAACATGTAAAAAGAATAAAATAATAAAATATTTACATTCCCTGTTCAATTCCAGACCATACAAACCCTCCTCTCCAAAACTACAAACATTCATTATTCGAATCTCTTGGAAACATTTTTTTGTTCTCTGACATTGTTTACTCAGAAGAACCTCTCTTACCGCAGGTGAAGATTTTTAATCAGCACTTTATTTTCAAGGTCAAACTTCAGGACAGGTCAAATCAAGTCAACTTTATTTATAAAGCACGTTTAAAACAGCTGTTTTCAAAGTGCCTAACAATAGAAATCAATGGGAGAAATTTAATGATTAAAAAAATAATAATAATAAAACTGAAAATTAATTAAAAGCTTCAAAAGAAAATTATAAATACAGAGAATCAGTGGCAATTTGAGCCTCTTTTTGTGGGTGCTCATTCAAGCACCCCTAAATTTTAAGCACCCCACTGAAAAATAAAGTAACAAAAA
>JARVGQ010000390.1:27088756-27098995 GCA_031762355.1 Hypsolebias martinsi | reverse complement strand
TATATATACTGTAACTCTTAAAGCAGCTTAATTCTGTTTGGCATAATCTGTCTGTTGGTCAAATCTATATCCACCCTATACATTACAAGGTTTTCAATAAATAGTGCATACCTAAATTATGTTCTGAAAATGAATGAAATAAGTAGTACTTGTATTAAATGCTTGTTTACTGAAAAATACAACACTCTGAGGCTTCTTGGCAAAGTGTGATAGTTATTTAGAGTAAAGTAACACACGTTTTGCTCCATCGTCATTGTAGGTGCTGAAGGTGTCACAGCCACCCCCACATGTCGATAAACATGTCATTTCAACCTGATCTCTGGGACCTGTATTATTAACACACTCTTATTGTTCCAACAATGCCAATTAACCAGGGCTGAACCCCTTGGGGTCTTAGAGAAAAGTCACCTTTTATTGGTGATGTGTTCTTAAAAGAACAGTATTTATCAAGAGACTTTTCTGTTATTGTTTGAAAGAGAAGGAACTTAGTAGGAAAACACAAAATGCCACTTAACTTTCTAAACAAATAAAGATTCTGAATCAATCAAATAACAAAAACTGTTTAAAACAGAAAGTTATACATATGATCAAAGTCTTACTAAAGATTTTAAAGTATGTTGTGGTGGTTTACGGCTGATCATTTTATTTTAGGAAATGTTACAACAGTTTTTACACTGAAGTGATTTTCAACTATCCAAAACAGTGATTTCCAACTCTGGTCCCTGAGGAACACCACCCTGCATGTTTTAGCAGTTTCCCTGCTCCAACACACCTGATTCAGTGATTTAATTACTTCCTGCCTAAGCCTGTTGATCATCAAATCATTCACATCAGGTGCATCAAAGCAGGGAGACAGCTAAGGCAGACAGGATGGTGTTCCTCAAGGACCAGTGTTGGGCATCACTGAAATGCAAGTAAAGGTTAAAAAGAAGCCGTCACTGTATAGAAAAAAAGAGCTATGGTGTCAAGAGGGAAATCAAATGTGAAGGTAGTCAGCATGGTTGATGTGTTGTATATTTTTACCCCCTGGGAGTAATAATTAAGACAACTGAATGAATGATGCAGCCTCCCACCCACACAGCCGTTTAGCTGCATGAGAAAGGGCGAAGATGCAAGATCCTCCTGATGAAAGCATTACTTTTGCTGAAACAGAAACAGACAAACTGTCAAATAAAATGGATATTGACAGAGATATACCAAGACTGGGCACTATAAATTTACTTCAGGCCCTTAAGTCCGTTCAAGCTAAACTTTTAATTTTCTCTGCTTTTTTTTATTTATTTATATGTTTATGTTCTCCTCACAGTGCTCTTCCACACAGATTTGCTCTTGCACAACATGTGTTTGTGGATCCTCTTAGGGTAGCCAGGCTTGAAATCCAATTTTGGTGAAGTTATGAAACACATAGGAAAAAAAAAAAAAAGTTATAAAAAGTTTACAAACAGTGATGATTATTTTCATTACCCACAAACCAAGGCTAACTTCAAACTTTAGTGGCTTGATAGAATACTTTTTTGTCATTGTATCTTTAAGATAAGCTATAATTTACATTATGTAATATCTGTTTGTCTTTTTTGCTTCCATTATCTGCCACAGCTTCAGTTTTATTGGGTAATTTGATGCTGACCAGTTATTTTGTGTTGTGCCAAAGAGAAGTCAAATAATGTCATTAGTGTCTTAAAAACTGTGACATTAGTTAAAAGCACAGAGTATGAAAAAAAGGGCAGAAGTTATTGCCATCATAAAATTGGATCTCGATTGTGCAAATGTATCTGACATATCTGATAGTTAAGTAAACCTATGGGCTGACTAGACATGCTGATCAAGAGGATTGATACATTCACAGCTATTGAATTTTATACAACAATAAGTTGATGTTGAAGAAGAGTTGTTTTTGTAAGCCTGAAACATGATGAAAAAAACAGCCCTTAAACTGGATGAAGACTTTTGCCCTTTTTGCCACGTGTTCTGCCTTCTGCTCAAAGGAGGAACTGGGATAACTGTTCCCTTGATTTCTGAAGTTTCAGTGCAAATCTGTGTTTTTCTCTACCTTATATGTTGGTTTGGAACAATCGTCTCTCCATTGCCTGCACTTAATCCAGCTCTGTGTTTTGACAGGAACCAGAAGGCACATCAGTCCTGCTGTAGCTGATTTACACTGGCTACCTGTTCTTCTTTGTACTGATTTTAAGATTTTTATTTTTATTTTTACTGAGTTTCAAAGTTGTTTCTTAATGGATCTTTTGCATTTTTACAACACAGAGCACTGAGTTCCTCCAGTCTGATGTTTTTAGCGCATCCAAGGGCAAAATTAAAAAGCAGAGGGGATGGGGCTTTTGCTGTGGCAGCCCCCAGACTCTGGCAAAACCTACATTGGTGTTCGTTTTGCACAGTCCATATATCCCGCCTGAAAACTCACCTTTTTGCTCTGGTTTTTAACTTAAGTTTGGTTTGAGCTCCATCCGAACCTCTCAGGTTATTTTCTTGTTTAAATTTGTTTTTAGCCTATTGTTATACTTGTGTTTTTAATGTTCGCTTTTCATTTATTTTATTGCTGATTTCATGTTTGTGAAGCACTTTGGTCAACGTTGTTATTTTAAAATTTGCCACATAAATAAAACTGACATTGACATTTGTTAACTGTCCTTCACTCCAAGCAATAGGACAAAAAATGTTGAAATATTTGAGCTGTACATTTTGAGTTGTATTGATTTTAAGATTTTTTTTTTACTGACTTTCAAAGTTTTAGATGGCTTGGCACCCAGTTTCTTAATGGATCTTTTGCATTGTTACAACACAGAGCACTGAATTCCTCCAGTTGGATGCTTTTAGCACATCCAAAGTTTTATCAGTAACATGCTACGTGAGCAGAGTGAACAGTAGAGGGCTTAGCACACAACCCTGAGGGGAGCCAGTGCTGAGGGTTATGGTGGAGTAGGAAAAGTCATGGATCCTCATTGACTGTGGTCTGTTTGTTAAGAAGTCTAGGACGCAGTTACAAATGGAAGAGGTTAGTCCTAGTGTGAGTAGTTTGTCCATGAGGATTTGGGGGATCATGGTGATGAAGGCAGACGTGAAGTCCACAAAGAGCATTTGAATGTAGGAGTCCTTCTGCTCCAGGTGGGTGAGCACAGTGTGGACCACAGAGAAGATGGTGTACTCTGCTGATCAATTCTTGTGGCATGTGTACTGATGAGGGTCCTCATGGATGTGGATGGTTGTGCTGATGTGGGTCATGACCAGTTTTTAGAATAATTTAGTGATTATTGGGGTGAGGGCTACTGGCCGATAGCCATTCAGACCAGTCATTGTATAGCTCTTTGGAACTGGGATGATGGTGGCAGTCTCCTCTGGTGGGAACTGTTGCCAGGGTGAGTGAGGAGCTAATGATGTTGGCCAGCACCTCGCAGAGCTGATCAACACAGCCTTTCAGCACATTTATCGGGATGCCGTCTGGGCTGGTTGCTTTGTGAGGATTAATCCTCCTAAAAGTACTCACTTCAGCTGAGGTCATGCTGAGAAACTCCTCTTCCGGTGGTGAGGTGATTCTAGTGCTGGGTGGTCTGTCCAGGTCTTCAAAGTGTGCGTGGAACTTGTTGAGGGCATCAGGCAGTGATGAGTCCCTAGAACATTGTACACCTCTGCGTTTATATTCTGTTATACACTTAATGCCCCTTCACATGCTCCGTGGGTCTTCTGAGGTGAATTAACCCTGGATCCTCAGTGCATATGTGGCTTTGGCCTTTTTAATACCAGCAACCAGTCATAAATCTATGTACTATACAGTGTTGGCCATTTTTGTTTTTTGTATTCACTGGTTAAATGGACATAATTAACTTCACACAGATTCTTCCACTGGTACATTTTCATCTTTAAATCACTTCTTGGTCTGTTGTCTTCATGCATCTCCGCCATGTCTCTGCGTGAGTGCAGCTACAGCGTGCGCTCTCAGGACATTATTACATGCAGTGTTCCTTCAGTGCGGACTGAACTAGGCAGAAGGGCCTTCTTCTACTCCGCTCCTGTTTCCGGGAATATCTTGCAAAAAGATCCCAAGCTCTTGACCTTGACCTCTCTGAGTGGCTTCAAACATCTGCTAAATTCATGGCAAAAACCAATGCAGAGATGTTCCTGTTTTTGTTTTTCTACATCGCCTTACAACCTGTCTGTTTTTATTTATTTTATTTTTTTTTATGCCATTTTTCTTTCACTTGTTCTTCTCAATTTATAATCTTCCTTTTATGATTGTCTACTGTTGTCAGCACTCTGTTAAAATCAGGTCTCTTTTGTAAATGAGTCCCCGAGGCTCAATGGGATTAACCTGTCTAAATAAAGTATGATAATAAACTGCAAGGTATTTTATTGCCTGCCCTTACAGAAACACAATAACAACTACTGTATTTGAAAGAACACAAGTTCATAATGACAAGGCTATTCATTTAATGTGCTTGTGCAAGAAGGTCTTGTTTTGTGACAAGTTTAAAATTGATTGAACATTTGGAGTCAGTCAGTCAAACATGAGAACACTGCTTAGTAACAGTTTATTAAAATGATTTTCTACAAGAGGCTATGATTTGCAGCCTTTTAAAGTTTCCATCAGAAGGGCCATTATGAAGTAAGTCCTTGCCCCTGTGAAGTGGTTGACTGCTCAAATAAAACAAGTATTGAGCTAATTAGAATACAATTCAATAATTGTTTCTTGTAAAGAAAATTTGGGCTGTTGCATGTTAGCTGTTGGTTTGTTTTTGGTTCTGTAAACACATAGGGACTTTAATCCGTATGTGCTTGTCTTTAACATGTCCGTTTCTGCAGTGTACGCAGATCCTTACACAGCAGAAAAACATATGACAAAATGTCCAAACATTTAAGTAGAAGTAATATTCTGTGACCTTTATCTATTTTGTGTTTTTCAATCTGCCTCTACCTCGCAGCTTAGCACATCCACCACTATCTCCTATTGTTATCTGTGGCAATTGTATGTTTTGTTCCAACTTCTTGGACCTTATCTCCCTTTAACCTGTTTGCCATGTGGTTAAAGCACAGTGGTGATACTGTATGTGTTGGGGGAATTTAAAGAGAAATTGCCTTAATCTCGAATTATCACTGTGGCAGGTGAATAGAACTGTCCTGGTGGGAAGACCTGCATCGATTTTAGCTCCAGAGAGGAACAAATGAAAGACGATATACCATATTGTCTTCGGAAAGAAAGGTGTTGACCTACAGCTGCTCTTTTTTTAGAACACCAGTAAATACATACAAACTTAATTTGTGATGTGTGTTCTGGATGTGCCATTATTAGGCAAAGTCAAGACACTGCCATGAAGCTGCACTTATCAAAACATGAAAAGAAATAGTTTTAATTTGTTTGTGGCAAACTGGAAATATTAGTGGTGTTTTGCATAAAAGGAAATAAAGTAACAAGGAGACAACCCATGCATGTATGAGAAGTACATGAAACTTCACAAAGAAAGGCTAAGAGCTGAACCAGTGAGCTTCTTTTTGTGAGGAGACAACGCTAACCTTTGCACAACCACTGCACCCACATTTTGAACTATGCAAATAATTTTGACTATGGTTGCAAAAAAGCACTTTATACTGGTGAACTGAGAAGGATGCACGGTCATAAGCTGTATATTAAGGATTTGCTTCGATGTCTTCTGGCCATCTTGATGTGTCCTCTGAATGGACAAAAGCAGCGTGCTGGACTGAACGCAGCATGCAGCTGCTTTGTCTTTGTGCTGCTGTGAGGTAGTAACAAGTTGTATCAGTAGACGTGGAAAAGGGAAGCCAGATTTCCAGCTCAGTGATTTTAATGTAGTGATGACATAGAGTCTGTGCGACCACCCAGTTGTGAGATTCAAAAAACCTTAACAACAAATAGCTTCTCAGACGAGATCAATGATTATAGTCACTTTCTATTTATTTGAAGAAAGAAAGTAAAAGGAGTCCTAAACTGAGTTAATTTCTCATTTAAAAAGTGATATGAGGGGGATGTTTGTTCTTTGCGATACTTCATTTCTGAAAGCTCACATATATGATGTGATTGGCTTGATTAAAGGTTTGTGAACCGTCAGGTCAAGGACGAACTCGTCTTTGTAGCCATTTCACTCAACTGTTATGTGAAAGTTTCTTTCAAATCTTCGTAGAAGTCAAAACAATTAAAGTAACAGAAAAAAAAAAAAAAAAGATTGTGACGTGTTTGTAATACATTGCCCTGGAGATTCCCCATAAGCACTTTCACCAAACCGTTTAGTGAAAAGGTTGCAAAGGCCAGTCCATCTTCAAGCTGTCTCTGGTCATTCACGGATCACTGATGGAGTCGGCCACGCCTTATAGACAGGTGAGCTTGTAGAAGTGAAGTGTGCATCACAGAATCAAAAGAGGAGCAGAACTCAGCTGTGTTGACCTGTAGCACAATGCATTACATGTGTGACTGACATCTCCCTTTTATTGATTTCCAAACACAATTGATTCAATCAGTTTAGCAACCCTCTTTGTGGTTAACTGTTTTAAAAACTAAATGGAAAGTTGATTTGGGTCACCATTACTCTTTCCTAGGTAATACTGTCCTAAAACGTATTTTAAAAGTCTTCAGTTGATCCAAAATGCTGCTGCCAGAGTCCACTGGAGTTAGTGGGAGAGATCATATCTGTCCAGTTTTAGCTTCTCTCCACTGGCTCCCTGTCAAGTCCAGAATTTAATTCATAATCTTACTTCTAACCTACAAACAACCTAGCTCCATCTTATATTCGCAGTCTTTTTGTTCCATATTTTCCTAACAGATCACTTAGCTCTTAGGCTGCAGGTTTACTTGTGGTTCCTAGAGTTTTCAAAAGCAGAATGGGAGGAAGATCTTTCAGTTATCAGGATCCTCTCTTGTGGAACCAACTTCCAGTTTCTGTCCGTGAGGATGACACATTGTCCAGTTTTAAGACTGGGATTAAGACTTTCCCTTTTGATCAATCCTATAGTTAGGGTTGTCTTGTTATGCTGCTATAGGCTGAGACTACTGGAGGACAAATTAACCCAATTTTTTAAAGTTAATTGAAAAAATTGAATAGTTTTCATTTTATACTACTGTATTTCTATTTTAACATGTGATTCTTGACCTGCCATTGTTCCTCTCAAACCCAGCTGATAGATGCAGATTGCCACTCGACCTGAGCCTGGTTCTGCTAATGGTTACTTCCTCATGAGAAAGTTTTTCCTTTCCACTGTTGCCTTCATGCTTGCTCAAGATGAGAGTTCTGTGATGGAGTTACATTCACAGCAGTCTGATCCTCAGATAAATCATTTTAAATTATACCTTGTTACATATGAATGTTTCTGTTCAGTGCCCTGAGATGACATCTGTTGTGACTTGACGCTATATAAATAAACCGAATTGAAATAAAAAATTGAATTAATAAATGTGTTTGTTGTTGATTAATCCAAATCTGATTAAAATTGAATATGGAATTAATAGTGAATCGGTTCTTCTCATCCTGAACATTATTTTGCACTGTTGACCCTGTGTTAACCTGCATATGACAAATAAACAACAGAACAACCCTCAACTGCGTGGTCACACAGACCATATTTCATCACTTCATCATATTATTGAGCCACAGGCTCACCTTCTAACATGTCGTCCGTTTTAGCTCCATTAGTAACTTGCTTTGCACCACAAAACTGCAGCTGAGGTGGGTTGGTGTCAACCTCTCTCACAGAACTGTTAGTGATTTTAATAGATATGATACAAAAAATACTGATTAAACAGTATGTAAATCATCATTCAACTGTCTTTTGAAAGAGGACAAAAAGAATAGTTACGTATGTAAAAATGCAATTTTTTTAGCCTAGAACATCATGGCTGAGCTCTAAAGGGCTGTGTTTCTATCAGCCCTCTGCAGGAGGCAGCGCCATCCATCACTGTCAGAGTTAATATTGTTTCCCCTCACCTCCCAGTCGTCAGCTTGTGTTTTGCTTTACAGCATTTATGTTTGGAGACTTGTGTACTCACAGGCTTTCACCTGGCTTTGCTCTCTGCCATCCCTCTGCCAAAACCCATAAAACTAATTTCAACATCACACATGGCCTCTTGACGTGGCTCCACCGTTCCAATCGCAGCCTCTGTGGCACATCAAAGCATTTTGTATAATGAGTCTCTGAAGTTGAAATTGGTGAGATTTGCTGACTAATAGGCGATTCTAACACGACTATTGTGAAAACACCACACTAAAGGAGTCCGTGGAAGAAACTAAACTGACGTGTAAAAGACTTAATATGAAAACATTGTTGTCACTCAGCTGATAATTATATGTCATTTGGCTTTTTGTTTTGTCTCTTTGGTCAGATGCGAGTTTCAAAAATGACTCTGAATTGCAGAAGAAGAAAAAATATATAAATATCACCCTCCGTGAATGATAACCTAATTGCACGGTATTCTATCTGAATGGCTTTCTCTCCTTCAAAGAGATTCAGCCATTACGGTACGTGTCAAAACATTCATCATTTTCAAACAGTGCGTCCATGCACTCTGCGGCTTCGCTATTCTTTCCCTCAATCCTGTGACCAATTATACTTTATTCTGCTTGCTTGCTTCGGTGCACACAAAATACTCACGCTGGCCTGAATCTAGCCGTGCAAAAAACAGTCGTTTCAGTCTTAAACTCTTTCAATCCTTTTTTTTCTTTCATCCAGCAGCAAACTGTCGAAGGTCAGGAATAATGCTTGAATATGTTCACGTTTATTTCTTTCAGGGTGCTCAGCATTATGAGACTTTTCTCTCTCATTCAAGTATACACCGAGCAAAGTTTTTTTTTAACAAGAAAAATGGATAGAAAAGGGAAACAGGCACATTTATTTTTGTGGAAGAGAGATTTGCAGTGGATGCTGTAGGTCTACACTGTGTGTCTGGTAGCCCTGTCAGAAATAACTGATGAAGTATAATATTAAAGTCATGACTCCCTAACAAGCTGATCATGGCAGCGAGTCGAAATGTGCAGCTCTGGCCTGAAGCAAGCGATCAGAACATACGAGCCCATCTGGATACATTGCACCAAACACTCCAGCTGTTTAGTAGCCAAAAGAGCTATAAAGTGTCGTCTTTATTATTGTCCTGAAACATGACTCAGCAGGACTTTTTTAGTGACTTGCTTTGACACTTGTGGGTTTTCTCTGCTGCTCTGTAAACAAACTTCTTTTAAATGTAGAAATGACTTTAGGTTGATATACAAGGAAACCATGGTAGCAGCTGGTTTTTTGGTGTGTGTATAGTGTGCGTGTGTACAGAAAGCTTTATGTGACACTCAGAGCCAAACAAAAGAACAGCTCGTCAGGAAACTGAGAATGTATGAGGATGGTTGTTCTGGACTCAACAAAACACAAACCAACTTAAATTTTACAACAAAGGTGCTTTAATGGATGGATCAGATTTTTTAAGGGTTCTGTTGAATAGTTTTGAACAATAAATGTGTTACCTGTTGAAGATAAAGAATTTAACGACCTCCATTTTGGATAAATAGAGCTTACCAGGAGTATTTGATGGCAAACAATTTGACATGACAAAGTAAAAAGAAGCACATGTGATAATGAGGGCTGTTAATTTCTGGAGCTCTGCACACTGCAACTCCCAAGAAGCTGAACTTATTTTTCTCTTGCTTTATATATTTTTTTCCTGAGATAGTCCAGTTTGGATCAAACTGGCACGCTAACAACTTTTACAAGTGGGACCAAGACCAAATTAGATTTTTGCAGTCTCTAAAATGTTTTAAAATCAATTAAAAAAATGTTCAATACAGAAACAACTGGAGTTTATTTGTAACAGAAGACATTTATCATGTCTTGGATGACTGAGAATCTTCACCAGCATGTTTTATAATCAACACTTTTTATGTTTTATTTTTTACTTCTATCTCATTGCATGGTCATTTAAAATAAAACAAACAATGATGTTTCTGCAAGAAGGGAGAGTTTTCTTAAATCCATCCATCCATCCATCCATCCATCCATCCATCCATCCATCCATCCATCCATCCATCTAATTCAATTCAATTCAAAAATAGTTTATTCATCCCAAAGGGAAATTAAATTGAAGTGCAATTGGGAGTTTTGATTTCAATGTGATTGAATAGGAAATCCATCCTTCCTACATCCATACATACATACTTTGTACATACAGCCACCCATCCATCCATCCATCCATCCATCCATCCATCCATCCATCCATCCATCCATCCATCCATCCATCCATCCATC
>JARVGQ010000390.1:26861809-26872722 GCA_031762355.1 Hypsolebias martinsi | reverse complement strand
AAAAATGTTTTTTGGGTATCACATCTCTAATCCTCAACAACAGATATGAGCGCACAAAAAGTAGCTGGCATTTTTAAAAAATTGTTTAATTGACTAAAGTAAATATTTTGCTGTTTTTTTTTAAATGCCCTTCCTTGGTAAGGGGTGCAGTATTCTTACAGTAATTTCTCAGTACTTACGTGAAATCTTTGGTCCACCTCACAGTTGATTTGCTTCCTGAAATCCTACCATCAAAATTGAGCAAAAGCGAAGCATGCAGGAAGAGATACAAAGAGAAAACCAGAGCTAAATTTCAAATGCAAATTAGTGCAATTATCACATTGATGTAATTCAGCGACAACATATTAGGAATTAAAGACACATGCAGGACATATATCATTTGTCACATTCAGCTAAATGCAATTAAGAACTTCTTATTTGATGAAAAAGTTGAAGTTTAGGAGATCAGAGTTTAGTCAAAGTAAACATTAATAAGAACGCTCACCTTCTGGGCAACAAGGAATGTCAGCCTTCGAATGCCATGTTCAAACAGCAGCGATTTCTGGAAAATATCAACACTGTTTGAAACATCTGGAGCATTTCAAACATGTGTAATCTAGTTAGGCCTAGTTGTCACCAGAGTCCTCACATGTGACTGAGTGAACTCCCGAAACATAGCTGCCAGGCTGTCATCATCAATGTCACTGTCAGTCTTTATGGCCACATTGAGGATGTGGACTGGTTCATCCTGGATGCTCTAGATGACAAAACAAACAGCTTATTGAAGCTTTAGTCTTGTGATGGCCCTGGGACTGGAAGCAGTCACTTCTCACCTTGTTGTCCTCCTCCCCGTACAGGACAGGGGTACCTCCATCTGGGAACATAGGACTTGTGGGAGGAGAGTCAGAGAAGCAGCTCAACACATCATTTATGTTCCTGTAAAGTAGAGCCAATACATAAACCACTCTATATTAGTTTAATTTCATATCAATAAATAATTTGATTAAAAGTTGTTATTTTTTCTCCAATCAAACACTGACCGTGTGAACTCCTGGAAGGTGCGGAACGAGACCATGGCTCCCATACGCTGACAAGGCGGTGTAAAAGAAGTGTCAAGTAGGACATCACTTACGCTGGACACGTGCACCATGCCGTAGTGATTCAGGTTGGATGAGAATGACATCCTGACATATAGACAGAAAACAACATGGATCAAAACTTGCAATGCAACTTGACTGAGTCAAGTCTCCGAGTCTCTCCCCGTCCACCTTAAAGAACCTCAAAAACAGTTTTGATTCCTCTGCTTTGTCGGAGTTTGTCATATTAAAATACAAGCACGTGTATTAAAAGCGCAGCCATGTCTCAAGCATTTCATACGTAAAGGAATAAAAAATGATTGAGACTTAAATATAAAAACAAGAATCAGAAAAATATTCACAGTGAGAAGTGAATGCTATCAAAGCATACAGTATGAAAAGGTGAAGGTTCTTGTGTTAGTAAAATAAAAAAGCAAGTACATCACTTTCATGTGCACAAGGAACCTTAGATCCATCAGACAGGACCTTTAGACTTTTTGCTCCATAAAGATTGATGTTATTTGGGGAGACGGAGATTTCCCAGAAGTTGCTCCCACAGAAACCAAAGAAGAGGTTTTGTGCATCAAACCTGTTCATAGATTCCCCATCCAAGGTATTTTTCTTCTCAGCATTATCATCTTGTGTAGCCAGTGTTTTAAAGTCCTGGGCTTCAGGATTCTGTAAGTTACTGAGCAAGGATTTTACTTTGTCCGGAACTGGGGTTGGCATTTTCCTGGCAGGACAGTTAGAAGTTTAAGCTCTGGATTGTCTTACAATTGTCTCGTTGTTGTTATTAGCATCTTACGTTAGTACATATTGAGTTATAATGAAGCTCTACAGTTTTGAGTCACTTGTACACAGTTAGGACTAAACACTTGATTTTAACACACACACAAAACATTTGACAGACACACATGTGCCATGCTATTTCAGTCAAATTCTAAAAAGACTGCACTTTGTGCTCAGACTACACTTGGGTCAACATAATTTATGGAGATTTCAAAGCACCCAAGAGATCTGGTACGAACAACTTGCTTAAGAATTATTATAATTCAACTGGTATTGATAATAGTATTATAATTCAACTATGGCAATTGTTATAATTCAACTACAATAATTAGTAGTCTACACAATAAAAAAGGATGTACAATACCTGTTGAGAGTGGGGATGTTCCCTCTGCAATCAAACAACATTGATTACTTTGTGGTTAGTGTCAGGTATCAGGAGAAGACAGTCAAGATGGAGCAATGTATGTGTCAGGATCCCTATGGGTATTTTTGTATTTTTTATATCTACAGTGAGCATATTATAGGATAAATTAAACTTAAAAACACACAGTTTGCTTCCTGACTGCTCCTTGTAAAACATGCATCATGAGACGTTAGGGTCTCTTTGTTCAGAAATAAAGTCTAAACAAAAAAGATATTTTAACATTCCCATGCTGTAGAGAAGTCCACACTCATGAGACAAGCATGGATGTTAATTAAGCCACAGCAAAAGAGAAGCATGCAATAGAATGATGGGAAAAATTGGATTTCTGCAAATTAATGTTCAAAAAATAATAATTAGAGGACAAAAGCATACAAGTGCTGAGTAGAAACAACAAAGCACCAAAACACACGCACAAATCAAACAAATATATGAGTTGGATGCAAACCCCTGACAGGAAAAATGCCACTTAACTGCATCTAAAAGCTTTTTAAATAATAAATATGTAGATGATAAAGCTTGTGTCTGGCTCTAGATTTACTCTGATCATCATATTTGATTTGAGATAAGAGCTTTTTACTTTATTCCAAAGATTTCTGAGATCGTTTACAGACATGAAATAGGAATAAATTAGAGAATGGTGGATCGAGATAGATGGAGTAACTTACTTGAATTTTAAAGCAAGGATATTTTGCTTTGTTTTATTGCTTTTAGAATGCACACTTTTATAAACTAAAACACTAAGTCTTGCACATGAGGAGAATTACATGAACAACAATAAACACAAACACAAAGCTGGAAAGGTTGGTGAAAGACCATGGCACATCAGATGACATCCAGTCAACATGACAATTCATCAGTGATCTTAATATCCATCATAAGTATTTCCTTTATAGATTGGGACAGTTGGACCAGAGTACGACTTGACCCTTGCTACAAATACTACACATTAAAAAGAAGTAGTTGATGGGAAATGTTAATATTTAATGATAATGCCTGACTCCACATTGCCATGAGGTTCTGAGGGTTGGCAGAATGCTACAACGTTGCACGTGGGGAGACAGTAAGCATTTTCATATACCTGTTGGGATGAGACGTGGGCAGCATGAACTGAAACTCTACTACACATGTGTTGTCCTTCAGTTGTCGATGCTGCACACTGTTGAGCTCGTAGGCAATGTACGCTCTGCGAACATATACCTGATAACAGACAAAAATGTATATACATAAAACACCTGTAAGTTTACAGTATTAAAAGTTCAGGTGGGCTGAGTTGTAGGCTGAGGTTACGGTTGGCCTCACCTCGAGGGCAGCCATCCTGACCACCTGATTACTGTGGTAGAAGAAGTTTGGCAGAACATCAAAGATGGATGTCTCTGAAAGGATGAGTTTCTAAACAAGAGCAACGAGTAATTATTTACTGAGGATTCTTTGTTAATTTGTGGCTCATTAGATGTCTCTGCTGTTTTTGCTTACCTGTAAGTTTTCGATGCAGAACTGGTGCCCATACATATCAATGGCAGAGAGGAAGATGGACTCCACCTGGTTGTGTCGTAGCTCATAGGATGGAAGGTGGGAAGCTATCAGGACCTACACAAGAAACATTAATGAAGTCCTTCAGGCATAAGATGAAATACAATACCCATTAAAGTATCCTATGACATCTTCTGACAGCATCTACCTTCGTGTACTTTCAACACTACATTTAGTTTTCAACCATGGTGTGAGAAGCATTTTGTAATTATGTGTTTTATTGAGATTTTTCTATCATTCTTTCATGTCTTTACATACTTTATGCCTTAATGGAAAGTATGCAGTGACACCTGGTGGTGAAATTATAAATACAAAGAAAATGCTTCAGCTTGAGTTAAATCTTTAACCATTTCAAAATCACTCCTAATTTTTATTTTTGGTAAAAATGGTGTAAATTTGCACATCATTTTTACATGCTTTGAAAAGTTCATTTTACTGTACAGCAAACAAGACTAGTCTGGCTTCAGGAAACGACACAGCACAATGGCTCCTTAGCTAAAGGTTTTTAATGATGATGTTGAAGCTTTGGATGCTAAAGATTACTGTTCTGCACTTTACTTAGACCTGTCCAAAGCCTTTGATACTGTAGATCATGACATCTTATGTCACAAGCTCTCAGATATTGGTTTCTCTGATCACACGGATGCCTGGTTCTCAAACTGTCTCTCAGGTCGGAGGCAACGTGTTCGACATAACGGTACTTCATCTAGCTACCTAATGGTCTCTAATGGTGTGCCACAAGACTCATTTTAGGTCCCACTCTTTTTACAATGTATATAAATAATATAGGTCAAAATATTCCTGACCCATCTTTGCATCTCTTTGCCAACAACACTGTTTATTGCCGAGCTAACACAGTTGCCAAGGTTTTCCAGCTTCTATAGTCTGTATTTGACATCATTCAATCAAACCTATTTCATCTCAAACTGGTGCTAAATGCTGACAAAACCAAAGGGATGTTGTTTTACAACAGATAGTCAGTGCCAGCAAATCTTCCTCCTATCTCATCCATGCATGGTGTTTCTATTGTGTTTGCAGATTCTTACAAATACTTGGGAATTTTGGTCAATGCACATCTGTCTCTTAAACCACATATTGAACACGGGATAAAGAAACTGAAATTAAAACTGGGTTTCTGTTTCAGAAACAGATCTTGCTTCACTCTTAATGTCAGAAAACACCTAGTTGTAACTGCTACCTTCCTACTGGCCAATAACTATGGTGACATTATTTACATGAATGCTCCTGCCAGCTCCATGCAGATGTTGGACACTATCTACCATGTTATGCTAAGATTCATAACTGGTTGTAACTACCGTACCCATCACTGCACCCTGTACTCCTTGGTCAGTTGGTCATCATTATTTATATGTAGACTCTCACACTGGTTCATTTTCATCTATAAATCCATCCTTGGTCTACTACCTTCTTACATCTCCTCTCACATGTCACACCGTCAGTGCAGTTACAACATGCGCCCTCAGGTCATCATTACCTGCAGCGTTCCGTTCCCTCAGTGCAGACTGAACTTGGCAAAAAGGCCTTTTCTTAATCAGCTCCTGTAACCTGGAAAACCTTGCAACAGCAAATGAAGTTGTCCACCTTGATTTATTTAAGGGGTTTCAATTGAAAAATCAAAACCCTGTTTTATGGCACCTTGATTAATTGTTTTGTACACTACTCTTATTTCAACTGCATTTTTTTAACTGTAGTTTATTGTTGTCTGTACTTTATATGTTCTGCCTGGAACAGGTCCCTCTTGCAAATGAGTCCATGTGGCTCAATGAGGCTAGTCTGTATAAATAAAGGTAGAATGAATGAACCAAAGGAGTTTGGACTTTGGTTTCTGTTTAAAATTTCTCCTCTAGAATAAATTAATTTAAGTGAACATGGCAGATCATAAGTATGTGATGCACAAAGTCCTCACTGTGTTAGATTTGTTTTCTACATAAATGACACATTATTCAAAAAGGTAATTACTTGATAGGTTCCACACAATTGCAGCTAATAAAAATGTGTAAAATAAGGCAAAAAAGGATGTTTTCTGTTGACACAAACTTAAAATCAACTCAAATGACCTGCTGTACACTAGCCAATACTTAAAAGTTAAGTAAAGTTTTCCATCACTGGCCCTTACATTTTATAAAAAAAGTGCTTTTTGGACAAATTTGCACCAAGCTGATGGTATTTAGGAAAGTGATAATAGCATGAAAATATGATGTTGGTCTCATTAAGCTCTAACATTTTGGATATCTATGTAAAATAGTTTACGTGTATATAACTTTAATGTGGAAATGACAGCAACAACTTCTTTAAAAACCCAGTCTAAAATGCTATATTTTAGCTCTGTAATGCTATATTTTAGCTCATGTCACTTTCAGGACTTCAAACTGCTGTTTAAGTCCAAACTCCTTTTATGAGATGTTGTTTTAGACTTTTGGTTTCTTAGACTTTGTCAAATCGGAATCTGATTGATGATGCACTTCTCCCCAGGGGGTGCAAGAATCTTTGCCCATAGACTCTTGTTAAAAGTTGTACATGCAGTAGCTCCCCTTCCAATACAAGAGAATCGGACCATTCTGGGTGCTACCCTCCTGCACCCAGAGTACAGGTGCACGGTACGGATCATGCTTCTGGTCCCGGAACAGATCCTGCAGTGACACACAACCAGGCTATGTTGCAAGTAGGCATGAAGCCATTGAAAGGCCTTTATCTAACGCCTATGTTGCCATTTCTGACTGATAAGCCTCTCAACTTTTAGATGTTTCTGTTTGTGAAACAAACCTTCAGCTGACTGTATATTCTAAAAGTGGGAACTGGTGAGTTTGTTTGTTTTTCTGGAGCTAGCATGCTAGCGCTAGCCTCCAGATTATTGTATTGTATCTATATGTCTATTTTGGAGCTATAGCCCCCACCCCCCAAGAAAACTCCACCAGCCGCCACTGGTTTCAGGTGGTTTAAGAGCAGAAAAGCTTCTAACAGAATAATTTCATTTGTGTGGACACTGTAAATTTGAGGCAAGAAACAACGCAAGCACATACACTTAGAATTTATTTCAGCGTTTAGCTACAGCATGTTCAGTATGTAATTCCAGTGTATTCACGACTGGACTGTTTAAAATTATAAAGACAAGAACCCATTGTCATTTTGACTTTTCTGTTCTCATAACTATGCTCACGGGACTTTATGAACCCTAAAACACACCACAGAGTTCACTTGAAGATATAAAACTGCTTTTTTTTTTTAGTTTGCTTTTGTTATTGTTGAGGAGAGCTGATGGAGAGCTGGAGATGTCTCAAGGCTGAATACGAGACGTGAATGAGCTGGCATGCAAAGCGTAGCTGGACTGATAAATGAGAGGTGGGCAGGCAGTGGAGTGGCAGAGTAGGAGAGTTGGCGTGGCAAGCAGGATGACTGACGGCGAGCCGATGGCGGATACAGCCAAGCTGGAAAAGGCTGAGCAAGCAGGCTTGCATATTAGATGGGTGTTAGACCTGACGTGCAGAAATGCACCAGAAAAGGCAAAGAAAAATGAACTACAGGAGAAAAATACAATGTCATTATATTTGGATGCAAAAATGAATAAATTCAAATTGACAAGTGAGGAGAGGTTAAAGGACAGCATGCATATGACAGCAGTTGGATATTGTCTTAAAGATGACTCAGTTAATACCATACCAAATTTTAGCTTAATAGCTGTAAAATGTCTATGGTTATTTTTAAAAAGTGTATTCACGGGAAATAGAGACATGAGTTTGACCCTTTTCTCCCTCTCAGTATGCATATTAGCCATGTTTGGAGCGCACTGTGCTCACACTGATAGTGAACATCTGGTGTCATTTGTGCTCCATCTGTGAGTTACACTTCGACTCACTGGATGGTGGCTGTTCCCGCTTGCAGCATGACAGTTCACTTCTCATCATCTCCTGCTCAGAATGATCTGTCATTCAAAAGAAAAAAGCTGTTTACATTTAGCTGTGTGTATATATATATATTTTTTTTCTTTATTTTATTTTTATTACCAGGAAAGAAATCCATTGACAATACAGCTAAATCCACCCAATTTTTTTTTTTAACCTTAACTTTGTTATTTCTCGTGTTTGTAGCTCATCCTGAGGACATCAGCTTTCCACCAGCAAATTAGTGGATTTACTTTTGCTTGATGTCGTGAATGACGGGTGATCGTGTGTGTGTGGGGGGGGAGTGGGGGGGGGGTTGTTTGACTTCAAAAGGTAACACACTGTAGATATACACCCACTGGTACCTTTCTGAGAGTTCTATTAAAATATGTCCACTGGTTCATGAGATTTTTAGCTAACAACACATACAAACAAACCCACTCACAAAAGACATTATAACAGCTTCACATATTGGCAACAGGTGATTAAAACAAGTTATTTTACTAGATCTGTGTCATTTTTTACCAAATAGTATCACAATTAATCTCCAAATATTTAATCAGTTTGTGCATAAAGCGCATAAAACTTCTCATTTATAACAGACAAAAGCAAAAGCTTTCCATTTAGGCCCATCAGAATGTCCTCAGTCTTTTCATTCAACCTCTATTTATATGGGTTAGTTTCATTGAGCCATGATGACTTATTTACAAGAGAGACCCGTTTTAAACAAAAAACAGTGTTAAGTTAATGATGACCAATTTACAAATTAATACAGGGTGCAGTGATGGACTGATAATTAAAGCCAGTTATGAAGCTTAGCATGCCATGGTGGACAGCGTCCAACATCTACAAGGTGCTTGTAGGGACATTCGTGAAAACATTGTCAATGGAGGAAAGAAAAGTAGCAGTTACAAGTTGTTTCCTAGCATTCAGAGTTAGACAGGATTTATTTCTGAAAAAGAAACCCGGTTTTACTTTCAATTTCTTTACCAAGTTTTCGACATGAGGCTTAAAGGAGAGATGCAAATCGACCAAAATACCCAACTACTTATAAGAATTGAGAAACTCAATAGGGACACCATTTGAAAATAAATAGCAGGAAGGACTGCTGGGACTGACTTCCTGTTTGAAAACAACATCCATTTGGGTTTATCAACATTTAGCACAAGTTTGAGATGGAACAAATCTGACTGGATTATGTTGAATGCAGAGTGTAAAAACTGAAAAGCCTTAGCAGCTGAGCTAGCTCGACAATAAACTACTGTGTCGTTGTTGTCATAGAAATGCAAGGATGCATCAGGGATGATCTGGCATACATTACTTATATAGCTTGTGAAGAGGGTGGGTCCTAAGACCTTGTGGTTCACCACTATTAACAGTTAGGTAACTGGAAGAAGTACCATTATGTTGAACACGCTGCCTCTGATCTGCGATATAATTAGAGAACCAAACAATGGTGTGATCTGAGAAACCAAATTCTGAGAGTTTGACATAAGATGTCATGGTCCACAGTGCCAAAAGTTTTAGACGGGTCTAAATAAAGTGCAGCACAATAATCCTTAGCATCCAATGCTTCAACATCATTAAAAACCTTCAGCGAAGCAGTCATTGTGCTGTGTTGTTTCCTGAAACCAGATTGAGTTTTGTTATGTGTCAGCATAAATCTGACCATTTGTGGTGAAGCACTAGATTATATATATGAATTTGAATTATCCATTCATCCATTAATTTTATTTAGATGTTTTTTTCTTTCTTGGTTGTGGTGAATCTAGTGCCCATCTCCAGCGGTCATTGTGTGAGAAGCGGAATCCATCCTGGGCATGTCACAAGTCCATCACATGACCACATTGAGACAATTGAGACAACTAATCACACTCTTACCCACACTCGTAGTAACAATTTAAAGTTACCAATGAACCCAACATACAGGTCTGTGAAAACAAAGGCCCTGAGGACAAGGAGAACATATAAACTCCAGGCCATCCTGCAACCTTCCAGCTTTGAGGTGACAACTCTAACCACTGCTCCTCCATGCTACCCTCAGTGTGGAATATTCTTTTTGGATAAATGAATCCAGTCTGACTGGACAACAAACATGAAGTTAGATGATGATCACTCGTCAGTTTGTCAGTAACGTCTGTAGAAAATCCGACTTGACATCAGTCCCAAAGGCATTAGCACCCCGTGCTAACAAGCAACAGGCAGCAGGGACCTGAAGCAGCTCAGACACTTCTTCACCTCCAGGGGCATGTTCTCATGAACTTTGAATAACCTTTAAACTATTATTTGATTGGAGGTCATTTGCCTTTAGGCAGGTAGCCTCTAATTGGCTCATTTTCTCCCGTCCTCACAGTGACATTTGAGGTCTTTACAAGTCTGTCATACGTTCCCTCTGCTGACTGTTTTATGTTTCTTCTAATGAGAGGAATAGCACCCACTGAGGAAAAGCATTTGGAGCCTCTGCAAATAAGTCTCAGTTAAATTTTAGATACAATTCACTCTGAATACAACATTGCAAATATTTTTCCCCTATCCAAAACAATACAGTAAAACATAAACTATATTGGCCTATCTCATGTTAACAGAAGTGGGAATCAGTTTATCTTTAAATGTGGTGAACTAAAATAAATGTGCTTGAAACTGAAACAAATTGTCTAAGTTTGACTAAAGAGTCAAAACATGTTAGTTATATTACCAAAAAAAAAAAAAAAAATAAAATTAATACATAAAAGGAACAAGGAAATCTGAAAGAAAGAAAGATATATGAACAGTTTCCATAACATTTGCTCAATTTAGACACTTGTAGGTTTTTATGGCTTGTAGGTATAGATGCTTTTTGCAAAACAACACTTAAGCTATATTTATTGATTTTTTTTTTTTGTTCTGTATAGATTTTCATGCTGCTGTTAGGCGTATTGTTTTTATACTACTAGAGTTTAGTGTATTTCTAGTTAACGTTTTTCTTAATTTATAGTTCTTAGTTTCTCAGGTAGTGGTGGCACAGAGGTTAGAGAAGGTGAGCCTATGATTGGAAAGTAGCAGTTTCAACTTCCAGTACCGTCAACATCAAAATGTGGGTGGAAAAGGTGGAACACCCACACCTGACTCCACCGTCATTTGCCCCACTTTGAACCCCTGAACAAGACCCTTAACCCCCAACATTTGTTCCCAAAAACAGGTCTCTCTTGAAAATGAGTTCTTGTGACTCAATGAGAC
>JARVGQ010000390.1:26737040-26747719 GCA_031762355.1 Hypsolebias martinsi | reverse complement strand
ACAATGTGTACACATATATGCATGCATGTCCAAAAAGGCAACTTGAGGTAAGTTTTATTAATGTTGGATAAAGTTAGAATTAAATCCTACTAACACAAAACATTTTTTTGTCTTCCTAGCTTTAAAGTGGATATTAAGGTGATTGTGACTGTTTGTCTAAAGTTTTTTTTTTTTAATAAGGGGCAGATATAAGATTTTTTTTCCCTTCTTTCTGATGGTTTTATTTTGTTTCTTTTAAATGAATAAATTAAAAAAAAGGCTTTAAACATTTACTAAGTTCATGGCATAAACCAACACAGACATGTCCCTGTTTTTAGTATTTTATATCACTTTATAATGTAGCTGCTTTTGTTTCTTTTTTTCCTTTAGTATAATTTTCTTGTAATTTTCAATTCATATGCTTTTTTTATTATGATTGTCTACTGTTGTACTGATAAATATCTCCTGGAGATTAAACTATATCTTGGCTGCAAGTATTCAATCAAGCTGTGAAATCCTTAGTTTTCTACAGCTGATAGCTGTTGGTCATTAATTAAGATGAAGTTTAACAACTTCTCAGTAAACATTTGAGTTCAGTGGCTTCAGTGGTGTGTTCTTCTCGTTCAGTCAAAGCAGGCAGTCTGATTTCGGTCAGACGCGCTCAGCAGCTGGCTGCAAACTATGAAATGGATTTCCTGAATGTGAGACGGGTCTTATTACTCTGGGCTCATGAGACACGCCTACATTCAGGAAATCCATTCCATAGTTTGAAGCCCACATCCAGAGCAGCAGGGAATCACATGAGGAGAAGTTTCATTAGAAACAGACATGGGTCATGGATTGGAAACCTCTGCAGGTTGGATCGGAAAAATATGATATGTAAATTATGCTGGTACTGCTGTAGGAGTAAAGGCAGGAATACCTGTTACACCTTTCAATAATTATACAAGACTCGTTCGAGTTCCTGAATAATAATTATTGATTTATAGATGGGTTCCTTCTTTTTTGGATTAAAACACATTTCTTGTGTGATCTAAATGAGAATATATAGTGACATGAGACGTTAATTATATTTGACCCATCAAGAAATGCGGCCATTTATTTAACAGATCATCAAATTAACATCATAACATATACACAGTGATTGGCTGTGATTAATTTCTTATGGCATAAAACATTGGATATCTTAAGGAAGACAACAGATTAAGTCATGGATGGTGAATAACGTAACTGAACCCAGGTACGCTCTTGGTAAACATCGGCGACTCTTTGCCTTTGGAAGATGTTAGGTCTAGACTCCAGTAAGAGTGTTGGCACCCCAACCTTTAGAAGTAAAAGGATCTTCGGTCCAGTTGACGTCCGAGCTGGTTTTGTGCGTGTTTATTCCTCACGCGACCCAGTGGTCCGCTTTGGTCGACAGAAGTAGCGGTCAGTTCCGGTTGATTTTCAAAATAAAATATTCCCCAGAAGGAATTTCATTAAAAAGGCTTGGAGCGTTTATGCTCGATTGAGTTTACAGCAGGCATGCTGTAACTCTGGCGGAAGACGAGGTCTTTAGCGTCTTGACCATCATCAACAGCCTAGAAGTTCTCACTTCGCTTCTATGACCGAAGTGACTGCTCAAAGAGACTCGAACTCCATGCAAGACTACAAGATCAAGGAACTGAAAACTTTTAAGGAAAGCTCGCTCCCTGATGCTTGGTGTTTCCTGATTGGTTCACCAACTAGGAAGTGGGAGGAGGTTATTGTGGTGTCAGAGGTTACTTTAAGTCAAAGGAATGAAGGTTGTTTTAGGAAGTTGTTTTGGAAAAGGGAAGAACAGAAGACAGACAGAAGATGCCAGTTTCTGATATAAACTGATTAACTGTCTCTAACACTTTAGACAACTACTGAAAGATCATTCTGACCTGTTCTTGGCCTTTGACAGAGTAAAACTTATCCATCACACACTCTGTAATTTAGAATCAAAAATTACTTTTGAGTTTAATATTCTAACTTTTGCATGATGAGGTTTAAAAATCACTAATACTGTTTTCACAGTTGATTTAAATGATTACTTCAACGTTAAAAAATGATATGAAAGAAAACACCATTCAAATAAGAAAAAGATACACAAACTAAATTGTTGTTTTTCCTTTTTTCTTTTGATTATCAAGATACTGAAAATAATAATGATAATAAAAAAAAAAATTGTTATTCTGATTATTTGACTTAGGACAAAATTGAAAGGTCTCTTGATGAGATAAATTGTGTCCTGGATTCAAATTAATGGGATAACAGTTTATATCCTTTCTGAAGATCTTTCAGGGAGAAGATGGATGTAGGAGGTATATCACTACATTCACAATTTTAGCACAATATATTGGAGTTAACATTTTTTGTCTGTTAGTAAAATACTTTATGAATCACCTAACAAAATGTACTGAACTTCTCAATCATTGCATGGACATCTGAATACTATCTAATGTATTGATTACCTTTTGGAGGCAACCCAAATCAGTATAATATAACTAACTGGCTTTAGCCCGTGCAACTATGACAAAATTTAAGTCATTTTAGTTTAAAACTTACAAAAAATGGTGCAAATATGTATCCAAAGGCAGCAGGTGTTATGCATTTTTTTAAGGAATACTACCGGTAGGTCTTTAAATTATTTAAACTGTTTAAGGTTAAAATTATTCATTAAGGGCAATTTTAAGTATTCTGCAGTTATCTGTCACATCTAGTGTACTGAACCTGGAAAAACAGTAAAGATTACATTAGTTCCAGATGTGTTCTGGTTTTGGTATGGGCCTATTCAGTTGGGCGTGGAAAGCAATATTCTTGGTCAACATTATGTTAACATTGTTATTGTCAACACATCAGAACTGGTGTCTAACCCAGAGCACTACTGCAAATTCTCAAAGCAATTTGGCAGTAGTGGTTTTGTGCTTACTTTTATTGCCAGTTCCACCTGACAGAAGGACAAATTTCCAAAAGTGAAACACTCAAAACTTGTCCAAACAAATCAAAACTATCTTCAAAAGCAAGAATAAATTGTAGTTTTAGATTTTCCTCTCTTTTCATAAATGGTCCATTTATAATGTGCAAATTACAGAAATAAGTACTTCACAGAACAATTCAGACCTCATCACTAGGCCAATCAGGTGCCATTGTTATATACACCCATACTACTGGTACATTTGGAAAATATCAGTTTAAAAAATACTGGAATTCTTGTATTAAAATGAATACATTAAAAACAATAATAAATAAAAAATCAACGTGCAATTTTCTAAATGATACAGTGGACAATATTTGCCTTTAACCTTGCATGGAGAGAAATAAATCAGTTGTAGGTGTCTGTCAAATTATTACTTTTTGAGAGTTTCATTGAAATCTGAGTGGTTTATGAGATATTCTAGATATTTTGCACATAGACAGACAGACATTTAATTTCAGCATTTAAGCAAAGATGTACAGAGGTGCTCTCACTGAAATATTACTGTTGGGAGACAAATTGGTAAATAAATAAATAAATGGAAATATGGCTAAATTCAGATAGATTTGAGTCTGGTTCAAGACGCCTACAACAACTAAGTGACCAATTCAAGAGAAAAGTTGTTGCACTTTTTTTATTTATTTTTTATTTTTTTATTTTTACCATGTTAAAAACTGAAAGTATCTGGACTGCACAGATGTGATATGAAAAAATAAATAAATAAATAAATAAATAAATAACATTAATATCCTGATGTATGCTCAATAATCCAGGTTAAAACAAATCCAAAAATGTTTAGTCTGGTCCTGTGGACATTCAAAAAAACAAAACAAACAAAATAAAAATAAAACATGAATACCCTTTGCCAGCTACTGTCAGCCCAATGAGATATCCTCTTTTTCACTCAGAGCATGTATTGTGGATGATGCTCAGCTCCTAACACTATATTTTAGCTTAACATTTCTAATACTGACCAAGGTACGTATAGACATTTTGATGTTTTCTCAATTCAGTTGTTTGTAGTGGCCATCTTCAACTGGATTGATTTCAAAGGTTAATTTGTTGTAGATCTATATAAATTGATGTTTTTTGAAAGGTTTACTAAAATCCCATCTAAAAGTCCATGAGATATTATGGTAACCTACAAGCACACATAAATAAACATGGGTGACCATACAATAAAGTATGATTCATGCAGTGGTAGAGAAATAAAGATGCATATCATCAGTTCAACTATCATCCATTTAACATGAATTTAGTTTATTGTTTTTATTGAGTACCATGCAAAAGTCAGCATACTTTTTTTCACATTTTAATAATAAGCTTCTGCACAGTACGACTATTGTTCTTAACTGTTTGTCTAATTGGAGGTTGTGATCTACATCCCATATTGTATAAGCTTCCGGATAACTTAGTAATTCCAGATATGTGAAAACACATAAAAATTCAGCACACTACAAACCTGTTTCACGGTGTGTAAGGTGTTATCAGTGTGGGTAAACACTTGCCTGTGTGGAATTTATTGGTTACAACAAGAATGTAGGAGCTCATCACTCTCTAGCACGGTGGTGATTATCTGCTTTACAAGGACACTGGCACATTTCACCAAGACCTGCTGCAAGCTGCGTTAGCTACCGTCTGCAGTACCATGAAAGAGCACTAAAGTGTTCTCACAGTAAAACAGACTGACGAGCATGGAAATAACAAAAAAAGTTGGAATGATAAATAAAATGTAACCCAGCCCTTTAAAATCTCAATGCATTTTTTTTATTTGAAAAGATCCACTAATACAGATTTGTTCTGTTTTAAATGCACAAGCTTAAGCCCCACCCCAAAAGTTAGTTCTACAGAAGCACCACCGCAGTACACTGCAACATTTTCTCTTCTGACAAGATTAACCTTACTACAGACTGCTTATATTTTCTATTCATTCAATAGAAATGTTCATGATTGTAGTCGTGGGAACATGAGCCAATCTCAGCAGTCATTGGATACAAGGTGTTAATATCCTGGACAGTAAGTAAGCCAGTTCAGTTGCAATGTGTAGTGTGTGTGAGTTGGTATGCTTTGTTTAATCCAGGGAGGAGTTTGAACGATGAATGGGATTTAAAACATGCAGCACAATGGATGTGTGTACCTGGATCTCATTAGGGTTGTTTGTTGTGTCTTCAGACTCAATTGGTACATTTTCTGTGTTTTTGTTTTTCTTGAGAAGAACCGACTGATTGACATCTCAGCAATGGATAAGAGATTAGAGGTGATTTGTGTGGTTGTAGAGTTTGTGTGTTTGAAAGTATTGAATCATATTTCTGCCTGTTTTAGAGAAGTTGTGGTGAAATTGGCTTTACATAACATAACTTATAAAAATACACACCCAGGAGAGGGCTGTTTGCTCATTTACTATCAACATGGCATCCAAAAAAGGTGTACTGGAATAAAAATGCACATAGTAATTTATGGTACTTTTATATAAATAACATAATTATAATTTTATTTGTATATAAATGAGGTATCAGTTGATGGACTTAATTGTGGCTACTTGTTATGACATGCAAAGCTAATTTGACAGCAAAGTTTAAACTTCACCTGCACACTGTCTTCTTTTCCAGGGTCTCGTCTTCGCCAAGAAGACACCCCTCCCCGCATTGTGGAGCACCCCTCGGACCTCATTGTGTCCAAAGGGGAGCCAGCCACTCTCAATTGTAAGGCAGAGGGCCGTCCAATCCCAACGGTGGAATGGTACAAAGATGGTGAGCGTGTTGAGACAGACAGAGACAACCCCCGCTCCCATCGGATGTTGCTACCCAGCGGCTCCCTCTTTTTCCTGCGTATCATCCACGGACGACGGAGCAAGCCGGATGATGGCAGCTATGTTTGTGTGGCTCGAAACTATCTGGGCCAGGCAATTAGTCACAATGCATCCCTGGAAGTAGCCAGTAAGTACTGCTTTGTGTGTTGTTGTGGATAAAAGTATAACAAAGTGTGTACAATGAGTAATGCACCAAACGTACTAACAAAAATGTGAAGGTACAATCTACCTGCATGAGCACATGTTGCAAGAAACAGAACACAAGATGTGTGTAAGATGTAAACACTTATTTGTTGCCTTTGGATTACTGTACTTTATTATTCAGCTTTTTGACTGAAAAGTTGGTGGAATATCATTCTTAGATACGCTGCAGATGTATGTCTGCTTCATTCCTGAGATTTAAATAAGAGTTGAGTGCATCTGAACTGAGAACAGTCCTGCTGAATCATAGCCTTGCAAAAGAGATGTTGCAAGCTGAATAGACTTTATCTAACACCAGCATCACTTTGCATGTAGTATTACCATGTGTTTCTACAGAGGTCAGAGGAGAGGTAAAAAAATTAAAAGGTCTGCATACACTACCAGTAGAAATGTGAACCACTGAGTGCAAGTTTTTCAAATTCAGAAACATTGAAATTAATCCAGATAATAACATGCATAAAGAAGGCACTGACTGAAGGAGGTGTCAGTGACAATGGTTAACAGCTCGAGCAATCCCTTAACAATCTGCATACCTCCTCATGATTTACTGCTGAACCGCTGCTTGGATTAGCTTGGTCAGCTTCCATTGCTCCACTTGGTCTCAGTCTCCTGGGCATGCATCAAGGTTTTAGAATAACAATACCCCTACAGTAAGAGTTTTACCTTTTGAATCATAATGAAGGAAATGGTCAAACTGGATCAAAGCAATGCCAGATCAGCACTTCTACTTTAGAAGCTAAGACTCTGGTGGAAGAGTTTATTACTTGTAGTTCGTAAAATTTACAACCATGTTTTAAAGTCAGGAGGGGGGAATGTGGAAGACTTTTGGAACCTGCCTGAATGACTTATGTTTCCGTACTTCAGCCTTCAGAGTTCAGACAGATTCATGGGTCACCCTGGGGCAAGTGGTAAACAAGAAAGTATTTGGCAAAAGGAGGAGCAAAATGAGGACTTACCTCAGTTGTGGATAAATGTGTATAATTATGTTGTTTTGCATGGACATGACATCCATACATGTAGTATCATTAATCTAATGTCGAGCTACATCAGTGTTGGTTGTCACTCCAAAAATGTCTTCAGCACTCTGTGCAACCATGCTCCATTGATGGAGCAGACGCTCGGCTGGCACCATGGTTTCAGGATATCGCATTTTTGCAGTATGACAGATCAGTCAAGCGACTACAGTGAATATAAAAATGTCTACACATGCCTCTATGACTGACAGGTTTCGATAACTCAACAAAGACACAATGAAAAATCAAACATTCAAACATTTTCCCACCTTTATTGCAACATACTGTTTACTATGTACAAATCAGAAAAAAAAAAAAAAATGCAGGGAAAATAAATATGCATACCATAATAAATAAATGGTGGTTGCACAAGTGTGCACACTCTAAATTAATAGTTTGTTAAACCTTATTTTAGTTTAATTCTTAGTCATTATTCTTAGGAAGGAGTTATTTAGCAGAGCACACATTGACTTGGTTGTATTTGTGAAGTTTTTCTTGCAAAAAATCTGTCAGATTGTGAGGTTTACAGAAACAATGACATGGCATCATCTATCTCTTTTGACCCTAGAATCCAGAGAATGGAGCTGTTTTTACCAGGTTTATTTATTTATCTATTGCATCTGTCTCTGCTTGAATCTAAAGTCATTCTAAGAATTCCATATCTCTTCTATTATGAAAATTTTGTGGAAATTCTGTGTGGCATGGTAAGGATATATCAGGGATATTGCTCAAAATCTTGGGCCCAGTGAAATAAAGTAAAAATATAAATGTAATAAAATAAATAACTGGATCAGTATAGATGGAGCCTCTTTATCACAATGAAATGCTCAAAGTGGCTAAATGGTAGACTATTATATAAACTATTTAGATGCAACTGGCTTGTATTTGTTCACATTTGTTAAAACAGTAACTTCAGCTGTACTTATTGTTTAGCTTTAGTTGAACAAATTATACAAAGTACTATTTAAACTACAATTAAACTTTTTGTGGGAATAGATAATGCCAAACTGAAGCGTGGAATGCTATTTTAAACCTAAATGAATTATCATGTCAATATTTTCTTTAATTCTTGCAGAACGTCGTAAGACAATTGCAAGCAAAATGATTTTCTAAACGTACATTAATTTCAGTCATACATTCCGTGCATATTCAAATAAAATGCTATTTTTAATGGAAATTGTAGTAAAATAGAACACATTAACTGATTTTACAGCACAGATCAGAGCACACATATTTTTAACACATTCTGAAGTGTTAATATCTGTTTCCAAAAATAAACATTGCCAGGTCACAATAAATTAATTTGATAGTTAGTCATGATTTTTCTTGTCACTTTAAATATGATGATCTCACTGTGCCAGAAAGAAGCCACACATCACTGACAACAATCCCTGAGAGGACTAAGGATTTGATCACTTTTAGACAGACACGTGGAAAATGTAACAAAAAGAAAGCCTTGAGTCAGTTCCACATTCATCTACTGACTGACATGATTTTTTTTTTTCTGCCGCTGCTACATTTTTTAACTGATGTAAGATGAGACGATGAAAAGTGAAGAGGTGGCTGCCAAAAGGAAAAAGCTGAGGAGACAGAGAGGAAGCGGTATCTGTCCGTCAGAGCGGTGAAGGAAAACAAGTTGGCAGAAAATTGAGGTGACGTTGTAGAGTCAGAAACACATGTAGCACGTGCTGGTGCCTGAAGTGTGACCACGGGGTGGAAAGACTGCGCAAAACACACAACACCGTGCATGTCCACTCACACATATGTACGCACACACCTAGTCTTGGAGCCCTTTATAAAAGTGAAAGAGATAAAATGAGAAAACAGGAGAAAAGATATATAATTCAGTTCTTTTCCAATAAATGTCACAGAAGACACTCAGCATATTTTTCTGCCTGCAGGGACCCTGGAGGACCCTGGGAAATGAACACATGTCCTATTGACCTCAGCCACTTGATTCAATCATGGAACGCTTTATTGAGGTGAAGGCAAAGTCACAGCCTGTGTACTCTAAAGGTTATTGGATAGTAGAACAGCTTTTAGGTTCAGTAAGAGAAAGGAGTAAATGTTACTCTTAAACTAATTGGACATTGCCATTTGCTAGAATAAAGGGAGGCTCACGGTGGGCTGAAGGTTGTGCCACAACACGGCAGTGAGGAAGTAATGAGGCATGTGACACATAACCATATGGCCGTATTGTTAATCACACAACTGAATAAAATGAGAATAAGAAGTTGCCCCTGATTCTTCTGTTTGTAAAGTCTGTTCTTTTTTATTATATTTGGAATATTATCTACCATATTAATCAGTAACAGTTAGAATTTAAAACTAAATAAGGCACTAATGAAGATAGTATTTAAAGCAAAATATATATACAGTAAAATAAAAAATAAAAATCTGAAAATATATTAGAACAGTGTTCTAACCAACAGATTCAAGTCAACCGAGTCAATAAAACCAGGAAAAGCATGTGTTTTTCATTGATTCAACCTTTATTTATATTTTGAAAGAGGTCACTGACTCTTTTAACCTTAAAACAGTCATCTCTGTCCAAGGATCTCAATCTATATGTAGGCTCATGTGCTGCTAAAGGATCAGATAAATATAAGGGTAAGAGGCCACGAGAAGCCTCAACATCAATAATAAAACTTTAAAACCAAATCTAAAACATACTGGAAGTAGGTGCAAGAACCACAGGCGGGATGATTTATTTTCTTGGTTTGTGTTGAAGTCTGCTCCAAGTTCTTGACGATCTGAAGACAGCTTATGTAAGTTTTGGTCAAAGTACGTAAGGAAGCTGTTGCAATAGTCAAGGAATAGAGTAACAAATGTGTATACAACAGTCCCTTGTTTATCGCAGGGGGTATCCATACCCTGAAGTCCTGTGATAATTGAAAAACAATGAAGTAGGAATAGCAATACAAAGAGTTATTTGAGTTCTGTTGGAGAAAGATGGTGAACATTTTCAGTAATCACCAGCTGAGGGTAATAATTTGCTTTGGGAGTAGCTGAATCTAGTGGGTGGTGGCTGCTGTCAGAGGAGATGCTTGTAGTCTTTAGACAAGCTTGGCAGCTAATTCTTTTAATCATGACCTTCATTACATGCCTGTGACAGAAAAGGAGAAAATCTTCAATGTGGAATGGGTTTCTATATGATCAGCATTCACTGGTGTCGCTGTACGTAAAGCTACACATATAGCTGTTCTTTGATGATATGAACAAATGTGTTGCATAGTTTCTGGTCAGACTGAGCACGAGTCAGGCTTAGCTGTACTATAAGTGTAAGTTTTGGATACATTATTTGTGCCATTTTAGAGTAGAATTAAAAGGGTATGTTTAATGAGATTTCACCCATTGGTTTTTAGATTTGCTGTTTAAGACTTTAAATTGTATATTTGGCTGTCTATCTTAATATATATTGGGAAAAAAAAAAAAAAAAAAAAAACGAAGTGTTTAGATGCCAGAGTTAAAACTGAAAAATTATTTAAAATCTTTAGTATTTATAACATATCGGTAGTCCCTCATTTATTGCGGGAGATCGGTACCCTGAAGACCTGCGATAAGTAAAAAAACTGCGAAGTAGGAATAGTAGTACAAGTAGTACAAGTAGTAAGTAGTAGTATACAGGTAGTCCTCGACTTAAGGCGCCCTCGACTTACAGCAACTCGGACTTAAGAACAGGTGTGCTAACATACAT
>JARVGQ010000390.1:26134086-26144373 GCA_031762355.1 Hypsolebias martinsi | reverse complement strand
CTTCATCCAAAAGACTTCCTCAGTCTGAGATGTTGTATTCAGCTCAGTCTTATAAAAAAGCACCCTCTCACAGTGGATCAACCAGTTTGCTGATGACAGCCAAAACTAGCTGCTCACACGATTAAGGAGGACCATCAGCCAGGATCTATTGTTATGCTGGTGCAGTATTCAAAGTTTTTTTTTTTTTTTTTTTTTTTTTTATGTAGTTTTTGTTTATTTTTGTGTCTTTCTTATTTGCTTAAAATTATTGTCTGTTTGCACAGTAGTTAAAAAGGTCAAAATAAATCAACCAAATAAACAAACTCCTTGTTCTATTATTTGCACATTTATGCATTTTTGAAATACAAATACTAGACAAATAAACTAGTTCATTTTATAAAATAAAATATGTGTTTTGATTTGGGGTTTTAGTGTTTAGTGGTAGTGTGTCTGTGGTGCAACAATCCATCCCTGAAATGACATTTCAGGAATTCTCTGCTTAAGTGGGTTAATCTAAAGCAATTAAAAGGCTGACTTTTTTGTTTCTCTACAGAGCCTTGGGAGCAGATCAAAATGCTTTAAATCTGATGGCAGTACTGGTTTCTGGTGCGGGAAGGGGGGGGGGGGGGCAAACAAAGAGTTGCTCTTGCCCATATAGCTGGCATGTGCTTTGATAGCACCGTGATCTAATTAGGACATCTTAAACATCTGTTGAGGCGTTGGCACCCTCAACAAGCCTGTTTTGAGCATAAACTATTTAAATATTCCACTGTTCAGCCTCAGGCTGGCAACTTATCTTAGAAGATGCATCTAAAAAATGGTTCACTGATCAAAAAAATAAAACATAATGAAATATATATTTCAAATCCAGCTCAGTAAATACTGGTGTATTTAAAAAATAATAAAATAAAATAAAAAAGTATTAACATAGTAGGTCACATACAACACAATAGAGTTACTGTAGTTATGTAGTTAATAGAGTACTGTAGTTTGTAGGATGTGAAAATTGTCATCTTTCCTGTAGATCTAATTTTGAAACAGAATAAAGGCCTATAGGTTTCTTAAAAGAAAGCATTTCACTCATCACATTTCTGGCCAAAATGTAAGATTAAAAATAGCTTATGTTTGGTATTTGTTTGGTCAAAGCTTAACAATAAGGTTGTGCAAGATTACAAAATGTCATGCTAATAGTATGTGTTGTGGATGACTCTCAGCTACTACCACTTCAAGTTTTAACTTACTAGTCAAGCATGGTTAACAACAACACTTAATGCCAAGAAAAGGGTTGTAAACTCAATCATCCACGTAGATTAAAAAAAAAAAGAGTTAAATTGTGTCATATGGACCAGTTTCTTTAATTGAGAAACATTTTGTCCCCCATCCAGAGGACTTCCTCAGTCTACGGCTTGCCAAACAGATCTGTTCCATAGGTAGCCTTCACTGCTGTGTTTCAAGCAGAGCTCCTGTTGGAATCTTAAAAATAGGCTTTCAACATGTGCAAATCACAGCCATCCAAAACAATCAATCATCATGTACAACAATCTAATGTTTTAGGCCAGGTGGCCAACTTGCTGCTCACAGAAACAGCCTGAGGACAACCAAGACCCAAGTGGTTCAGAAAAAGGTTTGTAAGCTCAATCATCCAGGTAGATAACAACAACAAAGTTAAATTGTGTCATCTGGACCAGTTTCTTTAAGTGAGAGACTCCAACAGGAGGTTGTCATGAAACACAGCAGTGAAGGTTACCTATGGAACAGATATGTCTGGCAGGCCGTAGACTGAGGAAGTCCTCTGGATGGGAGATGAAACGTTTCTCACTAAAAAAAATTTAAAAAAAAATAAATAAAAAAAAATAAAAATAAAAAAAATAAAAATAAAATAAAAAACTGTTAAAATGACATGTTTTATCCTTTTTTTATACTTAATGCCAAAGTTTTTAGCTAAAATCGTGATTTATGCCACACAGAGTACATTTATTTATTTATTTATTTATTTATTTATTTATTTATTTATTTATTTATTTATTTGTTTATTTATTTGTGGTGGGGGGGATGCTTAGCAACTACCACAACAAGTTTCATCAGTTAAACAAATTATGGTAGATTAGCTGTGCCGGACATCTTGAATTGCACCGACTCTGGAAGGTAATCAGTTGTAAATATTCATTTAAAGATTACTTTATGAAAGTGTCAATATATCAATCCAGTCGTTTAGGACATATGTTGCTAAGAGACAAATAGAGTTGGCTTCACACACTGGATAGCAACATTTTACATTGAGGTCTTGCACATTTTTTTTTGTGTTAGTAGCAACATTATGCATAATGCTACACATTCACATCCATATACTGCAATAACAGCAACAAGCACTTTCAGTAAACACAAGTAAACTCCACAGAACAAAAGGCTGGCTTTTGAAAGCTGAATGTCTTTAATTAAACGTCAAAACATTGAAGTGAAGGAACGAGTCTTAGAGTTACGTGGGTAATCAAAAGTTCGATTTAAATGTGCTCATAATCTGAAAACAAGCAGTAATTTTTTAGGCAGCAATGTCAAGAAATGAACTGCAATTCAGGCGTTTACACCTGATCACATCCCTAATAAAAAGCCATTGTTGAGAGCAGCCCAGTTAATTAAAGTAAGGGCACGGCTCTGCATCTGTCACTTCACTTGGCAGCTCCTTTAATTATATATTTTGGTCAATCTGTTCCTCCTGATGTGAGAGGGTATGCCATACATGAGACAACATCTGCCGAGGTATGTCACATGAGCGTCCACATCTGTCTGCGTTGTCGCACGGCCTGTCAGTCATTCAGGCCGCGTCTCATATGCATTTATGTTCTCATATTGAGAAACTTCATTCGAGATACTGTCAAGATCTGAGAGTCCACAGCTGTGCCACAGTCACAATTAACACCCTTCTGCTAAGCAGCGATTCGACGCATGACTGCCAAGATTGGCACTACACACAAAAAGCCAGACACACCCTGTGGCTTGCAGTCATTTTGGTCCCTTATGCTGTCCGTCAAGCCGACAGTGGTGACTGTTCTCTAAACTGAGTCCACCCACAAAGGCTTGTGATCACCTAAGTTGTCAGCTAGCATCTGCTGAAACTACCGACCAGTCAACTGTGAGGCTGCCTCCAAAGATATCTACACAGAAAACGTGTCACCTACACATGTTCAAAACTCTGCGACATGTTTTCCCCAACTATTTTAGCTTTTTTTTTTATCTTTTTTTTATTACATTGTGAACATAATCTGCAAAGCCTTGGAGAGTGTCAGGCTGTTTTGTAGCCATGACACTGTGATGTGGGAAGCATCTTGAAAGCTTGTGTCATTGCTCATGTTGGGTGAAAATAAAGCGTAGATGTCAGTGTCAAACATTTTCTGTATGAAATAATGGCTATCCTTTGAATACCACAGCGGCGACATGAATATAACACTTTTAGATCTAGTTGTGTGATTTCGCAGCATTTCATTGTCACTCATGTCGTGGTGCTAATCATACCCTGCATCAGAGATGGTGGTTGTTTGTTGTGGAAAAAGGCCCTGCGCTACGCTGTCTTTAGAGCTGGTGCTCCTTTGAAGTTATGTGATGTAGATTTTACTTCCAACTAACACTAGCATTGTTTTTCGTTATTATTATTTGTCTCATGCCATGTGGAAGTTTTACAAAACAAAAAATAAATTGGTTTCAAAAGCTCAAGTGTAGCATTCTACATGAGAGGGGGATCCAAAATCTGGACATCTTGGACATCTGTTCAAGAATAACAGTCTGTATAATCCTTTTCCGGCACAAACACACTAAAGCACACATTTAAATGTGTCTAGTCCAACGCAAACACACTCACTGTTACAAATGACACAGAAACCTAAAGACACACATGTCCTCTGTCCCTAGATTATACATTTTGTGTGTTTGTAATCCCCTCTGAGTCTATTAATATTTCTGTTTCCATGGCAATTTGAGCCTTGCCAAATGTTGTGAAGATAAGAGAAGATAAGAGCATAAGGAGCAGAGAGATAAGAGCAAGTGACCTGTGGAGATCAAAGCACGAGAGGTCAGGCAGGAGAGCGGAAGTAAGTAACAGAAAAAAATAAATAAACCTTGCCTGCTCAACTCCACTGCAAAACAGATGGAAACACACACAATATGACAGGCCGTCACAGCCCTCCAGGAGTACAAAAAAAGGACAAATACTCCCTGTGTCCAATTTTAACCCCCAGAAAAGTTACATGGGAGCAGAGCAGCATGTCAGTGCAGTTATATCATGACATATTTTATACCATACTGCATCTGTACTTCATTCCCAGAACATTACCTTTGTTTTTTTATGATTTCAGTGACCAATACTGACTGTTTTTTGTTTGGTTTTGTTTCTTTAAAATGTGAAAAATGCATTTTTTTTTCAAAATAAAGCTTTTTTTTTTTGTTTGTTTTATGTTTTTATTTATTTATCACTTTAGAAGTATATCTACAGTAAAGTACCAGGTCTCTCTTGTAAATGAGTCACCGAGGTTCAATTAGATTAACCTGCCTAAATAAAGGATGCATGTAAAAAATACAGTATACAGGAAATAAAAAGGAATGTTGGTAGCAAATCTGCAAAAGTTTTATTTTATTTTTTTAAGTATTATTTACCATTTTTATAACATAATGATACAATACCAATTTCATTTAAATTATTATTTAAAATTACAAATTTTACTCCCATTTAAATAAATCATAAATCACTTTTCTCGACTTAAGCTTGTCTGTGTAAAAGATTTTGCAAAGCAACTGCATGCACCACAATCACTATGAAAAGTTTTACTACACCCCTATGCTACTTGTAAACAATGCATCACACTAGTCATCAACTCCTAACAGGCATTCTAAACAGGAAACACATTTTACCGGGGCTAATCTTACCTGTTTGTTGTACTTGGGTTGATTAGTCTTGTAGCTGTAATCAGAGTATTGGTCTGAACCAGTGGAGTTGTCGTCTCCTCCTGTTCCGACAAAAGTGTTGGCTGCAGGAAGGTCCTGGACAGCTTGGTGCTTCTGGGAGGCTGAGGGGGATTGGGCTTGCAGATGAATAGAAGGTAAAGGTGAGTTGGAGCGGTAGTGCCTGCCTATATCAGGGCTTCCTGGTGAATATGTTAAGGGCAGGTGTATCCTGGGGCTGTCATTGACTCCATCGAGGTTGAACTTGAGACTCTTTTGAAGACTGACCTCCTCGTCTTCCCCAAGTGGTTTGGGAGACTTCTGGGGTTTACCTTTCCTTCCACGTTTGCCTTTGGCATTTTTTGGTGCCTGTTTGGGTGCATATAAGTCCTTTGTTTCCTTTTTGCCAGCCTGATAGCCACTTTTTGTTTCTCTCTGGATACGGTGACGGATAAATACCACAACCAAGATCAGCATTACAACTCCTGCCACTCCAGCTAGACTCCCAAACAAAATGTTACTGCGGTGTGCAGCAAAGCCACTGTAAGGATCACCAGCAATGTCTCTATCCAGTGGAGTGTAAAGACTGTGGCCAACTAAGGCTTCCACTAAGCTGACATTTGAAATTGTTTCATTGACATATATGTGAACCAAAGCAGTAGCATGCCGTGGAGGTTTTCCCCTATCACTCACCCGCACCACTAGACGATGTAGTCCACCATGTTTGCGAGTCATTTCCTTGGCCAGAGTGATTTCTCCACTGGAGGGAGAAATGCGAAATAAATTGTAAGGATTTCCTCGAGCAATAATGTATACCAGCTGAGCGTTAGGCCCACTGTCCAGGTCTTCAGCTTCTACCACCTCAACGTGGCTGTCTGGTGAGGCTAGAGGGGACAAACGGCGGAAAGAGGAGTTGGACGGCTTAGTAACCACCGGGTCATTGTCATTTTCATCCAGTACATTGATAGTAACACCAACATAGGAGGACCTGGGTGGTTCTCCTCCATCCACAGCTTTAAGACGGAATGTGTAGCTGCTTTCTTTCTCTCTGTCAAATGAGATGCTTGATAAAATAGTGCCTGTTCCATTTTGAACGACAAACTTCCCTCCATCAGGTTCTACAGAGAGGTGAACATGAGCATTCTCACCTTTGTCCATATCCTGAACTGTCACCATTCCAACCGGACTGAGGGGAGGCATGTTTTCTAAAACTGAAAAGCTATAGCCACTAAGCATGAACTTAGGGTCATTGTCGTTCCGGTCAAGAACTTTTATTACAACTGTTGCTGTGCCTTTGTGTACAGGTGAGCCTTTATCCGCTGCGGTGACTCGAAACTCATATCGCTCCTTGTGTTCACGATCTAGTGGGCTTCGAGCTCTTACTTCACCTGTATTTGGGTCAATCTCAAACAAACCTTTGATGGATGAATCTGCCACAATATTATAGAGGAGCTCTGCATTAGTGCCGCTGTCAGCATCAGAAGCAGTAACATCCAAAACCTTTTCCCCTGGTTGGTTTTCCTCAGCAAATTCTACCTCAAACAAGGTTGGGGAAAATATTGGAGAGTTATCATTCACATCCGTCACCTGCACCTTTAAGGAGTTTGTACTGGACAGCGCTGGATTTCCAGAATCCACAGCAACAATTTCAACTCTGTAATCCCTGACTCTTTCGTAGTCTAGAGGCGTGGTTGTCTGTAAAAAGTACTTCCTCTTGTTGTCAGTGGTTGAGTCGCTGGCAGGGCGAAGCTGAAAGGGCACGTCACCTGCAACCACACAAGTAACCACAGCATTCTCTCCTTCATCTTTGTCAGACACTTGCACCAAAGCAACAGCTGTCCCCACTGGCATGTCCTCTGAAATATTAGCCACTCCTTCACTGTGTGTCACAAGACCAATGCCACGAATCTCCACAGCTGGAGCGTTGTCATTTTGATCAGTCACCTCGATGGTTACAAATGTCTTGGAGCTTTTAGGTTGAGGGCCCTTATCCCTTGCCACTACATAGAAGGACAAGCTGCTGATTTCCTCCCTGTCCAGTGGCCCTTTGACATAGATGATGCCAGTGGCCCGATCAATTCGTAAGAGTTTTGGCACTGGGTCTACTGCTTGATGAAGGGTGTATTCAATGTCTCCATTAGGACCCATATCAGCGTCATTTGCTTTGACCTACAAACAAAACAAAATATGTGGTTAAAGGCATTAGTTTAATGCAAAGTGAGGTTAACTCTAAAGGAAAATGGTATAGATTGTTATTTATTTTTTTGCACTGATAATTGTTCATTAAATTAATAAATATATAGATCAAGTGGTGGGATGATTACTTCAAAGAACAACATGCATATATTATTTAAGAATGTTTCTTTTTTGCCTTCCTCTCTAAAGTTATTTGCACTTTCTAATTAAAAAAGCAAGCATATTATAAAATGTTGAGTACAATTTCCTTTAGCAATTAAGATTTTTTATGGTGATTTCTTTTTTTACAGAACATCTTTCGTCTACATTCCGTTATATTTTCACTATTTTCTTCCACAAGTACAACAGCACGAAAAGCAATAAGCAGGTTAATTAAGTGCAAAACACATAACATGCTAATGTTGTAGTATTTTTTTAAACATGCATAATAAAAAAAAAAACAAGAGTGTCTTTTGTTTTAAAAAAAATAAATAAATAAAATAAAATAAAAACTCATCTCTCTGCCCTAAAGAAAAGGCTCGTAATACAAACAGAGTTGTAACATAATTTCACCATAATAAAAACCAAAAGCAGGGCAAAGTATATTCAACTAGATATAAAAAGTCAAGTGTAAACTTGTAAGGATGTCTGAATGATACTCAACAGCAAGTCACTTGTTCAAAAGCATGTGGATAATTTGGCAAATAATGAAAGCACATGACTAAAATGTCCCCATAATCCAGATCATAGTATTTATTTTTATTTTTTTAATTAAATTAAACTTTCATTGTTTAAAGTGCATCATTTAAAAACAACAAGTATGTTTTTATTACAATCTTACCTGTAAAACTGAGTGCCCTACTGGGCTATTTTCGGAAACCTCTGCCTCATATGAGGACTTTTCGAACTTGGGGGCATTGTCATTCACATCGGTAACCACCACCCTCAGCAAAGCACTGCTGTAACGCTGAGGGTTCCCTCCATCCACTGCCTTGATGGTGAGGTCATAAGAATCCTTTAACTCTCGGTCCAGATTGCCAAGGACAATGAGTTGTGGGAGTTTCCCTCCCCTGTCATCAGCCACTTGTAAACCAAATAAGGTTGCTGCATCTGGCCCTGCAGTCAATGCGTAGTCAGCCACTCCATTCCTCTCCGAGTCCCTGTCTGTAGCAAGAGGTATGGAGAATAATGCCCCCATGATTGTGTTTTCAGGCACCGAGATGGTGAGCACAGAAGAGGGAAATTGTGGCGTGTTGTCATTGATGTCCTGCACTTCAATCCGTCCTTCAATAAGTCGTGGGCTCTGGTTTTGTATCAGATCTGTTACTGATACTTCAAACTCCAAGTAGCAGGGTTTTCCCTTAGCCAGGGACCGGCAGTCCCTAAGGGTCTCTCTGTCAATTGGAATCTCTGTGGTGAAAATGTCGCCTGTCTTTCCATCGACACGGAGATAAGGGGTGCCCACCTCCAGCTTGTAGAGGTGGCCTGAGTCCGGTAGTCCCTGGTCTGCTGCCAGGCTACCAATAAGGGTGTTGGGGGGCTGCTCCTCCTGGACTCGGTAGAGGATGCTGCCTTCAGCAGAGCCACAGTGCAGCGCCACAAGCCAAAACAATACTGCTCGTAAAGTCACTTCCATTAGGTCATCAGAAGATTTGCCTGAAATGACAAAAATAATTCAGGTCAAGATGACAATGATTCCTTTCAGAAGTCCCTCCATCATTCTTCTATAACCCCCTTTTCCAACTGGAACAAGTTCCACAAAAATTCAATTACATATTTCATTTTAAAAAGAAAATTATAAAGCCCACATCAGCAGCTCTTACAGAGCAAAAATTATTATTTAGTCAGCGAGAAAAGAAGGAAGAAAAAAAAATTGTATGGCCTGGGTGCTGTACAGTTGTAAAATTATTTATTTTTGCTAACTTTTTTATATACAAAACTAAGCCTGGAGGCAACAGTAAAAAATAGGTTTTCTCTTCTTGTTTATCATTATTATTATTGTTTTATTGTATAAATAGCAATAACAACCACTCCCCATCAAGCTTTTTTTCTTTTTCTTTCACCCAGAGCATAAGGAGTTTGGATGAGTATCTCGTCTTTATGAATTTTGTGTAGAAATTAATGTCAAATGTAAAATTATATCTTGTGAGCTCACACATAAAACAAACCAGTAGGCCGGCGAGGATTGTTTCAGCTGAATAATCAAATAAAACTTTAATACGGGATCTCACAACCAAAGAGACTCATTATTTCTTTATTATAATATTAAGACACTGAGAAGGGAGGTAATGCAGCTTTGTGTGTTGGGCTTTTTTTGTGTACACGTGTGGGTATTTGTGCCGGTGTGTTACACATACCGGCAATTGAAATATAAGTAAAAAAAAAATAATAATTAAAAAATACACACACCAAGGTTAAGCATCATTGTCCAGTGCTTTGGAAAACCTAATGGTGGAAACCTTTTCCAACGTTTGCATGTATTGTCCACCGCGGAGTGCACTATAAATATTGTGTATTGTTCGTTCCTATGCTCTCAGTACTGCTCTGTGTGTGTTATACCGTAAGTTTGTTTTAGTGATGCTTTGTTTGTATATACTGATCAATATTGGCTCGAATGGCTCAGGGAAAGACCAGTCCATAGTCAGTACGGTTTCTTAGCCATTCTCCTAAAATAATAACTTGAGGTTTTTTTTTTTTGTTGGTAAATACTTTGTAGTTAAAATAAATAAAAACTAAATCATGCACAACACGTAAAAAAAGAAAATAATGAAATGTTCCTCTTGTAGATGAAACTTGATGTGCTCTGTCTAACTCCCTTAAACATTTAAATTAAAACAATAAACGTATCATTTGAAATGTTTGCAGTTCGAGTTCACCCAGAGGGATTAAAAGAACTAGCAAAATCAACACAGCTTTAGTTTGCGTCAGATGGAAATGAGCCAGCAAATAAATAAATAAATAAATAAATAAATAAATAAATAAATAAATGAATAAATAAAAATCCTCAGCTTACATAAAACAATGTTCCATGGAGGAATAAAGCATGCATGTTAGACAGGGAAACACAAATACAAAGAAATCCAATGAGAAATCTAATTCATTTCGAATACATTAAAACTGGAAGTGCTGGGTATTGATGCACTAATTGCTCAAGTATTGATGTGTCCTCTTTTACACTTGCAAGAGGGGACATCTCGCCAGGGT
>JARVGQ010000390.1:25713033-25728326 GCA_031762355.1 Hypsolebias martinsi | reverse complement strand
TTTGTTTTCGTTGTTTTTTTTCGGCTGCTCCTTTCTTCAGGAAGTGCCACTAAGTCACACGATGACTTGGCATTTGTTTTTACACCGGATGTCCTTCCTGACACAACCACAGACCGCTGAGCTACCACAGCCCTCTCTGTGGAGCCGATGGGTGGGTGGGGGGTGGTCAAATACCTTGCTCAAGGGCCCAATGGGGCAAATGAGACTGGAGGTAGATGTTGGTGTTTCCCCTTTCCCACCCACATTTTGATGTTGGTGGGAGTTGAACTGGCGATCTTTCAGTCACAGGCCCACCCACATTCTTTAACCTCTGCTCCACCACTCCCTACATAAGAAGGTATATATAATTATAAATATTTTCAGTGCAGAACTCTGTTCAATTAACTAGCAAAAGCTCAGTGGTTTTGAAACCCATTTCCCGTCTCCACATGACACCAGAACACTGTGCAGGATCTCAATGTTGCCCAAGCACACATGGCTTTTCAGCAAAGAGAAACCTTTTAAGGTTCTCTGATACTATACTGTTTAAATATGCTAACCACAAAAAAGCACCAGTTTAGCCAAACATCACTCTGCCTTCTCTGTTCTTGTTTTGTTGCACAAGAAGATCTGAGGATTAGATGTGGTCAGATATCAGCTGAGTAACTCTGTTACATTTGATCTTTGGCCAGAGCTGCGTTGCTTTTAGTCTCCGGACGTCTTCATAAATAATTTTACATTCCACCTCCATCACGATAAATAACGCTTTTGTTTGCTTGAACTTGGACCAGCAAATTGCAGTGTATTGATCCGGTAAGTATTTTTCAATGCACACTGTTTTGTGTAGTACTAAGTACTTAAGTGCAGCACCCAAAGTGAAAATGTTCCAAGAAATAAGGTGCTTTGGCACATTTTGACCAATTTAGTTACATTTTCTCAATTCGATCCAGATTTTATTCTATCTATATCATGTCTTTAATCATACTTTTTTATTTTAAACCCTAAAACTTTTTATTTTAAATAGCTCTGTCCGTAACTTACTCCCTGCTCCTGCAGATGACAGCAGTCAATTCTAGTGTCCTCTCTCTATGATTTTAGACATGTCATGAATTTACTGTGTGAATGTCTTTAAAATTTTCACACTAATGTGATCCATTTTACTTCCATACATTTTTTAGCTTGTTTCTCTTCCAACCATTTTTATGCTATTGCAACACATCCTGTATGAAAACAGTGATCTATTTCAGTACAGTCCTGCTGACTTTTTGGTATTGATGAAACTTTGGCTTTTTGAAATATTTTGCCTTTTCCGCCATTTTTTCCTCAGAAAATGGATGGAACTCATTTGACATCCTTCATATCTTTAGATCGGTTTACAACCTTTTACTGCTCCTTTCACATTTTGTCATGGTTCAGCTTCTTTCAGCCTCCTTGTACAGATAAAAAAAAAAAATCAGCTATTTTCAGCAAATTTCAGCAGTTTTCTGCTGTTTTCTGCTCCTTTCAGGTTATTTCTTCTAACTACAACATTGTTGAGCTTCTTCTATTTTTTTCTGCTAATTTAAGCTTGTTATGCTCCTTTCAGTTTATTTCTGCAAGTTTTAGCTTTTTCTTTAAGTCTTGTCAGCTAATTCCACATTTTTTGCACTCATTCCAAGTTTTATTCGGATGAATTCAGCAAAAAATATGCTCTCAACCTCCATCTGGTAATTTAAGCTTCTTTCTGCCTTTTTAACTACTTTTCAGATGTTATTTTTTTGTTTGTTTGTTTTTCCTAATTTCAGCTTTTGTCAAGATACTTATTTTGCTCGTTTTTGCTTTTTTCAGCCTAATTGGGCAAACATATGTTCTTTCTACTTTCTTCTGCTAATTTATTTAAGCTTGTTCTACCCTTTCAGGTAGCTTTTTTAGAAAACAGCTAATTTCAGCTGTTTTCAGATGAATTCAAGTTATCTTGGTACTTACTGTTACTTTCAGCCTAATTAACTTCTGCTAATTTCAGTTTCTCATTCTCCTTCCAGTTTTTTTTTTCATCTAGTTTCAGCTATATTTAGCTGTTTTATGGTAATTTTAGCCTTTTCAGCTAATTCCACATTTTTTAGCTCATTTCAGCTCTTTCTACTTCCTTCTCTTAGGTTAAGCTTCTTTCTGCCTTTTCGGTTTCCTTTTTTTTGTGCTCCTTTTACCTTTTTTAGATGATTTCCTTTTTTTTTTTTTTTTTTTTTTGGTGCTAATTTCTGCTTTATTCTGCTTGCTCTTTCATTTCAGCTATATTTCAGCATGTGTTTTTAGCTAATTTCAACTGTTTTTCAGCAAGTTTTTCTGCAAGAAGTATGCACACTGCATTTTTGCAGGAAATGCAATTTCTCCATTTTTTTAATTAAAATCCTTAGCTTCTCTCCTTTGCATTGTCATGAGAATTATTTACCATGTGTTGGAGCAACTGGTGCACAAACCATACAAGTCCACTGATTTATTTGCCATTCTGAGTTGCGTTTCGACCTGTAACATTCTCCATTAGTGTGGGAGAGCTTGACCTATTTATGCAATTACCTGGCTGGAGCCCATAACCATGAGGTCATCAGCCTTTTTCACCTCAGAGCTTCACTTCACACAACAGTTGAAAAGGATGAAAATGAATAATTTTCCAGTAAGCGTCTGTGTGGGTTGAGCATCAGCCGAGAAGAAAACAGAAACGCCGTTCGTGTGAATTTTTGATGAGGATTTTCAAAAAGACAAAAGAGTCACTGCACTGCTGCAGAAAGTGATAAGAGCAGATTGTCACTCTGATTTATTGGGATGCATCATTCACTAGACAAATCGGTTGCTTTGTTTGTATAATTTATCGTAATAAATAAGTGGCTGGAATAATTCTGCACACAATATTTATGAAAGAGATTGTTTGGCATGCAGGTTTTAAATCTTATTGACTGTCTGTGATGCTAAATGACTTTCTGATGGTTCTAGGTTGGAGTTAGGCGCAGTGAGATTTAAGCTTCTTTCTCGAGTGACGCCTGTGGCAGGTTATTCCTGTGCAAAGATGCCCTTGCTGTGGGGGGTTTTCATGCACTAGTTCCTGTTAACTATTCTGAGCTGTGTTTAAGATCACTGCATGTACAGTAGTATAAACTTCATCGTAATTTCTAGGCCATATTACTTCTTAAAAGTTAGACATGATAAAAAGTCCTTCAATGTGATGTGAAGCACTGCTGCAATGGTTTGTTTTATTTGCAGGTAAAGATGAATGAACTGCAACAGACCTGGGGAGTGACTCTGTTCCATCCTGATGGTGAATCACTTTTAGAAATGATTTATTTATTTACTTAATAATTCATTTGGTGTGGAGGCAGGCATTCTGAATAACTGTTATGAACAGCTAACATCTTACCTGTTGTAGATAGCTCTTTGTGTAACCTTAGTTTATGCTCACTTTATTCAAACTTGACAGACAAGCTCACAAATAATCTTTGGTCTTTTGGCCCTGCTTAGACCAGCAGTTAGTACATTTTTCTGATAGGCTAAAGCACCGGTTCTCAAACTGGAGTCCTCGGACCCCTGGAGGTCCGTGATACGGTGCTTGTGGGGTCTGCAAAATAAAAATATACTTGTATATGTATTTTTTTTTTTTTACAAGAATGTAATGTTTAACAAGACGTTAAAATACACCAAAATGCAGGAAACCACATCTAATTTAGTAAAAAAATTCAGGCAGAGAACCCCTAGCCCCCCCCCCCCACACACACACACACACACACACACACACCACACTGAACTGATCGCTATTTACATTTCAGCATCAATCTGTTTATAAATTAAATCCTGTTACTCGGTGTGACTGTGAAGTGCTAAACTTGTATTTTCAAAAAAGGCCATGCATGTAAGTGTTTTCCAGTAAAACCCAGGAATGCTTACACAAGGCCTCAGTTCCCATCAGAACTGTTTTCGTATTAGGAGCGCACACAGCTGTCTTTCGTCATGATGACCTGAGAAGAATTTGTTAACTTGTTTTCCTCTCAAGACGTTTCTTAAGATGGGAAAGAACTGACGAGCGTTCATAACCCTCTAACGTCAATTGAAGGTATAAATGTGAGCAAATCTATGTTGAGAGAGGGTTTTTTTCTTTCAAGGTCTTGAGGTGTTCAGCTGTTTGGCCACGAGTTTATACTTCAAATAAACCCTGATTTTTGCTGCCATCACATGTTTCAAGATCTATTTTGTTTAAACAGTTTAGAGTAAAATGTAGATTCACGCCACTACAACTGCTGCACCGCCGCTCACTGCTGCTGTTATGATTCTGTTCAGTTTTATAAAGAGTTTTCTGTAATCATCTGAAGAAGGGCTGATACATTTATTATGTTCACTATGTGAATATGTCAAGTTTTAAAGTGGTTTTTGATGCTGTTCATTTTCTCAAAACTGTAATTTGTGGAAGTTGAAATGAAAAACTTTGTTAATTGTGTCTGTCAGGAAAAATGCCACATGTTTAAAAGTATAAAAAAAAATGTTTTAACACTATTAAAGAACAGGTCTTGAGTTTTCATGTTATATACATATTCCATTGTGTTAAATAGACAGATTGAAGAAAATTATTTAAAAAACATGAGAGTTATGAGAGGGTTCCTAAACCAACAAAAGTTTAAGAACACCTGGGCTAAAGGACTAGTGTGAACAAAAACAAAGAGGACTGCTGTCATGTTAAAACAACTAATCTCCATCGATTTCAACCAGTTTTTTGTGACCATAATTTTATTATGTTTTACATTACTTTCAGCTTGAATTTAATTGTTGTTTATGTGTATTTTTATGGTTTTGAAAGCCCAAAAAGAAGCAGCCAATGTTGATTGTTACACGTCCTGTACAGCCTGGAGCACTTCCAGCAGGGATAGCTAGAATAACAACATAATGAAAAACTGAATGCAATACAAAAACATAACGTAAAGTGTTTAAATTTCATGATTTTTTTTTAAGATTGTAGTTGTTTTTAAATGACAACAAAACATGTTGGTTTTGACTTTGCTTAGACTAGCTATTAGCCTATCAGGCCTACTAGCTTTTAGCTAATTTAAACAAGGCTAAAAATCTTGAAAGGACTCCACAGTCAAAAGTTTTAGAGCTGCTAGAAATGCTACAGCTGACTGCTACTGTCACTGTTTGTGCTAGCAGATAACCACAATAGCATATCTAACACACTGTGTAATGTGAAATTGGTGATCATGTAAAAGTTTATTTAAAAAAAGAGTTAATGAACCACTGAAAACAGAGGTGGGAGTTGCTTGATAAGGTCCACGTTGCTCTTCATGTACTCAGACTATACTGTAGCTGTTAGCCTGTCAGAATCAGACTGTTTTTCCAAACTCAGGTCATTTTTATTGACAGGTACAATTTTAATGTTTAATAACACCCATGTCTGATAAGTTGAACTATTCCTTTAAGAGCGACTTCAAATTATTTTTGGTTAAAAGGAGGAACTGGTGGTGCCAAGCTTGACTCCTACAGGCCTGTCACCACACTGGTGTATAAATAAAGCATGCTGTTGTGTGGGGACGGTACATCCGGTTTAGAATGCCGGTCACAGCTCACATTCTCCATGTCGCTGTTGCTATGGAGACACAAGCCTTATGCAACAAAAGGAAGATGGTTTCTAAAACCAGACAGGTAAAGAATCAGAAGCTTATTTGAATTGGTCATTAAAGCATGTTAACCCTTTTGTCTATTGTACAGCTTATACACCAATGTGTGTTTGTTCACACTGGTTTATAAGTAGATGTGATGCATAAACCACAGGATAGTGGCTGGATTTAACATTCATGATGTTTTATTATTTTAAATCAAACATACATACAAGTCCAATGGTAAACTTTCATTTTGCAACACCAAACTGCTAGATCAGAGTAAACTGGTACAAGTGGTCACTGTATTCAGACCCATATTTAAATATTCTTCACTCTGTTGCCTTGTTAGCTGAAACCAGTCCAAGTCCATTTTTAAAGAAAAAAAAACAGCTGTCAAAGGCAAAAAGGCTGAACTGGTTATATATGTCCATCAACTGGTAATGGTGGCTACAGCTGACTGAACTTAACAAATAGAAAAGTGTCTACAGCCCAGTCAGTTGTTCAGACTTTGAGCTGAGTTGGTGTGGTTGTAACAGAGAGTCATTAACAAGATCATCTTTAAGTAATACAATGTGGGAGATCTTTGCTTGAAACTTTTCCAGTACTGTGTGGAGTCAACCCAGTTTGGCTGTTGGCAAAATATCTCATGAACCGGTAGCAGGACTTTAATGAGTAACAATTTAATGAACTACAGCTGATTAACATTTGGAGGCAGGCTAATAGAAGACGGCCACTGCACTTTATTGTCTCTTGCAAACACAGAACGGACATATCTTAGTCAGCTTGACAGATACTGAGATAACGTTTCATGTGGTAGTAGCTGAGAATAATTCCTAACATTTTATTTGAGCACTAACTGGGATTTCACATTATTGTGTGACACTGAGCACAATATTATTTAAACTGGATCAACACAGCTCTATTTCTGTCTACACATTGTAATGTTCATTTAAAACTCAGTTCAAAAGGTGTTGGACAAAATGTGTCATTTTAAGGAATGCTGAAAATTTAATTTTAATCTACGCTAAGAATAAGATTTGACTCCATTTGTTTTACTCTCCCTCTATAAGGAGCGGCTGCATTTCAAATGGACATATTTACACTAAGATTGTTTTGCTGGTGGACAAAATGTTACTTTTGAATATTAATATAACTTAAATTGATCCAGCCAGCTTACTCATAAAGGGGGTCATGCTGTCTGTCATGAAACGCACTCATTCAGTGACGTGTTCGGCTTTAGGCTATCAGGGCCGTCTTGCCCTGCCAGATGTTGTGACCGACTTTGATTCAATGACTTGGATGGATTTTCCCAAACCTCTGCCTCCCTCTAAAATAACATGTTTTCCCTCTCCCAGTAAAACATGACCACTGACTCTTGGTTTTGTGCTTTATAACAGCCACTGTCACTTCAACTAAAAGCTTTCAGCTGTAACTTTGATTTCTTTTGACATTTGAAGGCTTAAACTCAAAATATACACAAAAGAGTCATTGCTACTATCATGGCCATTCTTATTTAGTCTCATTTGCTCTTTTTAAACTAGTTTTGATTAAAAACATGTATTCATATGCAAATTTAACTCCTTACGTCTGATTATTTTTAAGTCTTTTACCCGTTGTCCTCATCGTCAGCCTCAGACAAAATATAAAGTGTAGTCACTTTATAAAGTAGACGCACATTTTGTTAAATTGTACGATAACTTCATGGCTTTCCAAAGTTTTAGCTGGTTTGTGTAACAGTAAATACTCAGTATTGAACCTCCACCACTTTAGTTTAAACCTTTGCTTTGACAACCCATTAGAATGTGGCTAGATCGTGGTAAATTTAACATTTATGTGCTGCTCTACTTTTAGTGCTTGTCAAACTGTTCCCTTTTTTTTTTTTTGTTTTTTGTTGCTTTTTTCCACTTCTTCAAGACACTTTCCTGTAACCTCACCATGCTCTAGACATCAATGGTACAATCCCACAAAGATCTTGTCACATGGGCCCATGATCACACCTAAGGCTCATGACCGTCTCAGACCAGTCCAGGATTACGTACAAGAAGTTCACGCCACCCTACCACGATACTGATGGCATGATGACATGACCCAGTGTGGACAGTGCATTTCCTTTCACACTGAACGAAGACCCAGTTATAATGTAAAAATAATGGCAGCACGTTGGATTAGTGGTTAGCTCTGTTGCCTCACATCAAGATGGTCCTGGGTTCAATCCAAGTTTGTATCGGGGAATGTGGACCTTGTGTTGTTTGCTTTTCCTGGTCTGAGTTTCTGTAGACTGTTTTTCAGTATGTTTTCAGATAACTTTTATTGCTACCAGAGTCTTTTTAGTGTATATGATTTTTCCATAGATTCTCCTCCCAGTTGCCACGTTAGCAGTTAACATCCCCCCACTTTTCATTCCCACATTTCCTGGTAAACACCAGTGGCAACTCGTTTATAAGATCTGCTTTTTGTCCGTTTTCTTCTGTACTTCTGAGTAAAAATATGTTCTTTGTACAAAGTTGGGGAGGTCTGTTAAAGATTAGTGCATGTTTGAACACAAAGCCCACACGGGTCAGGGGTTCATCACCTTGGACAGCTCCCAGCGTGTGCAGGAGGTTTAAAAGGGGTTAAATTAGAAAATGTCTCTCATCATCAATCCTCCTCCTGTTTTGTTTCTGCAGCTGCAGACTTTGATTCAAATGTTTGTTGTCATTTCAATACATCATGTCTAAAAAAATTTTAACAGTTTCTGTCCTCAAACACAAAGTTAAAAGTCAAAGCAAAAGTAAATAAATAGTGTAACACAGTTTAGACTTGATTGTCTTTTCCTTTATATCTTTTTTTAACAGTGGTTTAGTTGGTAGAGCTGGTTCCTCTCAGTGAGAAGGTCGCTGGTTCAAATCCCAGTCGGGGGCCTTTCTGGGTGGAGTTTGCATGTTCTCTCTGCACATGTGTGGGTTTTCTCCGGATAATCCGGTTTCCTTCCACAGATCAACAACATGCATGTTGGACTGATTGGTGACTCTAAGTGTGAGTGAGTGAATGGTTGTCTCGTTTGTCTCTATTTGGCCCTGTGATGGACTGGAGACCTGTCCAGGTGTCCCCCGCCTCTCGCACACTGACTGCTGGACATGGGCACAGTGACCTCCGTGACCCAAAAAGGAAGAAGCTGGTCAAGATAATGGATGGATGGATGAGTGGATAATCCGAACGTGGCTCTTGAGCAAGTCTTTTAAAAGACTGTGCCTCCACTCCCAGCCTCTCAGAATCAGTTCAGAAGAATAAAAATAGATGCACCTGCACATCCTCAACTTCACCAGGTTTCTGGGCTACACAGATGTGAATCTGCAGGATGTTACTCTACAACCTCAGAAATAACAAAGGCCACCTCTAAACCATGTGCAGCTGATGCCTTGTCTCTAAGACAAGAGTCATTCAGCCCAGGAAGTCACACCAGGACATGGAGAACATGAAGTGAAGCTGTTGCGCCTGGAAACACTGACCCCTCATCATAAACTGAAACGAGTGGGCTTCAAATGTTTATTTCGCGTGAGCAGCATTCCTGTCTGGGTCTGCACATTTCGTCTACTGGTGTGTGTGGATTCTGTGCATGAGACGAACTGGGTTTGTGCTGCGGCTTCACAAAGCCTGCTCCTCAAAACGCTTATGTGACCTGACAGGCGGGGGTCCGCCGCTGACAGTGATCCGTGCGGAGGGAAGGTTGCGGTTGTCACAGCGATGGATGCTGCTGTCCGTGCGCGTGCAGCGCCTCGTCCCGCAAACGCTCGCCATGCGGTGCGGCTGCACGCGCCGCAGAATAGCTACCGGCAAAATAACCATCCCCGCGATACAAGCAAAGACAAAGGACGAAAAGACGACAAGCACCCCCACCAGCCCCCACCCACGCATGACACAACATGTGTCTGCAGCCATCCCACCCCCCCATTTCACCTAAAGTCGTCTGAAGCCATTAACATGAGCAGCACGTTTGAGACAAATATTTGGAGTTTAATTTTAGTCACGGTCTGCTTAGCTCATCTGAATAATGCGCAGGGGATGACCAGGTGGCTGCGCAGGAGGGGGGAGGAGGAGGAGGGGGCATGACTCTTCCTCTTTTTCCTCTTTTCGCCCCAAATGTTGTGTTGTTTATTTTATTTTATTTTATTTTTTCTTGGGGTGTTGTTGCTCTCAAAACATATTTCTGAGGAGAGAGATGGGTGTGGAGTGGAGGAGAGGGTGGGGGGTGGGGGACTTGTGTTGCGCCATCGCGGAGAAATAAAAAGAGAGCCAGTCTGAGCGCACGCCAGGGTGGGATGCAGCATCACGGAGGCTGTTTTCAGATAACAACATCCGGTTTAGTTTTCAGAATAAGCCACATGCGCTGACCGCGCTTCCACTGAACGAGATAAATAAATTGTTAACAAAAAGACTTAGGAGACAGTTTTTTTTTTTAAATTAAATTATTGTTGTGGCCTCAGTGAAAAAAAGCAGTGGGTTGTTGAAATAATTCCATATCCATGTTTGCATTTTACTAATGCAGTACAATGTATATTTCGCCTCAAAATAATAACAGTCTGCCTTTTATTTTGAAAAACATGTTCTTAGTTTCCGGTTTTGTACGTGTGTTTTCTCTCTAACTTGACTCAGTAACAGCTCCAGCGGCAGGGAAACACACCCGTCAGCACCGCGCACAGAGACAGGAGAAGAGGGGAAAAAAGGCGCATCACGGACAAAGGAAAACATGGGTGCGCTGGAGAGCGTTGACTCCAGCCGGGTGACGCTATGGATGAGCTGCTCCTTCTTCATCCACCGGGAGACCAATTAGCCCACCTTGATGAGGTGCTGGGATGCGAGATACTGCAAGCTGAAAAAGGCGGAAGGAAGGCTGCGTTTAATCCGTCTGCAGATCCTCCTGTGAGCTTGCCATGGCTGTGACGGGGATGATATGCAACCGGACTGGGAGAAGTATTAATGTGCCTTTTTATTTTGTGCTGTTTTCATTATTTTGTGGCCTTGCGTGTGGACAGTTGCGATATTCCATTACAGAGGAGCTGGAAAATGGGGCACTGGTCGGGGATCTGGCGCACGACCTGGGGCTGGATATCCGTAAGCTCGCCAGCCGAAGAATCAAGATAACCTCCTCCAGCAGCGGCAAGCGCTATGTGATTGTCAACCCCAAAAATGGGAAACTGCTCGTGAACGACAGGATCGACAGGGAGGCGCTGTGTGATCTCTCCAGCACATGCCTTATTAACCTGGAGGTGCTCGTGGAAAACCCCACAGAGTTGCACCATGTCGAGGTGGAGATTGTGGACGCCAATGACAATGGGCCGCAGTTCCCTAGAGATGAGTACCAACTGGAAATCATAGAATCCGCCCTGCCGGGGTCCCGCTACCCCATTGAACACGCTCAAGACCCTGACGTCGGGTCCAACTCTGTCCGCATGTATCAGCTTAGCACAAACGAGAATTTTGCGCTCGTCTCCAACAAACCCTCCCTAAACACAAAGCACATCGAGCTGGTGCTCAAAAAGCCCCTGGATCGCGAGCAGACGCCTTACCACCAGTTAATTCTAAGTGCTGTAGATGGTGGGATACCAGAGAAAACAGGCACGGCCAAAATTAACATCCGGGTGCTGGACTCCAATGACAATGTCCCTCTGTTTGACAGCTCAGTATACAAGGTGAAGCTGTTGGAAAACTCACCCAAAGACACCCTAGTGATTAAACTGAATGCTACAGACCTGGATGAGGGCACAAACGCAGAGGTTTATTATTCTTTCAGCAGCTACACTCCAGAGAGGGTCAGGCAGATGTTTAGCATGGACACTAATACAGGAGAGATACGAGTGAGAAATAACATTGACTATGAAGAGACCAACTCCTATGAGATGTACATTCAGGCTATGGACAAGGGCCCTGGAGCAGTGGCAGCTCATTGCAAAGTGGTGGTGGAGGTTGTGGATGTGAATGACAACGTCCCTCAAATTGTGCTGTCTTCCCTGTCGAGTCCAGTGAGGGAGGATGCTCGTGCAGACACAGTTGTAGCCCTCATTAGTGTTACAGATCAAGACGCCGGCACCAACAAGCAGGTGAGCCTAGAGATCCCAGCAGGCCTTCCATTCAAGATCAAGTCATTTAGAAATTACTACACTCTGGTTACCTCAGCCTTCCTGGACCGTGAGACCACTGATGCCTACAATGTCACTCTGAGTGCCACAGATGGAGGAAGCCCTCCCTTATCTTCCCAAAAGACCATACAGGTGGACGTGGCTGACGTTAATGACAACCCGCCACGTTTTGAGCAGACCTCATATACAGTTTATGTGGCTGAAAACAATGCCCCTGGGGCCTCTTTGTGTACTGTGAAAGCTCAAGATGCAGACATTAAGGAGAATGCTCGCATCACCTACACAGTGCTCAATGACAACAACCATGGCATTCCTGTCACCTCGTATGTGTCTGTGAAGGCCGATACAGGCGAGGCTTACGCCCTGCGAGCCTTTGACTATGAGTCACTGAGAGAGTTTCATTTCCAGGTCAAAGCCCAGGATGGGGGCATTCCTCCACTCAGCCGAGTCGCCACAGTTTACATCTACATCATGGATCAGAATGACCACGCTCCGCTGATAGTAAGCCCTGCTGGCAATGGAACCCGCTCATTGGAGACAGTCCAAAAGAATGCTGACCCTGGTGCCTTGGTGACCAAAGTGGTGGCATATGATGCTGATGCGGGTCCAAACGCCTGGATGGTCTACATGCTGGAGACTGCCACAGACTTAGATTTGTTTAAAGTGCACGAACACACTGGAGAGATCCGGACCACTCGCAGGATCCTGGAGGACAACTCCACCTCTTTTGCTCTTACTGTTGTTGTGAAGGATCATGGCCAGCCAGCCCTGACCTCCACTGCCACCATCAATGTGGCTGTCATGGAAGTGCCACCCAAAGTGGCTCCTGATACCAAGAAGGTCTCGCGGCCCCACAACACACTATTTTTCTCCAACGTCACCCTATACTTGATTGTGGCCTTGAGCGCTACAACATTTGTCTTCCTGGTCACTGTGGTGGTGCTGGCCATTGTTCGTTGCCATGCCTACTGCTCCCAGCCCGGCTCATGCTGCGGGTCTCAGAAACCCCCACCAGATGGTGGGAGCAGCAGTGTGAATGCTGGCGGGGGAGGTGGCGGAGGGGCCGCAGGACAGCCTAATAACAATGTGGTGCTTCGGAGAGACCTCAAAGTGGAACCTCACTACATTGAAGTGCGTGGGAACGGCTCCTTAACAAAGACATACTGCTACAAAACCTGCCTGACCGCCACCTCTGGCAGTGATACCTTCATGTTCTACAACACGGGGCGGCCCATCAGTGGCACCTGGGGCAGCGGTGCCGACCGCTTCTTCACCAGTGGAAGTGGATTTGTGCGCAGACTGAGCATGCCCGATGCCTCACTCCAAATCTGCCCAGAGGTGTGTCATTTCATTTGTATTACCTTTGATTACCTTTGCCTGCATAACTGAAAGACCATAAATCATATTTTTTAATATCAAGCTTTGCATTGAGTTTCCATGCACTTGCAAAGAATAATACACATTCACATTAAGCTTTACATTGTGTTTTGGGTGTTGCTGCTCTATACTGAATCCACATTCTGGCCTGTAGCGTTTTCACTGCAAGAAGGAGACATTTCAGTGAGTCAAGTTTGATCTATTCCTTTGTTTGAAGGGAATCTTTGCAGCATTTACTCTCTTCACTTGTGCTGTCACGCAGTCCTGCCAAACACAGCACTTAGACTGAGTTAGTGTCAGTCCTGAAGCTTTTCAAGAGACGTGCGTTGCATCTGATGATTCAGAGATTCATGTTTTGGTTTGAGGTTGTCATCACCTCTGCACTACAAAATAATAATAATTAAAATGTTAAAATATCATATTTTGTCTCTGCTAAAGGATTAAACGTCTCTGTGCTCAAGACTCTTTAAGAGAGTGAAATGTGGCAGTTCCAAGAAGCAAGACTGATTATGAGTCTTGTGCATTGCTCTAGGTATTCTTAACATATGTGTATTACATGCATGTGACCTTAAGTGTTGCTTCACACAGATTAGTGTGGTGCATTTTATTTCTATTTTTTCTGAATACTAGAAGTGTAAAATAACCAGTTTTCCCCTTGCTACATTTCCACTGATGATGGAGTTGTTTTTTTTTAAAGATATTCCTAGATTGCTGTGATGTAAGGAACATATTTACATTGTGCTGCATTGTGCAGTCATGAGAGTTGCTCTTAATTGTGATTTTTTTTAATGCCTATTAGTGTAGCAGAACTACGTTGGACTGCTTATTTTTTAATTTTATTTTTCTATTTTAAGATTAAATTACTAGATTTATAATGGGTCAGGCATATTTGTGTTTAATTATTAATGAGTAACACAATGCTATGGAAACATTTCCCATAACTAGAAAGCACAAGTAAACGGACCAATCAGGTGTTTTGAATTGGGGTTCCATAGAAAACACCTGCTTACCTGAATGTGCTCAGTTTTATGAAATAACATTTAATTCTAAAAAGTCTGAGTAGGGTCTATACCAAAGAGGTTATTCTTACTGAGAATGCTACTTTTTTACCTTTACATTGTTGTCAGTTTCCCACTTCATCAAAATAATATGACAATTCAGCTGGAAGTGTCACAGCCATCTGTAGCTGTCAATTGCTCTTTCAAATTGATTATTGCAGTTTCAGCTAAATGTGGCATCATCAGCATTACTTTATAGTGGCCTTAGCCACTATTTGCTCTTGTATATCCTAGAATTTTGTGAAAATGAAATTGGGATGACTGGTTTATGCAATAGTCACTGTATGAATCACTAGCAACTTTGTTTTAGATTGGAGTTGTTTTGCCTGGTTACCTCACCAGTGTGGACAGGCATTAACGCTATATCTCCTAAATTACGTTGTTTTAAGAGTTACTTACAACAGGGATGATAAGAATTGTTCATAAGCTCGTTAGTTTTTTTGGTTTGTTTTTTGCAGAACCCCACTTCAGAATATCTACACTATCCCCTTAATCAAGCTTTATAACTATTAAAATACAGCCAGTAGTACAGTTGTTGTGTATATTCATAATAAATATAAATCATCCTATCAAGACTGTGCTGTGTAAATTAGATTAGCCTCCATCTTTGTTCCTCAGCCACACAGATTAGATTTACTCAGAAAACTGGATGGAGCAGCTGAAAACACTCCCCTCTGAATTAAGCTGAACATTCTTTATTATCTTTATGTGGGACACTTTCTAGTAGGAGCAGGTGTTTGTCATATTTTTGTTTTAACTTTTACGACTAAATCGCAAAGACAAAACAACGTTCACAATAATCTCATGCTGTGTAGTCATACTTAGAAAAATGTAGCAAATATTCAAAGTCCTTACAGATAATATTATCTGCATTGGCTATTGTTGGATAAATTATTGAGTTCTGACAGCTTTGACAATGTCTACCAACTTAACTGACATGTATTCGTGTTTTCATGACCATTACGAATAAGCCTATAATGCATGTTAGAGATGTTGGATGTTGTTGCCATGGTGACAGTAGTGATGCCTGCTGAATTTTAAACGCAGCTTCTTCTTCTTTTTTATTTTTTTATTACAAGTCTACTGGGAACTGCAAGCAATCAGACCAGTTTCATTAAGAGCAGCCAGATATACTCTGGTTACACACCCCC
>JARVGQ010000390.1:25688997-25707991 GCA_031762355.1 Hypsolebias martinsi | reverse complement strand
CACAAAAACATGAACATTAACACAGACATAGTGCTGTACAGCTTTTTACACACATTCTAGGGAGTTTATCAGCTAAACAAAGTTAATTTGGGGATAAGTTCCTCTTTAATGTTTTTTTTAGTTTGATATCTGTAAAATGGACAGATAAATGGCCATTCATGTGTTTCCTAATGTCAGCTGATTGTGGCAGCCATCTTGAATATTCAGTCAAATGTAGATGTACATCCTATGGTTACTTTCTGATTTTTTTTCTTGGGATTTTTTTTGCTAATGCTACAAACAGACACATACACAGACATGAACAAAAACATTAATGTCCCTTAGCCTTTAGTGTCAGTCAGAAAACAATACATCATAACCATCCATCCATTTTTTTACGCTTGTCTGGGTTCAGGTCGTGGGGATAGCAGCCCAAGTATGAAGGCCCAGACTTCCCTTTCCCCAGCCAGTTGGACCAACTCCTCCAGGGGTATCCCAAGGCGATCCCAGGCCAGCTGAGAAACATAGTCCTCCAGCGTGTCCTGGGTCTTCCTCTGGGTCTCCTCCTGGTGAGACGTGTCCAGAACACCTCACCAGGGTGGCGTCCAGGAGGCATCCTAACCAGATGTCCGAGCCACCTCAACTGGCTCCTCTCGACTTAGAGAATCAGCGGCTCTACTCTGAGTCCCTCCTGGATGACTGAGCTTCTCCCCCTATCTCTAAGGGAGAGTCCAGACACCCTGCAAAGAAAACTCATTTTGGCTGCTTGTATCCACTATCTCATTCTTTCGATCACAACCCAAAGCTCATGACCATAGATGAAGGTAGGAACGTAGATTGATTGGTAAATTGAGAGCTTCACCATTTGACTCAGCTCTCTCTTCCCCACGACAGACCAGTACAGCGCCTGCTTCACGGCAGATGTCGCAACTATCCACCTATCAATCTCTCGTTCCATTTTTCCCTCATTCGTGAACAAGACCCCAAGATACTTAAACTCCTCCACTTGAGACTGGACCTCCTCCCTGACTCGGAGAAGGCACTCTACCCATTTCCGGCTCAAGACCATGGTCTTGGATATGGAGGAACCGATACTCATCCTGGTCATGTCACACTCAGCTGTGAACCACTCCAGCGAAAGCTGTAGCTCACGACCTGATAGGATCACATCATCTGCAAAAAGCAGAAACGCAATCCTAAGCTCACCAAAACAGATCCCATACACACCTTGGCTGCGCCAAGAAATCCTGTCCATAAAAGTTATGAACAGAATCAGTGACAATATGTCAATATGACAATACGTCATAACACTGTTTAATTTTTAGTTGATTCTATAACATATTTTAAATTGTATTTTTCTTCGCTGAAGAAAACGAAAAACTTACAGACATGAAACAGCAGTAAAGTTTCAACTTTGGTTTAATGGTCTTAGAGAGTTGAGCCTCTCAATAATAAGATGATCATTAGAGATGAATTAAAACTGAGCCTTTATCTAAAAATGATTCACCTTCTCATTTTCCGTGTCAACAGCTTGTACTTGCTATTCATTCCTTCCTCTCCGTCCCCTCACTCCCCCCTCATCCTGTTACCCCCTCCTCTTTTTATGCTTTGTTGTGCTTTTCTCCCCACTCGTCCCTCTCCTCCCTTGTTATTGGGGTTGCTTTCTGTGATGTCAGGGTGGTGAATGTCTGCGAGCATGCTCAGTTCTTTGGCAAATAAAAGGTGTGGGTGTACGGTTGCCAATCAAGGCCTACTCCTTCTCTTTATTCCTTCAGGGTTTGTCTTAGAAAAAAGTGCTCGGATGCAAAACTCAAGCAGAGAGAATGAATAATTAGCCTCCTCAAATTTTTTTCTTCCTCTTTTCCATGAATTGAGAACTAGGTCGCTGGCTGACACATGTCTCATGAGGGAATAACTTTGCTAAAAGGGTGACGCATGGAGGTTATAAGAGCCCCCTGAAGGAATGTAGTGAGAGGGACTTGGAGAAAGAAAGGCAGAGACGACTCGTGCATTTGACTTCTCTTTACCCCGTCTGGCTTAAGCTGTTGAAAAAATGAGTCACATGTGGAAAGAAGTAATTTGACTGAAAAAAAGTCATGAACAAGGAAAATGGGGGAGGAAAGGAGTGTATAGTGGGGGGTTGTGTTTGGTGGGAATTTTTGTTTCGGAAAGAAGAAAAAGCGGTTTGTTAAGAGGAAAAGTTGTGATTTTTGTGAGCTGCTTTAACCGTTTTGTGAGATTCTCATATTTCTGTAAATATTTTTTCTATTAATAATTGCTGTGTTGTCTGCAGAATCAACATAGTTTAAGAACTGGTCATTCCACACTTCTTACTTTTAACAGCGCATACAAACTCCCAAACTTGCTCCACAAAGAAAAGTTCATCGTCATACTTTTTCTTGACAGAAGTGGGGCAGAAACCCGCCAGTACGGAAAAATAGAACAAGAATCAAGGACTAAGAGGGAAAGAAACTCTCAGTCGTGTTTACTTGTATGTACATTTGCAGGACCTCAGATTTCCCTCCTTTTCTTCTTCTCTCCGCCCCTTGCGAGCTGTCTGGGCGTGGCCCATGACCTTCTGAACTTGCACTGCATGCGCATGTGTGTGTATGCACACGTATGTGCGTGTGCACGTGTGTGAGAAAGAAAGATGCCATGGTAGGGGCGAAGCTTCCCAGCTGCACAGAGAAGAAGGGGTTGGGGTGTGGGGGTGTAGTGGACACGTCTCCCTCCACAAGATTTGAGTTTTGAAAAGTCACAAAGTGAAAGAAAGAGAGCTTTGTGTGTCTCGGAGAGGAAAAGAGGTGAAGAGACTAAATAAAAGGCGGAGAAAGACATGGAGTTTTTAAAGCGAAGGGGGAAAGAATAGAGGTCAGGAAGGAATAAGAGCTACAGAATCTGTAAATGTTGAAGCAATAAAAAAGTGAAACGCAGCGGAGGGGTGGGACCAAATGTTAAACGAGACGAGAGACGAGTGGGAGGGGAAGAGGAAGACTTTTCTGTTTCCGTCCAACAATTTAGGGCTCACAGGTTTAATAAAGCCTCATGTTTTTATAATTTTTCATCAGTTCAATGCCTGCACAGCATCGCATTCAGACAACTGTGCCAAAAAGCGGCTTCTTAAAACTATAAAGAAAAGAAAAAAGTCTGTAATAAGGAAAAAAAATATATATATAAAGCATTGATTAAGAAAAAAATTATCTTTATCCCACATCCCATATCTGTTAGTAAAATATCATCAAATTTTATGTTATAATTTTTTTTGTTTTGGACTCAAACTTTCTACTTGTTTTATGAGGCAGACCATAAAACCAGGTCCATGTTAGGTATGACCTGGGTTCTGTAATGAAATTCCATTACAAACATTTATATGCTATTTTGAACTTAATTTCTTATCAGTTACATTTGTTTTCATGCATGTTTCTGCAGTAATATTGTAGAAACACTATCTTATTTAAACTTTTTTTTCCTCCTTTGGGGATTAATATTTTTGCTTTGAACATAATGCTTTGGGGAGTTGGGTCGGGGAGGAGGTCCTGCTCCAAGTGGAGGAGTTTAAGTATCTTGGGGTCTTGTTCACGAATGAGGAAAAAAAATGAAGAGAGAGATCAATAGGCGTATACGTGCAGTGTCTGCAGTGTAGCGGGCGCTGTACCGGTCTGTCGTGGTGAAGAGAAAGCTGAGTCAAAAGGCGAAGCTCTCAATTTACCGGTCGATCTACGTTTCTGCCTTCATCTATGGTCATGAGCTTTGGGTTGTGACCGAAAGAACGAGATCACGGATACAAGCGGCCGAAATGAGTTTTCTCCGCAGGGTGTCTGGACTCTCCCTTAGAGATAGGGTGAGAAACTCAGTCATCCGGAAGGGACTCAGAGTAGAGCTGCTGATTCTGCACGTTGAGAGGAGCCAGTTGAGGTGGCTCGGGCATTTGGTTAGGATGCCTCCTGGACACCTCCCTGGTGAGGTGTTCCAGACACGTCCTACTGGGAGGAGACCCAGAGGAAGACCCATGACACACTGAAGAAACATAGTCCCTCCAGCATGTCCTGGGAACACCTTGGGATTCCCCTGGAGGAGCTGACCCAATGGCTGAAGAGAGGGAAGTCTGGGCCTCCCTACTTAAGCTGCTACCCCTGCAACCGACCCTAGATAAGTGGAAGAAAATGGATGGATGACTGTTTTCATTCATTCTGACAGAAAATATTGAACACTACCATTTTCAGCCACTAAATGGCAGTCGAGCAGTGTAGCATGCTGTTGTATCATGTAACAGGTAAAAGTGGCTATTAATGACACAATCGGCTTGCCATAGAATGCCACTGTCGTCTGTCTGGAGTAAACATCAAAGAGCTTCATTTTGCTGCTCTGCCCTGGCAAAATGCAGCTGATTTGACCATTGAAGTGCATTTATTAGGTAAAAGTTAAACTGAGACACACCTTTGCTATAAAGTCGAGCTAACAAGTAATTGTTTTTTGGTGGTTGTCTTGTTAAATTTTGAAGAAATGTACAACAACTTGTCCCTCGGCACATTCATGTTTCCACTTATTGACTTTTGAAATGCAGCTTATTTGACTGTCAAAGTGCATTTATTAAGGAAAAGTTAGACAGAGACATGTTTGCTATAATTTTGAGCAAACAAATAATTGTTTTAGGTGGTTATCTTGTTAAATTTGGAAGGAATGCACTGTGACTTGTTCCTCTGCGCATTCATGTTTCTGTGTGTCAACTTTTGAAATGCAGCTGATTTGACCGTCAAAGTGCATTTATTAAGGAAAAGATTAACTGAGACACACCTTTGCTATAATTGTGAACAGATAAATAATTGTTTTTAATTGTTAATCCATCCATCCATTAACTTTTACCCGCTCCTTCCATTTTGGGTCACGGGGGTCGCTGGTGCCCATGTCCAGCAATCACTGTGCGAGGTGCGGTGTACACCCTGGACGGGTTGCAAGTCCATCACAGGGCCACATAGAGACAAATAAGAAAAACAATCGTTCACTCTCTCTCTCACACCTAGGGACAATTTAAAGTTACCAGTTAGCCTAACATACATGTTTTTGGTCTGTGGGAGGAAGTCAGAGTACCCAGAGAAAACCCACACATGCATGGAGAGAACATGTAAACTCCACCCAGAAAGGCCCCCGGACTGGGATTTCAACCAGGGACCTGCTTGCTGAGAAGCAGCAGCTCTAAGTCTTGATCCTGTTAAATTCTTGTTAAAGTCCTCCCATGCATGCTCCCGCAACCACCATTTGGCAGCCAGTTGATTTTTGGCACAACACTGGCCCACATTTCCGGGTTCGGCCCACATTTCCATGTTGTCAGCGGTGATGTGTAATAGATACAACATATACGGCATATATGACATTATTAAACACATTTGTACTGCTGCGACTTATAGAGAAGAGTGACGTGTACGGTGAAAAAAATGGTATAACTGGCATGAAAAGCAGTAGGCCACATGTATTCTTTCAAAGCATTCAAGACATTTAATAACGAAGTTGATTCACTTAAAATTATGTATTAAATTTAGTTCATTAGACAAAGCTTCCTCATAATAAAAAAGGTAAAGAGTTTCAACTAAAGACTCAAAATAAATGTGAAAAATGCACATTTTAATAAGTTTGCTGCACTCTCAAGTAGTTTCACAAAATTAAAACTGCAGCATTGCTTCCAGGGCTTGACGCTAAAAAGAAACCTAATTAGAAAAGTTTTAAAAATCAATATATAGACTGTAGAAGCCCCATAGCAACAAGAAACAAACAAAAGGCTTAATATTGACTGTGAGGTGTTTTCAAAAGTCGTTTTATTTTATGTATTTGTTTTGATTATGATCTGCTCCACAAAAAACAACCTAAAAGATTCTCCATCTTCATGTCCATCTTCTACCGCTTATCTGTAGTCGGGTCGTGGAGGCAACAGGTCCAGGAGAGAGACCCAGACATCCCTCTCCCCAGCAACACTCTCCAGATCATCCTGGGGCACCCCAGGGCGTTCCCAGGCCAGAGAAGATATATAACCCCTCAAATGAGTTTTGGGTCTGCCCTGAGGCCTCTTCCCAGTGGGACATTCCCAGAAAACGTCCAAAGGGAGGCGTCCTTGAGGCATTCTAATCAGATGCCTGAACCACCCTAACTGACTTCCTTCGATGTGAAAAAAGATATAGTATCAGTAAATCCAATCTTGTACAATAATTAAATGCCATTTGTAATAATGTAATGATCTGTAGTGTTCTGTCTTTGGTTCCTCATAGCACGTCCGATACTCATGGTGCTTCTGGCAGACAAGCCATTTAATTTAATGATTGTACCTGCATGTAATTGCATGTGAAAATCTAGATGTGTATGGTCATTTTGATGCTAAATGGTTATTAATACATTGATTCCTGCACCTCACAATAAAATAAAAACAGCATTAAAATAAAATGTCTCCCATATTCAGAGATGACTGTCGGTGGCCCATTGGATAGTTTTGCTCTGGTAAAAGGCATGAGCAGCTTTGTCAGTGGATGCAGTATCCCTCTCCCTCTGTGGTATAGTATGTATGTCATCAACATTCTGTGTTGCTTCCCCTCATACAGTCCTTAAGCAGGAAGCATGAAGGACAAGCAAGCTGACGTCGACCTTTCTCAGATTATGAGACACACACATGCATCACTTTACAACTGCCCTCCATGTGTGAGCATCTCTTAGGAGGAAATTTGAACTTAGATGAACTGGTTCTTACTCTAAGGACCTCATAAAGCCTTCTTACTACACTAAATCACATTATGGAGCCTGTGCAATGATGTCTTCAGGACTGTTTATTCTGCCATTGTGGATAGCAGTCTGCACTGCATAGAGCTACATGCAATGAACATTGAGTGCACTGAACATTCCATTGAGCACTGAGACCATCGGGCAGCACAAGAAGTTGAATGATAAGTTTTAAGCCTGGACTATGAGTCACCAGCCCACTAGACCTCATACCTAATCTTCACACTTGGCTCCTTTTCAAACAACATTACTACCTCAGCACAAGACACATGGACCTCACATTTTTGGATAGGGGTGGTCAGGACATGCAGGGGGGCATTCAGTGGGCTCAGACTAAAATCTCATTCAGGCAGTGGGGTGATCTTTAAATCTGGCAAATTTGCTCTTGAATGTGGAAATAACAGACCCACATTACCCAGACAACAAGCGGTCACACCCTACACAGGAGCAACCAGGAGACTGATAGTCAGGGAGCAGGTGGCTAAGATCCCAAGATCATACCATCCAGAAACTTTGCTACTGTTTACATTTCCACTAGAAATTCAAGATTTATCACCTTAATATAGCAACACTGGGACCATGACATTAAAAACCATCTAATTTCACTAAACCATTAAGTAGTAGGGCAGCACGGTGGCACAATTGGTAGAGCTGTTGCCTCTCAGCTAGCAGGTCACCCTGGTTCAATCCTGGCCGGGGTCCTTTCTAGGTGGAGTTTGCATGTTTTCTCCATGCATGTGTGGGTTTTCTCCAGGTACTCCAGTTTCCTCCCACAGACCAAAAACATGAATGTTAGGCTGATTGGTAACTCTAATTTGTCCCTAGGTGTGAGTGAGAGAGTGAACTATTGTTTGTCTCATGTGTCTTTCCCTGTGATGGAATGGAGACCTGTCCCGGGTGTCCCCTGCCTCTCTCATTGTGATAGATGGATATGGGCACCAGTGACCCCACAACCCAAAAAGGAAGAAGCTGGTAAAGATAATGGTTGGATGAATGGATTCAATGGCCAATAGTATTTGGACTTTCCTTTATGGGTCTTTTCTTGTTTTTTTTTTCAGTGGAATGGCAGGTTTTATTTGTTTCCCTGATGATTTACTCAATCTACTGTCACACATGAGACTTTTCCTAATTTGGGCAATATTTACAGGTTTTAATAGGAATCCCACAGCATCACATCAAAGAACAAAATAAATTTGCTGTAAACCATCAAGCTTTTTTTTCTCATTCAACCTTTATTTAGCACAGATGAGGTACAGTAAACAATAGACAATCATATAAAAAATGAAAAGTAAATAGAAGAAATGATATAAAAACAAACAAAAAAACAGCTGCATTATAAAGCAATGTAAAATACTATGAACAGGAACATGTAAACAAATCCTGTGACTTTCTGACATAATCTGCTCTGTAGACAGATTCAGACACATTTTTATTGCAAATATCACGCATTGAAAGTCATTTGAACTTCCAAGTGTAAAAAGTGTATTTCAGCTAAAACTGCCGTGTCTTTACACAACAGATTTAAGACTTGAGTCAGAAACTTACTTTACTTCAAAGGTACACTGTCAGCAAATGCTTGTACTTTAAAACATCCTTGTTTTTCCACAAACTACTAATTACAGTAAGGGCTTTCACAACCTTTCCCTCTTTAATTCAGAGTATGATAAACTAAAATAAGGAAAAACTTCCACCTGCAGATCAACTAGAAAAATGTCTGTGCCTTTATTCATATGATAAAGTGAACAAGTTTCATGCCCACATGGAATTAAGTGCTTTTCTAAAATGACATGAGGACAGCTGGAACATCAGGAACTAATGAGTTTTCCCTTCACATGCTCACACTTCGTACCAAATTTTCATAATTTCATGCTAACAATGCTCACCGCTCACTTGTGCACTCATCTGCTCCATCGAAGTTTGATTTAATTGGCTATTAGTGCTAATTTCTATGGTGAGCAGGAGATCAGAATGTGCATGCTGTCAACAAGTCGCTGTAACATGACATGGATTAACATAAATCATTGCTGCAATTTGCCACTGCCATCTTTTGAAATGACAGGGCTGTAATGTACACAGACACAGAGATGGCTCACATTGACACTTAACCCCGACTCAGGCATGATCTCATGGGTCAGTCTATGCTCAGTAGACATTACTAATCCACTGTCAGTTTGAACCAGCTCTGTTTGTTTCCTAATTCATTTTAAAACTTCATATATTTGACCATTTGTCATTCAATAGAAATCTCCTGTGGTGTTTTGCAGTATAGGTTTAGGCACAATGTTCTGTTGTACAATCAGAACTTGATTATTTTAGTTGTTATGGCTAAAGTGATTGTTCTAGAATGAATATAAAGCTGAACAGCCAGCAGACCTTCCATGCATCCATGCATCCATCTATCCATCAATCCATCTATCCATCCCTGAAAAAAAAAAACGAGGAACGCCTCCTCTTAACATCCTCCAGTTCTTCCTGGGGGTTCCTAATGCATTGCCAGGCCAGAAAGGATTTAAAGTCCTTCCACAAAACGTTGATCTGCCACTTGGGACCGAGAACAGTCTCTTCTCAGTGAGAAATCCCTATAAACCTCTGGAGGGAGGTGATCCAGGAGAAATCTCATCCAGATACGTAAACCAACTCAGCCAACTTTTTATGATGCGAAGGATCAGCAGCGCCCCGCAGATGATGGAGCTGCTCACTGTACCTCTAAAGCTCAGCCTACAGAGTAAGCTTTTTTCAGACGATTGTAACTGGGACCTTATTTCAGTCATGATACATAGACAGACTAGTAGATTAAGAGTTTTGCCTTTTTGTTCAATTCCTACTTTACCATAACAGACTGGAGCAACACCCTCATTACTGTATTAAAGCAGACAAAGCTCTAAGTATTTTTTTCAGGTCCGTCCTTCTATCATTCATGCACAAAATCTCTTTAGGACCTCAGCTTGAAGTAAAACTCAAGTCCTTTATGGAGGAAACCCTTCACCAGGACCTTCTAGCTGAGAGGCGACAGCTCTACCAACTGTGCCACTGTGCATGTGTTTAAATTAAATTTCTTAATAAAACCATTGTGTAATCACAACAAAATCCAAATGTATGTTTAAAGGCAACCACATCCTGAAAGAGGTTCACTACATCTTTGGAACATGTCATGCAGCAGTGGTATTATTTTTCACACTGCAAACAATCTTCCCTTTCAACAGCAAAAATCAACAAATAAATATTTTCTGTATGTTTTGTACATTTAATATTGAAATACTGTCTCTTTTCTTCTTTGCCTTCTTGCGGTATTTAATTACAGCCAGTCCAAAACGTGCTCACAGAAGTCTAAATAAGCCCCTATATTAAGAACACATGCAGTTTTACATTAAAAACAGCTTGACAGTCACTTTACTATACTACAAATCTTATTGGTCCTGCAGCAACATCATTTACAAATGGATCTATTTTATAGCTTATGCTCACTGAGGTTTAACAGTGATGTTGTCCAAGAATGATAACCTCCTGATGTTGGCAAACAAGTATCCATTCAATATGAATTTCTTTAAACAGCCTTGAGAAAGTGTAGTTGTTCTTAATAACACTGTGAGTGATTAAACTTGCTCAACATTTTAAAAAGTATTCAGAAAGTTTAAAACTGGGGGAAATACACAAGTGTGTTAAACTGTTTGTTCACTGTTTATACACATTGGTTGTCGGAACAGTAACTTTTCTTTATTGTTATTGTCATTATTAATACGATTAATTATTAAAACTTAGCGCATGGAATTTAAGTATCCAATAAAAATAGCAAGCAGGCATCAAATTAATTATTAAAGCAAAGAAAACAGAGTTAACAGTGTTGGTTTACTGGATCAAACAGAGCATTGCTGCTTAAACATTTTTATTTTTAGAGAGTGAATAAAAAGTACAGCAGCAATTCAAAAGAGGTGTCTGTTTAAGTTATTTATAGTCGTTCTCCATTTGGCTGTTTTTTGTTTAAAAAGTGACAGCTTGTTGTATTTTATGCTCAAAGAAAGGACAATAGATTATGGTTTTGCTTGAAGTAATTAAAAATAATAGACAAGAAAAATGTATTTTGTCTGACCTTTATTTTTGCATTTGATATTTGTGTGATCTGTCTTCCAGTGCGGTCCACATGGAAGAGTCCTCGATGGTGCAGGGAGCCCAGGGGATGTTGGTCCAGAACTGGCCCACTGTATCTAGTGCTGCAGGTGAGTACAAGTTCTGCAGCAGTCAGGGTGTGGCATTAATCAATATAATTATGTGTCGGACAGCTCATTGGCTATAAACTTACCAAGAAACTGGTGAGGAACATAAACTAAGTTTAATGCTTTTCATTTTTAAAGCAGGATGTTTTATATTCTACATTAGATTATTACAAAGTATATGCTGGTGAAGCTCATCAGTCATTCAGGACATGGTAAATTGAAAAAAAAAAAGTTTAAAACAAAAAAGCTGGACTTTATTTGTAACGGAAGACGTTTCGCTTCTCATCCGAGGAGCTCTCTCACTTCAATGAAACAAGGAGTGCGGGATTCAAGTTATAAAGCTGTGGTGTTCTGTAAGCTTACATCCTGGTGATTGACACGTGCAGATTGACCTCTCACTCTTCACAATAGAGGATCAGTGTTTTTAACTTTTTTTGGACATTAGATGGTTATTTCTTCTTCTTTTGGCTGCTCCCTTCTTCAGGGGTCACCACAGCGAACTAACTCACATGAAGATTTGGCAATTATTTTTAAACCAGCTGTCCTTCTTGACACAACCACATACCACCGAGCTACCACAGCCCTTTGTGTGGAGCAGAGAGCTGCTGTCTAGGCCACTTGGGGGAGCAGATGGTGTGGGTTAAGGGCCTTGCTCAAGGGCCCAGGGTGAGGTAAATGGGGGTGGAGACAGGTGTGGGTGCTTCATCTTACTCACCCACATTTTGATGTCATCAGCACCAGGAGTTGAACCGGCGACCTTCCAATCACAGACCCACCTTCTCAAACCTCTGCACCACCACTCCCAACCAATTTAGGTAAACAAACAGAAACATTAAGGGTTTTAGGTTAATATTTCCTTTAAAAAGACACAAAGTATGTAAAATGTTTTATTTAAATGAAAAAGTACAATGAAATTGTGGTGAAATAAAAATTAAGAGTAAAGCAGCAAAGTTTTGAAAAACAAAGTCGCAAAACAAACAAACAAGCAAACAAAAACTTGAAAAGTCATTACAACATTGGGTCAATCTTGTCACCTCAGTTCACTCCGCTGCTAGATTAATTAAAAACAATAATAATAATAATAATAATAATAATAATAAAAAAAAAACAAGTTTGACAGGATTTTTCTTCCTGAAAACTCCAGTAAGTTTCTAATCATTTTATTATTTTCATGGAGTGATACCTGAAACAAGAAGAGGAAGGATGAGGAAAGAAAATTACACTGTTTTTTTTTTTGTTTGTTTTTTTAGCAACAAAGGCAGAACTAAAACACAATCTACAGTAATAACAAAGTTTTTGCCTTTTTTTTTTTTTTTGCCACCAAATGACAAATAAGCAGTAACTAGATCATAAACAATATCACAGTGCCTTACTTTTGAAGAAATTGCTGATGGGAGTTTGGAATTACTTTCATCATTGTGTTAGGAGCCAAATGTTCTGAAATCCTTCCCCTACAAAGTGTTAACAGACACCGGTTGTCGTTGCCTTATTTATATTTTTAAGTTATGCCACTTTTTAACAATGCCACAGCTAAAATCTGTGTTTTACCTGCATCTATCAAAAAATCAAAATAAATCAAAAATATTTAAGGATGCTGCACGATTTGTATGGATAGAATCATTTAATTTACAGCAGGGCAACTGCCTGAAATATGTCACTTTTATTTATATGTTGGCAATTTCAGTTAAACATAATTTATGCTGACATAATCTTTTATAACCCATATTTTTTAAGCATTTTACATTACTTCATACTGTCACATTCATATGTGATAGATCGTTCAATCGTAAAATAAGTTTTGACATTTCAGGAAAAAATATTTTCTCTTTTTTTGTGAAGTCTTTGTTAAGAACGTGAACATAATTTTTTTATCTTGACCTGCTGAGATGCAGCATCCGCATCGCAGTTGGTTTGCCATCGGGAAGCAGAGGAATGATGGAGACAAACAACTTGACCTTCAGAAATTGGATATATTTTTATCTCTTCTTGTTCAATAATACCAACAAAACAAATGTGCCTTGTTAAAAAAATCTACAGTATAGTAGCCTCAACATGTAAATGGATGAATGAATTTCCCAAAATGGTAATCTGTTTCTTTAATAACCTTTATCTGGGGCAATACAGCTGGGACAGTGTTGCAGTGCTCGCTCCACAGATGTTGACACATCCTTCAAGGTCCAATCCAGCTGCAAATTAAGCCTAATGCAGTCAATGTAAAGACCTTTGGTTTATAATTCTAAAGAATGGATTTAAACGTCTGCGTCGTCTTAATTTCCAATGTGACGTTGATGCAGAGCTGAGATGCTAGAAGCCCGGGGCCCTTAAGCATTTTTTTCGCAGATAAACAACTGTGTCCTCCCTTTAAAGCCTCCAGCAGCATGAGGAGCCACAGACGACGACTGCTGCTGCTTTCAATAAGAAATGAGTTGTCATGAGTGGGTGGCATCGTTTAAAATATGTAACACAACACGAGCGTAAAATAGACGAAAACAAAAAGCTAGCCCTAAAAGTTGACCTGCGCTGCGTCATTTGCAGAGCGGCTGCCTCAGAGCCTCGGAGCTAATGACTAAGAACATGTCGGAGTACTGTACTACGATGTGTTAAAAGTGACAGAAATGACTGGAAAACTTGGTGAATGGAAAACAGTGTTGGGAAGGTTAACCTCCCGTTGTTGATTTTCTGTCAGGCTGAAGGGATTAAAAAGAGACTTCAAGGTGAAGGGTCTCGCTCAGTGACAGAACGTTTCATTCTTGTTGTCAGTAAACAAGTCTTTTTGAAGGTCTTCTTTTCTCCTGAGTTTTTTTTTAAATACACCAGTTGTTTCCAACCCTTTCAGTTAGCTTTTTTTAAACCAAGTAATGTTTCAACCTTTAAGTTAAATATGCTCTCTTGTTCATACTAAGAGGTAGACTTTGCTCTTTACTGTTATCCAGCTGAATATGTCCGACATGTCATGGTGCATCTAAATGCAGCATCCTAAAACCCACGTTTATGCAAGTGAACCATGACACAGATGAGGAAGACATTTGTCAGATGCCAGAGGGGAGGAGAGGCAAGCTTTTGGTTGCCATATAAAAATATAGAGTAATCCAGTAATGTTAGAAGCATTTTTTTTTTAGACAAAGAGCCAAAAAGGCATTGAAAATAAAAAATACTGAGGTATGGGGGGGGGGGGATGGAGGGAGAGAAAGGTTAAGAGGATTGTCAGGTTTCTGCAGTGGTGTTGTTGCTAGGGAACGCCATGTGACTTGTTGCCTGGCAACACTGTCTAACTGAGAGATTGCTGCAGCAGCCGCACCCTCCATCAGCGGGGAGTGGGTGAAGGCAGTTTCCATAGCGACCAGTCGTATCTCTGAATGAAATTTTAAGAGACGGGAGTTGAGTGCAGAACAAGGGGAAGCAAACACAGCAAGAGGGTATTAGGGAGACATTAAGGTAACCAAAGGGTTGTAATGCACAAAAGTACTGTAGCGCTGAAGCAACTCATAAAAAATCTATACGATTCATACTGATTGTTTTTACTCCAGCACTACATGACTATCGCATCAGTAGGATACGCTGCAAACCTCCAGAGTAATTCCTACAGGATGAAACTATTTTAAGAAAGAAAGTAGCGTAGCCTATTTCAAATGTAGGACAGCAGGTGACACAAAATGAGGCTTTAAGCACACGTATATTCTCGTCAGGTGTCATGGCAACGTCCTTACAAGGAGCCATACTGACCTGCTTACCAGCAGCTACTCTGTAATCCATTCCAGACAGCTATTTACCGGAAAGACACGATTATCTCAGGAAACTGCAGAGACCTCTTGGAAACAAACTGCAACACTGAGGCACAAATTGTTTTTCTAATGTACCACTTTGTGGCATGACATGCAAATTATGTTGTTTTTTTCTTATGCTAACACACACATATATATACTGAGTATTACTGAATAATATTAGTGTCTTAATTAACTGTGTGAGCTGTCTGGGATTAGTCATAGCATTACAGGAAGCCCCCAAAATGTCCCAAGACATTGTGACTAGATTATAGCTGCAGGATGGTGCAAGAGTCATGAACCATCTCATTATGTCCTAACACTGTTTCCAAGGAGCCATATTTATTTGTAGTCTTTTAAGTAGAGGTGCACAGTTCTCTGGCCAATCGCCAATCACCGATTTCTACAATCTGACCTGCCAATTCCAATTTTGGCCAATACTGATTATGTTTTATAAGCGACACTGTCAGGTGTTATAAGGTCACAATGCACCTTCAATTTTCCGATCTTATTTTATTGAAAAACATACCCTTGAACAATATCCTAGGAACAATACAAACTTGTTTAACTGGACATGAGGTAGTGGCCTTAAATATATAGGAAGTTCAGACAGTTCTTCTTAAAACTACAAAAATTGGTAAAATTGATTTCTCATGCAAGTATCAGACGATTTCTGATTCCATAAAATTAAGGAAATCGGGGCCGATAAATTGGTGCACCCCTACTTTTAAGTGGTCTTACAGTGGCCTTTCAAATTATTTTTCTTGAACATAGGTCACTTTTTCATTTGTTTTCCAGTTCAGACCAGGATTCTGATTATTTCTTAGAGGAACACCTTTTGTTTGGTTGTAAGGCTTCTTAAAAACCCTAATAAAATATCAACAGTGTTGTGTCTACACATAATGTAACTTAGCCAATGTTAAATTTCATGTCTGGCAGAGATATTTGGGATGAAAACAAATAGAATTAGGACTAAATAAAATAATCCACTATGCAATGCCTTTGGAGTCTCTTTGGCAACTGCTTCATTTTTCAGTCGTGTTCATCCGAGCTCACTGTCATTGCAATAGCTGACCTGGATAGAGCAAAAACACACTAAACACACAAAATACCAAATCAGAGCTGCAGCACTATTAAGCTAGTGTTGGACCAACTCCAATAAAAATAAAATGTATGAATTATATTTACCTCAACAAAAATAACAGACTGATTTTGACTGAAAAGCTTAATTGGATTAATTTTACATACAAAATATTTAACATTCAGGGCACTAATCACAAAATCATATGGAGTCACTCCAAATATAAAGTTTAATCTCTCTTTACTACCCCCAACTTCTCTTGTTTTCCTTCCCTTCTTTCTGGGAACCATTCCAATGTTGAAACAGATTTATAGTTTTGTTTTGTTGGCAAACTCACCATAACAGATTCAGTCCAGAAAAACACCCTAATGGCCTATGAACACCCAAACATCTAAACTGCACTTTTCCCTGAAACTGGCCTATTGAAAACACATTGATTTGCATGGACATATTTTCCTGCACACATGCAAAAGTTATTCACTGTATCACTTTTATGTGTAACTTTCAGATTAATCTAAATAATTATTATCAGCAAATGCATTAATTAAAACAGTTGATGGAAAATAGTGGGGAAATGCTGCAGAAAGTCCCTGCAATTGTTTTATGTTAATACTTGATAATTACAGTAGAGCAACTCAGCAAGAAGGTCACAGGATCAAATCCTGGCCTGGCACATTTCTGGATGAAAGTTGCATGTTATCGTGCAAGGGTTTTCTCTGAGTACTCCAGTTTTCTCCCACAAACTAAAAACATGCTTGTTAGGCTAAGTGGTAACTAAATTGTACCTTGATGTGAGTGGGAGAGTGAATGGTTGTTTGTATTTGATGGACATGTCCAGGGTGTCCACCGCCTCTCACAGTTTGCCACTAGGCACCAGCTTCCCCATGATCTGAAAAGGAAAAGTGGGTACAGAAAAAGGAAAGATTGATGGATAAATAAAAGATTTTCCTCATGCACCAACAAAATTAATGAACTTTATAATTTGTGTTGTGGTGAACACTCAACTTTACTGGCTCGGTCCCTGCTGCCCACTATCCCCAGAAAGGAGGATGGCAGGTGGGGCTTTAAAGAAAAGACATTTAAAAAAGACTGAAAACAGAGCTGCAAAAACTGTGCAGCCATTTAAAGGATGGGACTCTCTCTCTCTCTTCTGTCTCACATTCTTCCTTATTTCTGGGAATCATTCCAATGTTGAAACATGTTCATCGTTTTATTCTGTTGACAAGTTCACGGGGGCAGATTCAGTCCAGAAAACAACATCTTAAATACAAACATCTAAACACCACGTTTCCTCGAGCAATAGTTTTTTGTAAACATGTTCAACTTACTGTGACATTCCCTGCATACATGCACACAGTCTTCACTGCATCACTTTTCTGTGTAATTGACTGATCATTCATAGTACTTTCGACTTTGGCATAAAAAGATTGACTTTAAATATCTATTTTAATAATCGTTTACCAGCAACGGGTTTTGGAATATCTAGGAAGTTGCTCACAGAACTAGAGAAAAAGCTTTATATAAACGGTTCAAACTGTGTTAAAATAGGAATGGGATAGTCCAGTTATTTTGAAGTGGAGTTTTGTGTAACAGTTAATATTTAACCTCTTTTAGATAGTTCTTTAATTAAGCTAAGTTTAGAGAATTGTATATGTATTTTTTTCCTGATCCAATTGAGTACCTAACAGCTAGTCAAAAAAGACCAAAGTGGATTGGGTAACGTTACAATAAGGTACACAAAATTTGCTTAACTACTAGGGAACTACTAGGGAATGCCTAAGGAACAAATAAGGAACGAATCAGGAGCTAATGTGTAGTTAACCAGTACTTACTGGGAACACACAGCCTAGCCTTATTAGGGGACTACTGGTTTGTTACCACAGAAACAGAGGATAACTTCTCCATTTGGGTTCTGAATAAACCCTGCACCAGTGAGATCACAGCTCGTAATTGTCAAAAATGTTTCCTAGTGTTTAGTGAATTTATTGGATTTTCTCTTTTACAAACCAATTGATGAAAGACATTATCAATTTCATAATATTTTACTGCTGTCATGTTAACTATGCCTGACTATCACTTATTGATACCAAATCATTGTCTGGCTATTATTTTGTCCACTGATGTTCACCCCAGTAAGTACTGGTTAACTACCCATTAGCTCCTGATTTGTTCCTGAGGTGTTCCCTAGCAGTTAATCAAATTTTGTGTACCTTATTATAAAGTGTTAACATGGATTGATCTTGTTCAAAAACAGTTGCGATCTTTAAAGTTTTATAGTGGTTCAAATGCTATTTTAAAAATGTTTACATTGTTTGTATTACACAAGGCTGCACCAGAAGTGCTGCAGCTAGCTTCTGCTGCTACAACAAGTAGTGCTTGCAAATAACCCTGGGGTTCTATGTACCGGTAATGCAAAAATCGGCTATCTAAAAGTTTATAAAATAGTTGCCATAAATCCCCGCAAGACTTTTGACATTAGAATTGCTTTAAGACAACAGCAGCAGTATTTGAATCATAAATGTCCTCCTTTCTATGGAAAAACTATTTATGTTGGCTTACCACTGATCCCATTAAAATAGGACTTGTAAACACCACAGGACTGGGATTTAATACCCAGATTAAACACAAACAGTTAGACCATTCTGCCAAATGTCATAATCCTTAGAAACAGATATCATTAAAGCTTTACAGCAAATGACATTACAGATAACCCAATAAAGCTAATCAAAAGATAAGATCAAACCCATACAAAATGTGAATAAAAGTCACAACAAATAAGACAAAAATGTTAACAATTCAATGATTCAATTTGCACTCCAATTACTTGTTGTTGCTAAAAGTTACAAAGTAGTATATTGCATGTTTTTCTTTCTTGTTCTGTGGTTTGGGCACTTGAAAAATGTGTTACGATATGTTATTATATAACACACAAGCTGAACACTGTAGTTGTTTTCCTCATTGTGTTTTGGAGTAAATTCATTCATTCAACCTTTATTTAAACATATAAGTCACACTGAGCCTCGAAGACTCATTTACAAGTGAGATCTGTTGGCCAGACAATAAAAATGGTGAAAAATGACACATGGGGTTTGGAGACAAAAATTCCCTAACACATTTTTGACCTCAGTTTGAAGGTCAAAAATGTGGTAATGAAAAAAAATCTTGCACACAAGCACATAATGACGCTGACATTACGCAGAGAG
>JARVGQ010000390.1:25605668-25617351 GCA_031762355.1 Hypsolebias martinsi | reverse complement strand
CTTCCTTCTTCTGGGTCACCTCAGAAACTAAATTGCACAACGACTTGGTACCGGTAATTGTTTTCACGCCGGATGCCCTTCTTGTCACAGTCACAAACCACCGAGCTACCACAGCCCTCTGTATGGAGCAGAGAGCGTACATCTAGCACCTGGGGGAACAGATGGTGGGGGTTAAGGGCCTTGCTCAAGGGCCCAGAGTGGGGCAAATAAGGGTGTAAACAGGTGTGGGTGCTTTACCGTTCTCACCCACATTTTGATGATGTCCATCCGAGGAGTCTAACTGGCAACCTTCTGATCACAGGCCCACCGCCCACCTTCTCTAGCCTCTGCGCCACCACTCCCCTAGACAAACAAGACAAAACTCATCAATGTTCTTTGTCATTCGCATCGCATGTGATACATGAAGCGGAATGAAATTGTGTACACAAGGTTACAGTTACTCCCCAAAATAGCAAAAATACAAAGCATAAAAGAAACGGTACAAGGATCTAAGATATATGCAAAATGATTATAATGTAATATAATACAGTATATTAAACAGCAACATGAACAACTCTACTCTTGTTCACTTCCCGAGTTCACCCATAGGTTTGGAAATCCACTACAGGGTGTCCAGATGTTACATGCTACTATATAGTAGGCATAATAAATAAAATATATATATTTAATTTTTGTTATCAAAATTTTATACCACCTCCATGATAAGTTCTCTTTAATTACCTTGCATGCCTGCGCAACACGATGTGTTTGTGTGCAAGAGCTCCATTAGCACTGATGCATAAAAGGCATTTAGAGTAAAGGAACAAAAAAGAAACCAAAACAAAACAAAAATTAAAATTAAAAACAACAACATAATTGATAATTTATTACTCTGAACAGCCGTGTTCAGCTCAATTGTAAGAAGCAAGGTACACGGATCTGGAGATTAAAAAATAAAACGGCAGCTGTGAGGAGTAGCTGGATAACCTTTCCTTTGAAGCAAACAAGTCCTCGGTGCTGTTTCACAGCATGTCAGCAGACTTATGGTGCTGAATTTAATGGAGGTTTTGCTGCGCTGATTTTTATCCTTTCACTGGTCTGTTTGATCATGTGGAACCTCACAACAGCTAGCAGCTAAAAATTCCACTTGTTGAAGACAATATTTCTTATTACCTTTTATGTGAGGGAATACGAGACAGTGCTGAGAAAGCCAGAGGAAACTAAAATAGAATGCATTCAACATATTTCTGTGTGTGCATTCCTCTGCATGTTTCCTGCACATCTGCAGTTACCAAGGCAACATCTAACCCCTTAATTCGGCAAGGGAAATCAGATATCCGAACAACTGCTGTCTTCCGCCACCCTGCCCCACCTTCCTCTCACCCAGTGCCACAAATGCCACCCCATCCATGTTTTCTGTCTCTCTGCAGCAGATGAAACCTTAAGTGGGGGTTTAATGAAATCTTAGGGATTGTCCTGTGGCTTGATGACTCAGGCTCTCTTCGTGTGGGGTGGTCCTCCACTTTCAACAGCGAGCTGAAGCGAAGAAGTGCAGTTGCTAATTGCACGGCCTGAGGACAAGCAATGGGAAATAAAAAGGAGCGAGGTAGAAAATGAACACGGATTAAAAAAAAAAAAAGAAAAACAAAGGCAAAGCAGCACATGTTTCGAAGGTCACATTTGTCAACTAAAGAGATGCTCATGCATAACTAAGTATTTCCTTTTGTGCAACCAATGGCCCTAGCAACAGCCAGGAAATTGAATGAGAAAATTAATATTTAACTCAAGTCAAATTAGCACATTGGAAGTTGGTAAAGTTGCCTTGGATCACTGAAGCGCATTAATTAGACACTTCCAAGACTGAGCAGCATTATTATGTATGTATGTGTGTGTGCGCATATATGTGCAAACGTTTAGTCTCTATGATGAGCAGATCAACATGCCATGTGCTATGTGTCACAGAAGCTTCAGCTTACCGCTGGAGAAACTGTTATCATTTACAGCCCAATTATAAGGGGACTAAAAAGAGGAAATAAACAAGTTATTTGTGTATGAAAACTTGTTGAAAGGTTATTGCTAATGAACCGCTGCTGCTCCTCGTTCAAAAGTGCAACAGCTGGCTGTTTTGGGAGTTTAATACATTTGTTTTCAATCTTCATTAAAATACATTAATCACGATGCCAACAATGTTTCCCAGAGGAGTGCCTGTTTCTTCCTCAGTAATTAGTGACTATGCAAACCATTGTTCTTTTACTGACATCAAATTCATGGGTCAGAATCTTGTCATTTATCAGCTTTATTCTGTCATATTGTATATTTGAAGAAAAGGTGGAGGGAAAAAGAGGAGGCCCTTTTTGTAATGAGATGCAAAAAGATGTACAGTATATTAATATTCAGAGAGCAGCTGGATCTTTTATTTACACTGCTGCACAAATAATAGTGGTAGCTGTTGTTTTGTATTTTTTTATTTATTTTGATTACTATTTATTTTATTGTATTCTTAAACAAGAATACATCATAAAGCTAATGCCTTGTTGATATATGCAATGGCTAAGCACATTTTCTTTTTCACTAATGTACATTTTTCACATTCTTACTCTCAAAATGGGCAGCAACCCTGTTTTGACACCTAAGGTATAAGACGTTCTCGAGCCTTCATTATTTTTATTTTTATTTTTTGGCTCATTATTTATTTATTTATTTACTTTTTTCACAGACTTATGCACCTATTCATCATTTAAGGAAATTATTACCTTTCAAAAGTTAATCTATTTCAAAACTGTTGTATCAAACTGAAAGCCATTTTAAATGCAAAACTTTTCAGTCTGGAGGAATTATTTAATTTACAGTTTTTACCTGAGAGTAATATAAAGGTGCTGTGAAGACAGGATATTTATTGCATAACTGCATGCCTAGATCATTTGTTGTGATGGTATCATCCGTAAAAGGAGTATGTGCATGAGCAGGATAGGAATATCTACTTGCTTTATAATTACGTGTTGCCCTGATAGATTAGGTGTACCCCTGGATAGGTGACTGGAGAGTCACCAGCTCACAGCTCACACGAGCAATGTTTACATGGACATGAGTAATCGGACTAAACGGCCATTCGGAATAAAAATCCATCATGTAAACGCCCCATTTGGATTATTCTGAGCTGATTCAGCTCGATCCAAATTAATTTGTAATCCGAATGAAAGTGGTGGTTTATGCCGATTCATAATCTGAACAGTGTGCATGTAAACACCTAATCTGATAATTGTATTCTGATTGTGGAAAACTGATCTGACTGTGCATGTGCGACCTATGTCTACCTCACGTAGTTCTGCCTAGCTAGATGCTTATATGTTGGAGAAGCAAAACTGGTCAGCGAATGACACAACATTTTCACTGGAAACTTTGAAAGAGCTCAAAATGTTCTGTATTACCCGTAGCTCAGTCAGGGAGTGCAGTGACGTCTCCACCATCATTAAAACATAGCACAGGTCCATTTTGGTCTCTCATGTTTGTTTACGTCCATCACCGAAGTAGAACTTCTTCTGTTGTTTTATAAGGAATGTTTACCACTCTGCGCATGTCAGTACTTCTATCCTGAGTAAAAGCCTGCTGCATGTAAACACTTGTTGTGAAGGGATTGTGCCTATGTAAACGATACATTTGGATTATTTATCCAAATACATTTCAATCCAATCAAATAATTTGGCACGTGGTAACATAGCTACTTTGAAGAAGATTAAATAGATACAGCTAGAGAGAGATTTTAGCTTGGAATATATTGTATAGCTGCTTATCCATTGTTAAGTACTGTCATTTCCAAACTTTAGGCCACTGCATTTTTCCACATCCTTTGAACACTGCAGTTTATATAATGCTGCAACTGATATATGGATATTTTTTGGCGAGGCGGGGTATGGGTAGTTTTTATGTTCATTGTTAATCATTTTGGTTAGCTTTTTAGCATTGCTCTTTTAATGATTAGACTATTGTTTTTAGACTAGTTTATGTTTTCATTATGTGTTAGTTTGTGTTAGGCCATTCAGTAGAGTAGCCATTGTCATGAAGTCCTGTGGGGTTCACGCTGTCTGTGTGTGTGTTCAACAATAAAATAAAGTCTATAAAACATCATATGGTGGTTGATTCTTGTATGGGATTGGTGGCACAGAGGTTAAGAAGGTGAGCTTGTGATCGGAGGATCGCCGGTTCAAGCCCCGGTACAGACAACATCAAGAATGTGGGTGGGATAGGTGAAGCAGTCACACCTGTCTCCACCCTCATCTGCCCCACTCTGGGTCCTTGAGCAAGGCCCTTAACCCACACCATCTGCTCCCCTGGGCACCCTTGATATCAGCTCTCTGCTCCACACAGAGGGCTGTGGTAGCTTGGTGGTCTGTGGTTGCGTCAGGAAAGGCATCCGGCGTAAAAACAATTGCCAAGTCTACGTGTGACTAGTTCACTGTGGTGACCCCTAACGAAGGGAGAAGCCGAAAGAAGAAGAAGAAGAAGAAGCTGTAAATCCGACAGAGCGTAAAAGCTCCAAACTTTTGAATAAAAATTCCTTCTGAGGAATATTTTATTTTGGGAACCAACTGGAACTGCCACTACTTCTGGTCGATTACAGTGGACCGCAGGAGACACTGAAAAAGGTAAACGTCAAAGGCTGGATGCCCTCTCCTTACCGGAATCAAGACTGATCGCCTTACAAGATAAAGAGTTGCTGATGTTACCGGAGCGTACCTGGAGTCTAGATGGACTTCGCATGGAGAGCATTTCATTCCTGGTTGCACTGACTCATGTCACGACAACTTTCCCTCTTTCTTACTATTTATTCTTCCTAATTCATCTTTGCCAGTAACATTAAGTTAAAGTGTCTTCAGATACAATTTAATTAAGATCCATAAGTTGATCTGTTGCCCTTAAATATTCGTCAGCTTGCGAAGTTGCAGACGCGTAATTTCCATCTGTTGATGTTTATTTTTATAGGAAATTGATTAAAGCCAATCAAGTGTATATGTTATGATGTTAGTTTAATGAGCTGTTAAATAAATGACCTCATTTCCTTGATGGGTCAAATATAATTAACATCTCATGTCACTTATATATTCACTTGGTCAACCAAGATGTTTTTAATCCTAAAAGAAGAGAATCCATGAATAAATAAACAATTAAATATTCCTTAACTTGAACTAGTCTGGAATAATCAGCAACTCTTTACCTTGTAAGGCGATCAGTCTCGATTCCGGTAAGGAGAGGGCGTCCAGCCTTCAACGTTTACCTTTTTCAGCATCTCCTGTGGTCCGCTTTATTCTACCAGAAGTAGCGGCAGTTCCGGTTGTTCCCAAAATAAAATATTCCTCAGAAGGAATTTTGATTCAAAAGTTTGGAGCTTTTAGGCTTTGTTGGATTTACAGCAGCGGGCCGTAAATCCTAGCTGAGGACGAGGCCTTTGACTCATGGCTAACGTTCACAGCTCAGAGAAGACAAGAGTCTTCTCTCCTTCAGCGTGTGCTGAGTCCAGGAAGCGGTCACTTCACTTCCTTTACACACTGATGAACACTCTGAAACACACAACACTGACATGTTACAGGCAAGTCAGAACTTTTTAAGAAAGCCTGACTTCCAGTACTCGGCCCTCCCCCTAGAGGCCAGAGGAAGTGTAAGTAGGAAAGAATGAAGGAGGAGAAAAAAGGAGAAGACAGACGCCAGTTTTATGATTTAAACTGATTAACTGTCTTAACACTTTAAACAAAATACTGAAAAGATCATATTGACCTGTCCTTGGATTAAACAGAGTCCTTTGATTATCAAAATATTGAAAATTATAATGATAATACAAAACAGAAGGTTATTCTTTTGATTATTTGAATTAGGACAAAAATAGAGTCTCTTGGGGAGATAATTTGTGTCCTGGATTCAAATTAGCAGGGTAACAGTGTTCTGTCCTTTCTGAAGGTCTTCAGAGACAAAATTGATGAAGGGGGTATATCACTACAGGTGTGACCCTGCATGTAAAAGAAAATGAATGAAATCAACTTTTATTATAATAAACAATGCATGCAATACATAAACAAACATGTGTTAAAGTCAAGGCCCGTGGGCCAATCTGGCCCTTGTTGACATCGTATCTGGCCCTCTAAGATATTTTAAATGTTTTTTTCGTTGTCCTTGTTGTTGTTTTTTTAATCGTTTCTTACTTTGCTTAAAAAAAACTACTATGGTAAATAATTTAGTGCAGACCTCTCAGGACAGTTTAACTCTGAAGCCAGAAAAAAAGGTTGGATTCTTCAGTAATCTTTCATTTCAATGTGGAAAGAGCAAAAGAGAACATCAAATGGGACCAATTCAGCTCTTGTTGATGAACCTGCAATCAACAAAACACGTTAGCTATCTTACTGGAGTTATTGAATGAAATTGGCCCTTGGCTTGGACCAGGTGTTTAATGTTGGTCCCCTTTTGCAACTGAGTTTGACTCCCCTGGAATAACAAACACGAGTGCCACCCCATTAGGTCTAAGGGAAATGAAACTGACTTTAATACATGTAAAGTTAGCTTGTTTTGACCCAGTTTTTCTTTTTAGTATTCCCTCTCTGCTGCTGTGTGGAACTCAGAAACAACAGAAATGTTTAAAACGATGAAAACGTCCGTCTGTCCTTGCTGCTCATCACTCGACAGCGACATGTTGCAGAAAGACACCCAGGGGGCCAACAGCTGCCAGGGGATAAGTTTAGATTAGTACTTCTGACACTTATATCCCCATCTGGGATCGTTTGTGTGTCGGAGCACCACCAGAATGAAAGGAATGACGGGAAAATGTTCAAACATCCATGATACTGCTGTCTCTGCATAGTCACTGTCTTCTTTCACCCCCAGGCTGTACAATGAATATTTGATCATAAGGTCAGCAAAATCCCTTCATTTAGCTGCAGCTGGTAAATAATCTAAAAAATGGGACATAATAATTTTTATGTTTTTCCATTTTTGACTGGAGAAACATGTAAGGGGCAGAAAAAGGTTCAGGTAAATCTAGAAGACCCGGTGTTTGAAAATACATCTGAATAAGAAACAATTTCATGTTGAATTAATCTGCGCTGATTCAGTTCATACCGCCGCTCCACCTGAGCGATCATCACACGGTTGGCCTCAGCGCTCCACTCTAACAGTTTCACCACAAACATTTTGACTTGAGAGTCATAAATGGATTATTTTACACAAACAACTTCGATTCGGTCGGTTTTCCAGATGTTGACTTGAACTTTGGTGTGGTAGTAGCTGAGACTAATCCCCGACACTTTCCCTGAGCGTTTACAGGTTACAAAAGATCTGTGCTTAAAATGTTGCCGTGAACTCTTTAACGCCAACACTGACTGTCTGTTAGCAAAATATCTCATGACTCACTGAATGAAATTTGATCAGACTTTCAGGAAATAATCAGTGAATACATTTTTATAACTGATTGGTGTTTTTTGGGCTAATCCAATTCAAGAGAGTCACTGCAGTCAACTGACCTTAGAAAACATGAAAAATGCTGTAATTCAGCCAATTTTACAGATATTGTGTTAAAATTTGGTTTAGCTTAGATCTTTACTATAAACGTTGTTGTAACTGTTGGATTCCACCCTGTTTGTCTGTTAGTTAAAAAAAAATAAAAACATTTAAAAAAAAATCCCAAAAAATGGACAGGTTTTAGAAAAATGTTTAGGAAACAATAATTCCAAGCACTGTTACTTATTACCTTGTGGCCTTAATCTAATTCAAGATGGATGGCAAAGCTAATCGGCATTAGCCAACACAGACATGACTATGTATCAGTCAATTCTCCAGATTTTAACCAGAAAGTTGATGTAATAAAAGCTGAAAGATATTCACACCACATACTTTATATTTCATAATATTACATGAGATGCAGCATTATTTTCCAGGTTGGCCCACTACAACTCTCCCATTTCTTGACAGAAGATTAAAAAAAAGTTTAACATTCTTGCAGCAGCCAGTTTGTATTTGTTTAAGAAATGTAATGGTTCTGTTTGAAACATTTATTTTACTTCTGCACCTCTGAAAACCAGCAGAAGATGAGTTTAAAGTTAAGGTAACCCATAAGAAGAACATATTGATGGTCAATCAATGTTGAGAGTTTAAGCTTTTGATTATCTTCTCCTTTCCCCAGTATTGAGTCTTACTGCACTACATTTACGTTATTTAGCTATTTCTTTTACTGCTCAACTCAAGTGTGAGGGGCGGGGACAAATAAAGGAACAGAACTGAGACCAGGTTGAAAAAAATCCTGCAGTGCATGAATTTTTTAACAAGTGCACACTCACACACAGGCTGACAAAGGAAGAGTGTGGGGACTTTCTATTTCCTGTCTGCAGCATATTTAAGAAAGCCTTCACATTTCCATCCCTTTACTTCCACCTCACATGACACAGAAGCAGCCACCTTTACATGCCTCTTCAACAAGAACACCCTGCAGATATGAACAGTGATGAGATATCACAGAGAATATTTGATTAATATGATTATATTTTGGTCAAATTAACCGAAATGAAATTTTTACTTTGATGCAGCTGGAGGGGCATGAAGCCCCACTGAACAGAACAAGGAGGTGATGAGAGAAAAGATGGAGGAAGAGGAGGCGTATTGTCTGAACAAAGATCTTACATCTCCATTTAATATTTCCATGTATATTTTCATGCAAAGTTTATAGGTAAAAACAAATCCTCTCTGCCTTCCTCATCTTAGGGGCCGAGATGGGATGGAGGCAGGGCAGCCAACCCAGGACCCAAATGTCCCAGGGTCAGTCACCAGCCATTCCCACATGTCGTGGTGTCCCTGAGCAAGACAGCCAATCCCTAACTGCTCCCCAAGTGCTTACATAGCTGCCCACTGCTCCACCGGACTGTATCTCAGGTGTGATGGGTTAAATGCAGAGAACCAATTTTGCCATTGTATGGGAACATACAATGATGACAACACACAGCACTTTACTTATTACACAACTTCATTAATATACATTTATACATTTAGATGCTCACATGAATTTGTTCCAAAGTCAAAAAAAAAAAAAGCCATTTAAAGCTTAAAAAAGTTTAACACCTTTCTGTATAGAATAAGAATAATGTGGTGAGTGGATATAGATACGTAATAGCTTTCAAAGCAAGCATTGGATCCCCAATGAACTCAAAGGGCATGGATGGATGGATGGATGGATGGATGGATGGATGGATGGATGGATGGATGGATGGATGGATGGATGGATGGATGGATGTGTTTTGGCAAAGTAGCTCATAAACCCCTAGACCAATTCAAATAAAGCTTTTAGAAAGTATCAGAGTTCATGCTCAGTTAAATCCAACAAAGTTAAACCAGGTCCTCTGGACAGTTTCTTTTTGTTGAAACATTTTATCTTTCTCTGTTTTACCTGGATTATTGAGCATGAACGTTGATGTTTTGAACCACTTTGGCCATGGCCAGCTCAGAGGAGTCAACAGAGGAGAAGGCGGACTCCAGAAGTCATCTTCTCACCATCAAACTGGATGGCCCACCATGTGAGTGTGCACATGGGACTGAGTGTGTTGTGGATCCTCAGACTGATGAAGTCTTTTGGATGAAAGATGTCATGTTTCAACACAAAGAAACCGAACAGCAGACCTGACTTAGGCTTTTAGAAAGTAATTGTTGAATATTTTTCTGTGATTATTTATTTATTTATTTATTTATTTGTTTATTTATTTATTTATTTATTCATCCATTTAAAAGAAACAAAACAAATTCATTAAAAAGAAAAAAAAATTGAATGAAAAGGGTGCAGAAAGAAGAAGAAAATTCTTATAATATCTACCCCTTATTTAAAAATATATACCGGTAAAATAAATACAAGCAAACAACAATTTAGGATTGAACAATCTCCAAAGTGAAAATAAAAAATATGAACATTGTTAACTTTTGTAGTCAATCGGATACAAGATGGCTGCCACAGCCAACTGATCTTTAAAAAAAAACACTATGACATCAACTCTGTCAATTTAACAGATGATGAACTAATAATTGATGTGGTAGTGGCTGAGAGCCATCTCCAACACATATTCTGAACACAAACATTTAGCACATTAAAAAATAAAAAAGATTTAACTGTTGTAGTCAAGCTGTTAGGATGTTAACAAAATATATTTTTGGATTTAGTTAAAATTTTCATGAAATATCTGAGGTTTATCTCTAAAACTTGTTAACTTCTGGAGCCACTTTAATTCAAGATGGCCACCACAGCCACCAGGTTATAGAAAACAAAAAAAATGGCTTTTGTTGTGTGTTTTACAGATAATGTGGTGAACATTTGTGTAATAGTGAGAAAGGGATTCAAAAATTATTTCAAGTACAATCCATTGTACAAGGTCTTTGCTTAAACCTACACATTAATTGTTGGGGTAAATCCTATTAGTCTGTTGACAAAATGTCTTGTGAGCAACATCTCCATTTCCATCTTCTACCTCTTGTCCTTAGATGAGTTGCAGAGGCAACAGGTCAGAGAAACCCAGACATCCCAGAGGAGACCCAAACGTATTGAACATATCAACCAATCTCTAAACTCTGTAGTTTAGCTAAGATCTTAGAAAAAACGATAAACTCTCAAATCAAAACGTATTGATTCTTTGGGCATCTTGCCTCCCCATCTAACTGTTTTTGGGAAACAGCACAGCTGTTGCTGACTGCTTGGCTGAAGGTTTTTGGTGATATTGTTGAAGCACTGGATGCTAGAGATTGTTGTGCTGCACTTTGTTTGGACCTGTCTGGAACTTTTGACACTGTGGACCATGACATTTTGTGTCGTGGGCTCTCGGAGGTTTGTTTCTTGAATCATAATGTTGGCGGGTTGGCTGTCTCTCAGATTGGAGGCAATGTGATCAACGTGGTGGTGCTTCTTCCACTTGTCTGGCTGTTAACAGTGGTGTGCCACTGGGTTCAGTCTTGGGTCCCACCCTCTTCACAATCTACATGGTTAATGTAGGTCAGATCATCCCTGATGATTCCTTGCATTTCTGTGCCGATGATACAGTAGTTTGTTGTCGAGCTGGAGCAGTTTTCCGGATTTTGTAGTCAACTTTTGACATCATCCAGTCAGATTTGTTCTGTCTCAAACTTGTGCTGAACGCAGACCAAACCAGGGGGATGTTGTTTTCGGGCGAGAGAGTCTGTCCCAGTGGTCCTTCCCTCGGTTTTATCTTCAAGTGGTGTTCCTATTGAGTTTGTCGATTCTTGCAAATACTTGGGTGTCTTGATCGATTTGCATCTCTCTTTTGAGCCCCATGTCGAAAACTTAGTAGAGAGACTGAAAGTAAAACTGGGATTATTTTTCAGAAATAGATCCTGTCTGGCTCTGGGTGCTGGGAGGTGCCTTGTGGTTGCAGCTTTCCTTCCCACCATTGACTATGGTGACGTTATTCACATAAAGGCACCCTGCAGATGTTGGAGGCTGTCTATCATGTTGCGCTAAGATTCATAACTGGCTGTAACTACCGTACCCACCATTGCTTCTTGTATTCACTGGTTAACTGGTCATCATTAACTTCACGCAGACTCTCACACTGGTACATTTTCATCTTTAAATCACTTCTTGGTCTGCTGCCTTCATATATCTCCTACATGTCACTGCGTGAGTGCAGCTACAGCGTGCGCTCTCAGGACATAATTACCTGCAGTGTTCCCTCAGTGA
>JARVGQ010000390.1:25588913-25599608 GCA_031762355.1 Hypsolebias martinsi | reverse complement strand
TCAGCTCAGTCTTATAAATAGCACCTTCTCATAGTGGATCAACCAGTTTGCTGCTGACAGCCAAAACCAGCTGTTCATATGATTAAGGAGGACTACCAGCCTAAAAATGGATTGTTATCACCACCTCATTCATGTTAGGCTGACGGTCCTCCTTGATCATGTGAGCAGCTGATTTTGGCTGTCAGCAGCAAACTGGTTGATCCACTGTGAGAAGGTGCCGCTTATAAGGTGCTATTTGTAAGACTGAGCTGAATACAGCTCCTCAGACTGAAGAAGTCTTTCAGATGAAAGATGAAACGTTTCTACAATTTTTTTTATTTTTTTTTTTTATTTTATTGTTTTATGTTCAGAGGACCAGACTTAACATTTTTTGATTTTTCTACCTGGATTATTGAGCATGCATCAGGATATATGGCCAAATGTTTCACTACTTTAAAATGAAGATTTCTTCGCTAATTTTTATAATTTTGAAACAAAACAGTGTCACAATGGGAAGAAAATGTTTATAAAAAGCCTGCTACATCAACCTGGATGTCCAAGTATGGAGTGAAAAAACAAACAAAAAAAAAAGTCAATAAACGGGTCAGAATTGAAAGTGTAAATTTTCACATGAATCCTACATAGCCTGTGCTTTTATTGAAGGTATTCAATGTGAACAAAAAACATATACAGTATTACCAAAAAGGTTGTCCAAAGCTATATAAAATAATGCAGTTTGAAGAGGTTCACCTATTTATGTTGCTATGCATTTCTGAAAAGTGGGTCCACATTAAATGTAAACAAAACAATTTACTGCTCAAAACTGTCCATTTTTAAGAACAAGTTGTAGCAATTACAGGGGAATTAAGTTGCTGAGCCACATGATGAAGATCTGGGAGAGAGTTGTGGAGCTAGACTTAGACGAGAGGTGACTGTGAACTGAGCAGCAGTATGGTTTCATGCTAAGAAAGAGCACCACAGATGTTGTCTTTGCTTTGAGGATGCTGATGGAGAAGTAAGAGAGGGTCAGAAAGAACTCTACTGTGTCTTTGTGGATTTAGAAAAAGCATATGAGGATGCCGCAAGAGTTTTAAGGATGAGTTAGGGTTAGGGTTAGGCATGTACTAGTAATGGTTACGTTTAGGGTAAAGGGTCAGGGCTAGGCTATAGAAAATGAATGGAAGCAAATGCAAAGTCCCCAAAAAGTATGTTTACAAGAATGTGTGTTTGGGTGGGGAAGGGTGTTGTAGTTATTTGTGCAAATTAAAAGTTTTTTTTTTTTTTTATTATTTGGGCAAGAGTTTGTTTCCCCAATGCCTTTTAAATCACTATTAATTTTACATTTAAATGTTATTTACTTACAAGTTATGGTTATGTACAAACACAAATCACAGTAGCAGCTAGCTGTAGCACTTCATGAGTAACTTGTGTCACTTGATTTAATACAACATGTAACCTAAAGCTGGTAGCAACTGTATATAAAACATGTTTAAATAGTGTTTGTGTAAAGAGCAATGACATTTTTGAGATTTGTGTTTCAGGACGGCAGTGATCCACTTTGGTCTTGTGCCCAATCAGACCAGCTGTAGCTCATCCAGTCAGGATTCAACTTTCATTAAACACACTGCATAGATCTACTTATACTGTGAAACATTGCTTGTAAAATATGATATTCTTAATGTACATTATCTTGAAATACAAAGTGTTTCAACTTAACCCTGATGCATGCTCAATAATCCAGGTGGAAAAATCTAAACAAGCTAAGTCTGGTCCTCTGGACATTCCAAAAAAAAAAAAAAAAAAAAACATGGGTGCTTTTTATAAGACTGAGCTGAATTCACTTGACAGTTTAAAAAAAAGTTGTTGTTTTTTTTCAATGTAAACAAAAACAGAATACAGTAGTTTGCAAATCCAGTAAACCCATATTTTATTCACATTGGAACATTACAAACAAACATTTTATTTAAGAAATTGTACCTTCTTTTGGTAAATACATAAGATCATTTTGATTTTGATGGCAACAACACAACTCAAAAAACTGAAACAGGAAAAACTAAAGGCTGTAAAAAATTAGTGGTGTGAATTTTTCTATTTTTTTATTTTATTTTTTTTATTTTTTTACCCATTAAGTTAACTTACAAGAGGTCTTAAGAGGACTGGGTATTAAAATAGCATTCTTGAAAGGCGGAGTATTTGAGGGGTAAAGAAGAGCAAGGATTCACCTTTCTGCAAAAATCTGTCTATAAATATTGAAACAATTTCAGAATAATAGATGAAAATTAGAAAGATTTTAAATATGCCACCATTTACAGTTCATAAAAACTTAATTACCGGTAGGTTTTAAGAATCTGGATAAACTTCTGTTCACAGAGGGCAGGGCTGAAAGTTGATACTGGATGCTCTTGATCTTCAGGCCTTTTGGTGGTGCAGCAGTGAAAACATATCTGGATTTGTTCTGGACATCACTCAGGAACACATCTACAAATCATTGTCTGTGTGGAACACAGATCACATCTTATCTTACATTTGAATCTTATATTAAAAACCTTTGCAAGACTTCATCCTTTCATCTGAAAAAAACATCTCTAAATTCTGTCCATTACACTCTCCCTTTCCGATGCTGAAAAACTTGTCCACGCTTCCGTCTCCTCAAGACTGGACTACTGCAATGCACTCTTTTATGGAATTCCAAGTACATTCAAAAATGTCAATATGTACAGAACAGAACAGTGCAGCCAGGATTCTGATGAAGCAAAGGAAACATGACAACATCACCTCAATCCTTAAATCCGTGCACTGGCTTCTCATTTCACTCCAAATACAAGGTTTCCTTACTCACCCACCAATCCATGCTCCACACTATCTTACAGAACTGCTCACTGCTCAGACATCAACACGGTCCCTCCACTCCACAAAGTCCTACCAGCTCCACCCTCCCCAGACAAAACTGGGCACCACGGGTGACAGGGTCTTTTGCTCTGCTGCTCCTCGTCTGTGGAACAACAACCACCCCCCACCTCCACACACACACCTCACCCCCACCCATTGACCATCTAAGGGTACCCCAGACTGCAGAAAGTTTTAAGAAATGACTGAAGACCTTTTTATTTAAAATATTTTATAGTGTTGAAAGGTATTTAAATCCTGCTGTTTTTTAGGTTTAATTTTTTTCACCTTTAAAATTTTTAGTCCTTTTTTAGTCCATGTTTTATTCTATTTATATATTTTAGCACTTTGAGACTGTAAAATGTAAAGTGCAGTACAAATTGAATACATTATTATTATTAATATTGTTATTATTCTGTTATCAGCTCACAGTTCAAAAGCCTGCCTCTCTGATGGTATGGGGGTGCATTGGTTCCTTTAGCGTGGACAGCTTACACACTAGAAAGGTACCAATAATACAGAAACTGTTTTAGAACAGCATGCGCTCCCTTCTAGATGTCTTTTTTTGTTCAGCTTATTCTCTTTATATTTATGGTGTCTACAGACTGTTGTTAAAAGAAGAGGGGATGCCTCACAGATGTAAATATGGTCCTCGCTCATCATTTTCAAGATTTGTTGCCATCATAAAATTCAAAGTGGTTTTCTTTCCTTTTTTGGGGGGGGGGGGAAATGTCAGCGTTCTAGAGAAATGTGTGCTTCCATCCTGAAGCAGCTGCAGGGGTCTCCACTGGCTGCATCACAGAGTTACTGTCCACCTCTGATTTTCTACATCGTGTCATTATGGATCACTTCCCCTTGCAGTAAGGGCTGATGAAGCTGTATGTGTGCCACATCATTTAAAAATAGCCTCCTTCCTTCAACACATCAGGAAACGTGTAGAATCAGATCGCATTTGGAAAAACTAAAGGAACATATTCTTATAAACATAAATATTTATGCTCTGGTAGGATTGTCAGTAAGTGTTTTAATTTTTTGTGGTTATTCTTCAATAAAAGTCTTGTTTATTAGTCTAGTGCAGGGTTTTTTTTTTTTTTTTTTTTTTTTAACCATGTGTTGCGCTCGATTTTTCTTGTGCTTTCTTTCCTCCAGCCACCCTCTAATCAACACCTCTGCCTGCTTCCTCTTCTCGCCCACATTTCAACTGTTTCTCTTACTGGAAACTAAAGCACCCTCACGAAAATAAATAAACTAAAACATGAAACCAACACTTTTGCTGATTTGTGAAAACACATGTTCAGATTGCGCTGCATCACGCACGGCTGTCAGTCACCATGACAACAGGAGTCCATGGGATGGCAGCTGAGGGGAAAGGAGGTTGAGTTAAACCGATGTGTGAGGATGTGCGCTCCAATAAGAATTGACACCCGAGTTGAGCGTAATTCACAGGGATGCTCTGATGGAGGTTTAGTTAATTAAATATAACAGACATAGCTTTGCATAAATTAATTCTACTTTAGTTTATGTTTTTTTTAGGGCAGAGGCATAAGGTGGAAGACTAAATCACTATAATTGATTAGCCAATTGATTCTACTGACAAACTTCTTGTTAAAAACATTCTTTGTTTAAAGCAGGTCTCTCTTGTAAATGAGTCCTTGAGGCTCAGTGAGACTAACCTGTATAAATAAAGGTTGAATGAAAGAAAGAAAAAAGCAGAAGTACAAATTTTAAACCTACTTGTGTACTTTTCTCCATCTTCAACTTTTTCTGTTTATCCATAGACTGGTCATGGAGGCAACCGTTCCAAGAGAGAAACCCAGCTATCTCTCTCCCCAGCAACATTCTCCAGTTCCTCTTTGGGGACCTTGAGGCTTTCCCAGGCCAGAGAAGATATGCAATCCCTCCATTGTTCAGTCTGTCCTGAAGTATTTTCTTTTACCGCTGGGAAGTGCCTGAAAAACCTTCAAAGGGATGTGTCCTTATCAAATGTCCAAATCACCTCAACCAACTTCTTTTGATGCAAAGGAGAGGTGTCTCTACTCCGAGCTGCTTGTCTCAAAATCAGCAGAACTGCCACGTTAACATGGTGGAGGGGTTTGAGTACCCCATGATTCTGGAGGCTATGCTGTCTTATGCAACAGCCCCTGGCTGGTTCTGCCACAGCAAATATTTTTTTGTTATTATTTTGTTATTTATTTATTTATTCATTTTATAACAATAAATTATACAATAAATACAAATAGAAGATAAGAAAAAAATATATAAAATGAAAGGTAGCAGATTGAAAAAAAAAAATTCTTATTTTATCTGCCCCTTATTTCCCAACAAATAATTCATACAACCAATTTCAGTAATTTCCAAAATAAAATGAACAAAGCTTTCAACCTTTAATACAACATACCAATAGGCCTCAGGGGTGTGGTCAGACTAAGAGCAGTTCAAAATCCTTTATAGACAAACAACATGTGCATCAGGAAACCTCCCTCAGAGACGGAAAACTGGGTCCCCACCCTGGAGTCAGTCTTGAGAAGGGGAGCTTGCCAGTGCTCGCATGAGGCTCAGACCTTGGCACTTGGGGCTCAGCCAGACTAAGCCCATATAAAAGACTGGGTACCACCACCACATGTGGGGTGGACCGTCATGGTGGTCAGGTGCAATACTTGCCTGGCAGTAGGCGAGGGAATGCCTCTGGCCATCCTGATTCCTGGTGGCTCAAAGGGCATGGAATGTCACCTCTCTGGTGGGTAAGAAGCATGAGCTTGTTTGTGAGGTTGATCAGTTTTAGCTTTATAGTTGGATTCACCTCTACACACAGCTTGTCCTCTGGAACCCAACTCCTGGAGAGAGGCTGAACTCTCTAAACACTCCAACTTCCTCAAACTTTCAGTTGAAGTTGGAGTTCGAGTCTCATCAGTCTTCCCGGACTTCTATCAGAGAAGCGAAGTGAGAACTTCTAGGCTGTTGACGATGGTAAAGATGCCAAAGACCTCGTCTTCCGCCAGGGTTACAGCATCCTGCTGTAAACCCATTCGATCATAAATGTTCCAAGTCCTTTGAATAAAAATTCCTTTTGAGGAATGTTTTATTTTGGAAATCAACCGGACATGCCGCTATTCTAGCCCGATGGACGCGGACACTTGGAGTTACTGAAAGGTGAAACAGGACTGAGTTCCTCCTCGGACATCAAGGAAAGGTTCCATTCTTGACTGATCGTCGCAAGGTAACGAGTCGTAAATGTTCTGCCAAAGTGGACCGGCGTTTAGCCGAGATCAGCTGGGAAGCGTGTCATTCTGGTTAAACTCACTCAGTTAGTTTCCAAGATAACACCATCTCTCTTCCTTTATTTCTTCCTTTTCCTTAAAACCTCTCCTCGCCAGTAACTTTAAGTTAATAGTGCATTCAGTTAAGTTATTCACCATCCATAACTTAATCTGTTGTTCTTGAAATGCTCATCAGTTTGAGAAATTACGGACGCGTAATTTTCATCTGTAATGCTATTTTATAGGAAATTAAATTAGAGCCAATCTTGTGTATATGTTATGATGTTAATTTGATGATCTGTTAAATAAATGACCTCATCTGCTTGATGGGTCAAATATAATTAATGTCTCATGTCACACTATATTCTCATTAGATCACACAAGATGTTTATTTAATCCAAAAAGAAGAATCCGTGATAAACAATTAATATTTGTCGGACTTGAACTAGTCTTAAATAATTAAGTGTAGGGTGTATGAGCTAATTCTGTTAAACTCCCTACACTGTTCCCTGTTCTCACCACATATCACAATGTCATCTGCAAACATCATAGTCCACGGGTCAGTCTATCACCAGAGCAAACAAGAAGGGGCTCAGAGTTGATCCTTGATGCACTCCCACCTCCACCTTGAAGCTATCTGTCACTCTTACACCACAGCTCACCACTGTCCTGCTGTCCTCATACATGTCCTGTACCAGTCTAACAACCTTCTCTGTCACTCCAGCTTTCCTCATGCAATAACCACACCTCCTCCCTCGGTACCCTGCCATATGCTTTTTTCTGTCTATGCTTTTTATTTCTCCAAACTAAATAGTTAGAAAGCTATATTTAAATTTTCAACAAAACCTGACTCAAAAAGGCCAAAATAACCCTTTAAATGATGACAGATATGGTTCAGGCTATATTCATATTTCATATTTGAGTTTAACCTTTTAGGATGCCATCTCTCCTCTACATTTAATACCTTTTCAAATGTAAACCACTGAAGAAGGTCTGCCTGCTTCCTCTTCCACTGTGTTGCTCTATAACCAGCAGATGTCTTCGAACAGAGGTGGGACCAGTTTAGAGCCAGTTAGCTACTTTAGGCTCTAATGTAGCTCTCTGCTTGTGTGTGGGCAGAAAAGCCTATGTGAACATCTTAAAACAAGTTAGCAGAAGAGGGTTTATTTGAGGGCACCAATGGCTGTGTGAAAGTTTGAGTGTTGGTGAGTGTGTGAAAGGCCTTCATCTCCAGTTCCTTTGATGCTCGCAGCCTTTTGCTGAACATGTTAGGGATAGCGCTGTGACATGTTACTGTCTAAAGACAGCCGAGCCCACACACCATTCAGCCCAGCATAATTGGCCGAGGCGGTACAATGAACTGGTTCCATCTGAGGAAACAGAAGAACTTTAGTATCAAAGCTGAATGGGAGAGACCTGAACTTTGTTTTATCATTGGTGTTGTCCACAGTCTGAACAAAATGATTCATTCTCCAGTGACAAAGGTGACAACAGCTATTTGGTCATCCCAAAAAATTAATGTCAGCCATCCCACCTCAGTTTTTTTTAATGAAATGTTGATGTCCTACAGAACAATTTCACCAAAATGTTTCCCAAGACCCAGACAGTGTTTTTAAACTGATATTCATTAATTTTTTTATTTTAAAAGTATCTTTGTCCGGAGAAGAAGCAGTGCTGTAATACCCATGCCATGCCAGTAGGTGGTGACAATGTCAACATCAACGATCAATATTCGAAGAACATTGTGAGCATGGCTGAAAATTATCCAAAAACAAATGTACTTCTTGAATTTTGTTTCACCATATTTATTGTTTGATCTCAATCAATATTTCAGCACATTTAAAGTTTAATGCAGATGAAATCAGAAGATGCCAAGCCTGACTTGAAAAACAAACAACACTTTGATATAGCAACTCCATTGTTGCTCTGGTGTTGGGGAAACAAAGGAAGTAGTCTGCTGTGTCATTACTTCTCACAAGTTCTGTTTGTCTTGCCTACACGGAGATACTAAAAACAGATTTAAGAAGAAATCTACATCAACTTCACTGCTTCTCTTGGGTTAGATGCAGTGAAGCATCTGTCTGGCAACAGGACAGGATGCTGGGGGGGCTAAACTTTTACTAACCACAAACATAAACAAACAGCTAGGCAACATGTGTTCTCTTGTGTTTCTTATTTGACAAATCTCATAAAAATCAAGTTGCTTTGTGCAATAACGGGCACTTTAAAAAAATATGTCATGTCGGGATTTAAACGCCTTTTGGATGACTTAGTGAGATTTCTGAATAAAAGTCGAAATACAAATGAACGCCAAAGTCCATGCTCAATAATTCAGGTACAAAATCCAACAATGTTCAGCCAGGTCATCTGGACGGTTTATTTTTTTCTGCTGAGACGTTTTGTCCTTAATCCAGAAGGCTTCATCAGTCTGAGGAAACACCTAACAAAACTGACTTTCCCCCAACAGCTTACTCCAAGGTGGAAAAAACAGTTATGTTGGTGTGAAGATGGCCTCTGGTACACGCACTCTCCTCTGGTGCATACCCTCTCCTCTGGTGCACGCCCTCTCCCTTGTCGACAGTCCTGCTCAAAACACCAAGTCCATGCTCAATAACCCAGGCATAAATTAACAGTTTCATTACAGTATAGAAAAATGTCAAGGAAGCCCATTTTCCTTTAGTAAACAAACAAACAAACAAAAACAAATACAAAAAGAATTGCAAAACAAACAAACAAACAAATTAATTATTTGCTGCTGCTGAAGGCAGAAGTGGAGGGATAAAGTTTTTGTTCATGCCTGAGTGTACTGTATGTACTAACTGACATTAGTCGACTCCATCCATCCATCGTTTCCAGTTTGTACCCGAGTCAGGTCTTGGGGGCAACAGCTTGGACGGCCCACACGTTTTTCCACAGCCACCTTCTCCAGGAGGACTCCAAGACCTTCCCAGGCCAGCCGAAAGAGATAGCTTCTCCAGCGTGTCTTTGGTCTTCCCTGGGTTCTCCTCCCAGTTAGACATGCCCAGAAAACCTTCCCAGGGAGGTGTCATGGAGAGATCTTTACTAGACGTGCAAACCACTTCAACTGGCTCCTCTCTTGATCTCGATCTTTCAGCCTTTACCTACAGTTTCTGACCATAGGTCAGAGTCAGAGAGGTTTTATTTCAGCTAAGTACAAGTGCATATAAAAATGAAACAGCATTCCCCAGGATCATGATGCAACATAGCACATAAAGCGCAAAAACAATACAACACACAGTGCAGATAAAGTGCAGATGAGATTAGGAACACAGTGCAAATGACAAATAATGTCTGGCCTTGCAGCTCAGCTTCCTCTTTACTACAAGAGACTGACTTTTGAGCCTATTCTGGATGTGGCGTGTCCCTGTGTCGTTTTGTGTGAATGAGTGCCAAATTAATTAATTTGCTCTCTCTATAGCTGATTGGCTGGAAAGGGCTTTAAAGGATCAAGCTCCGCCTGCTGAACGAGTGAGGGAGGCCAGAGGAGAGACACTGGTCTGATGGTTGCTGCCTCTTTTCTCCAGCCTCACTCCTGTACCAGTGGTTGCACTTTGTCACTGATTTTGTTGAGCTGATTGTTGTTGCGAGTGGGAGTTACCGGCCATCATTGCATTTTTGGTTTTTGGTTGTAGAGTTAGTTCTTGGGTCATAGGACGAGGGGAATGGTCTGAATCTGTTGGTCAACTGTTGGTTAGTTTGGGGCTTCTCGCTCTTTTTGTTTGTTTGTTTGTTGTTCTTTTTGCTCCCAGTTTGCTTTTTGTTCAGGTGGTTGGTGATTAAAGTCTTGTCTAAATGCACAGTCATCTGGGGTTTGTATGTTGTGTGTCCTGTCATTTACTCCTGGACATTTCAGGACCATGGTCTAGGACTAAGCCCCTCCATTTGCAACTGGGTCCTAGACTTCTTAAAAAACAGATTGCAGTCTGTGAGGATCCACAACTTCTCCTCCTCCTCCATGATCCTCAGCACTGGCTCCCCTCAGGGCTGTGTGCTGAGCCCTCTCCTGTTCACTCTGCTCACGTATGACTGTGCACCTACCCATCCAGGCTCTCACATTGTAAATGGTAAATGGACTGTACTTATATAGCTCCTTTCTATCTGATCAAGATACTCAAAGTGCTTTACAACACAATCTGTGCCTCACTCTACTAGAGCTCTACAAAATTAATAGAACAAATCATTCTAAAGAGACTAATCAGTGCTTTAGATCGCATTCATACACTGATGGGACACACATCGGAGGCAATGAGTTGTTCAGTGTCTTGCCCAGGTTCACTTCGGCATGCGACTATTGGTGGATTTCGAACCCCCAACTCTTGCATTGGAGGATGATTGCTTTAACCACTCAACCACAGTCGCCCTACATTGTAAAGTTTGTTATGATACAACGGTAGTGGGATGTATCAAACAATTATGAGTCCAGCTGTAGGCAGGAGGTAGAAAACCTGGAGAGCTAGTGCAGGAAGAACAACCTTCACTTCACTGTGAATAAGACAAAGTAGATGGTTGTGGACTTCAGACGGCACCGGGGGGGGGGGGGGGGGGGGGGGGG
>JARVGQ010000390.1:25541080-25551231 GCA_031762355.1 Hypsolebias martinsi | reverse complement strand
TATATATTAAAAAAAAAAAAAAAAACAGTTTTACTTTCAGTTTCTTTATCAAGTTTTCAACATGAGGCTTAAAAGAGAGATGTGAACGGCCAGAATATCCAACTATTTATAAGAATCGACAAACTCAATAGAGACACCATTTAAAGATAAAAGGACTGCTGGGATCAACTCCCTGATTGAAAACAACACCCCCTTGGTTGTGTCAACATTAAGTCTGAGACGGAACTAATCTGACTGGATGATGTCGAATGCAGACTGTAAAGCTAGAAAACCTTAGCAACAGTTCTAGCTCGACAATAAACAACTGTGTCGTCAGCATAGAAATGTAAGGATGCATCAGGAATGATCTGACCTACTTTAGCTTGCGAAGAGGGTGTGTCCTAAGACTGAGCCTTGTGGTACACCATTAGCAGTTAGATAGCTGGAAGAAGTACCATTATGTTGAACACATTGCCTCTGATCTGAGAGAAAGTTAGTGAACCAACCAGTTGTGTGATACTAGAAACCAATTTCTGAGAGCTTATGACACAAGATGTTATGATCCACAGTGGCAAAAGCTTTAGACGGGTCTAAGAAAAGTGCAGCACAATAATCCTTAGCATCCAATGGTTCAACAACATCATTAAGAACCTTCAGTGAAGCAGTTGTTGTGCTGTGTTGTTTCTTGACACCAGATTGATGGAGAGGTAAGATGTTAAAATAATCCCAATACGTCTTGACTTGAGAGTTTCTCAGTTTCTCAGACACTCAGGAATAAAACAATATTTATTTACGGAAACAAAAGGCTGATGTGGCAGCAAAACTTCCATGAAACTAACCAGGAGCCGGGTGACACAGATGGAAACACGACAACCTTGGGAAGACAATGCACGTACGCAAAGACAATACAAAGACACAGAACTTATAGGGACAACGAGACAAAATGAGGAACACCTGGGGTGAAAGGGATTGGGAGCAGGTGCAGCAGGAGCTGACAACAGGAAGGACGAAACACTGGGGAAGGCAGGAAACAAAAATATAAACACGAGAATATAAAGAAAAGATCCGAGACAGAACTCAAATTCTCACACTTTTCATTAAGACCTTACAGAATCAAATTTAGCGAAAACCAAACATTTTACCACGACAAGACACCCGTACAACATGGAGACTGCTCATTAAATCACAGCTGACTGACAGGAGAGCTGGACTTAAATGGACAGGCCTCTTCTGTGGTTGGAGGAGCAGGAGATGAAGAATCCAACCAGGATGCAGATGGACCTCCACTGGGAGGAGTCAGGAGCGGCCTGCCAATCTCAGATGAATTACTAGTCACCAACCTGCCTCTACACAGACACACAAGATGAACGGATGAATGGGTGGACGGTGTTTCTAATACCCCTCTTCACTCCACGACAGAGGACAAGAAATGATGGAGCCACATGTTTCACTGGTGTAACATCTAATCTCTTCCAGCTGTCTGTCATAACTCATCAAGTCATTTCCTACACGAATACAACTCCTTACGGCTTCTGATTAGATGTAATGCCCTTTTCTAATAATCTTTTCCCACCTATATTTTTCATGACGTTACATGGATTAGGCTTTTGATTTATAATAACGTGGAGCCCAGAGGGCGACCACAAGGACGAATAAAAGGAGGACAAAAAAAAAAAGTGGATGACCTGTAATGCCTGGAGGGACATCTAATAATACATTTTGGAAGGGCTTGAAAAAAACCCTTGCCCCTTGAGAAAACAGAAAAATTCAAGCAGGCACGGTGTACAATCATACAAATATATGTTATTTATTGAGTAATATTTTGGAATAAGACATTGCCTTTGAAATCACAGAAGGGGTTGTAGAAATGTACAGTAGAGACAAGCAGAGTAGTACATGTAGGTCTGAAGACGAACACGGAGAGAGGGCGAATCGAGGGCTTGTCTCTAGATACTGACATGGAGTCGACCTTAAAGAGCCAATGTATGCATGCTTTTAAAAAAAGTCCCTCTGGACAGTTTGTCCTTTTTTATTGCAGACCACTGATCGCCATTGTTGATTCGCAAATGACCTCTTGGCTTCGTTTGGTCTCCTTGAGTGCAGGCTGGTAGTTCTCGTTGCATATTGCTGGTCTTGTTCTCTTCCATCCGAGTGCGTAATCTTCTGGCTCTTTTTGTGAAGGAGTCCAACGGAAATCCTCTGTAGCACTCCGGAGGGTTCTGAAGAGTCAGGCCTGCTCTCTGTGGCTATAACTGCCCTTTTTATTCATTTGCTTTTTATCGTTATGGCTTTTATAAACTTCTCCGTTGCTGTTCCTTTAAGAAAAACAAGTGTCAATGTTTTTTTTTTTTTTTTGGAAGACTGGTTTCCATGAACAAAACTGAGCAACTGTGAGGAAACATTTTGCTGTTTTCCCATTTAACTTACAGCTCAGTTGCACAGTGGATTCCACGTTTAGCTGAATGCCGTTCAGGATTCATACAATTAAGGATACAACCATTTATATAAAACGCACAACATACAGGAGCAGCTATGCCTTCCTCTGAGGGATTTGCAAGTAGTAGGACCAGAAAGCAGTAAAAGAAAAAACAAGAAAACACACTACCATGAATAAATGCATGTCTTAGAGAGAATAAAATAATAACACGTTACATCGGATACATCTAAACAGTATGGGCATGACAAACATGTGAACCTGCAGCATTCTTCAACAAATTTACTCACTGAGCCATCAGGCTCCAGCTGCAATGATACACAACAATGATGGCTTAAAAAAATTGGAATGTAGTGAATTTAAAATTTAAATTTGCCTTTTTCCCCTACTTGGTTCCATCTTTTACCATCTTATGACATTAATTTAATAAAATTAATATATGCAGAAAAGTACAGATTACATTTAAATAACCACTTTTGGCCCTTCCAAGGTACAACAGCCACAGTCCTGATGGAAACTGCCAGATTTGTAATGAATGTGTCGAAACATAAAAACATAACAAACAAAAAAAAAAAGGCATCAAAGTGCCACCTGCAGTTACCAACTGTATCCTGGAGAGGGCGCTCTTTCACCGAGCTCTGATCAAACAGCGTTTTGGAACTTGGAACTAATCAGGACATAATTTGCAAAAATATGTTGAAAATTACAAAAAAAAAAAAAAAAAAAAAAACATATCAAAGGAGACACCAACAAAAGCAAAGGGTGTGTATCTCGGAACAGCTTCATGTAACGCACCAAACACCAACATATAATATATAATATTATAAATAAAATATTACCTCAGAGTCAGTGTGACTGAAATGCTGTCTTTTATGAGCACTAAGTCACACACCTGGTTTTGTTTTAGAGTTTTTCCCATGATGTTGTTGTTTTGGGCTCTCAAACATTTAGGCTCAATTAGTGCTGTGTAAAATTTATTATATTTTTATTAATTTATTATTATATATTATTATTCAAGGCGGTGAGTTAAAATTTCCTCCACTTCCATTATATGCATTTCTTGTGAGGTGCAACTTGCTTCCAGATGTGTTTATTATTATTAATCTGAGCTCTTTTAGTTTTTTTTTTTTTTAATTTTATTTTTAATTAAGTGACTTTTTATTCTGAGGATGTCCAGTTGCTTCTTGTCTGAGTTTGATCATGAGTTTTGTCTCTCGTGCCCTTTCTTTTGTCTCGTCTTACTGTTACTCGTGGATCATAAACACACACACACACACACTGACCTTATAAAATCACAGTAAGACTACAGGCTGTGTTTTGTGGTAGAGGAAGTCAACGGGCTGAAGATTCTGCAGTTATGTGCAGGACAAGGACAACGTGGGCTCATCCTGCTTCTGTTTTCCTTCTTATCGTGTTAGCTTCACAAACGTCCTACAACAAAGCACTTTCAGACTCCTTCGAACCACATTAACAAATATTGTTTCTGCATTCCAACTGCTTTTTCTTATATTCAACCTTTTCTTTTTCTTACACAACTTGGTTCTTTTCATTTTTTGTCTTTTTTTTTTTTTTGAACATCCTTTGCTCCTCTTGTTTTGGATCATGCACTTTTCCGTTCCTGTCTACTTGCAGTCGGACCATATGGACAACTTACTGAAACACTGTCTCACTCTTTTACACGAGCCTGCTTACTTTTACACACCTCTTGTGGAGGAGTTTAACTTGATACAAACAGCATTACTTTTCTACATTTTATCATCTATGCCCCTGAGTTGCAACAATCTGTCAATATTAATTAGTAAAAATAAAATAAAATAAAAAACACTGTTCAAGATGCTGGTTTCATCTCAAGGAATATCAAAGATTTGTTCATATTCTGGTTTTTATTGCCAGCTGCCATGCAAATAAGTCAACCATGTAATTGCCTGTGCCTGTGTCTGTTAGCAAATGATCTCATGAACAACTAGACTGATTTTAATGAAACTCTCAGAAAATAATCACTGGATGCACATCTACAAGTGCTTAATGTTTGAAGCCAACCTGATCCAAGATAACCACTAAAACGAGCTGAACTTAGAAAACACAACAATGACCATAAAACCGTTAACTCTACAGATAATGGGCTGGGAATTGGTGTGGTAGTAGCTGAGAGTCGTCCACAACATATACTTTGAGCTCGAACAAATCATGCAAAATCCTTTTTTTATAACGTTGTTGTGAAATGTTAAAAGTCAACGCTGCTTGGTTGTTAGCAGAATATCACATGTAACACTGGACTGAGTTTATTTAAACTTTCAGAACAAATCAATAAATGGATTACAAGTGATTTAGTTTGAGTTCAGCCCATTTCAAGATGACTTTAGTAAATGAAAATCACTACAACTCAGTCAGTTTTATAAATCTTCTTTCTTTCTTCTTCTTTCAGCTGCTCCCTTCTTCACGGGTCGCCACAGCAAACGCACAAAGGCTTGGCATTTGTTTTATTCCAGATGCCCCTCCTGACACAACCACAGACCACCGAGTTACCACAGCCCTCTGTGTGGAGCAGAGAGCTGCTATAGAGCGCCTGGGGGAGCAGATGGTGGGGGTTAAGTGCCTTGCTCAAGGGCCCAGAGTAGGAAACAAAGGTGCAGATGAGGGTGTTTCACTTTTCCCACCCACATTTTGATGTTGTCAATCTGGGGAGTTGAACCGATGACCTTCAGATCACAGCCCCACCTTCTCCAACCTCTGCACCACCACTCCCACTCCAATCAGTTTTACAAATATTGGTCTAATATTTGGCGTTGTACTGGAGATACTAGCAGAACAGGCTGGCTCTTAGGTAGCGGGAGCGATTAGCATCCCTTTCATGCAAACCAACTTTTATTCATTTATTTTAAGTATTTATAACAGTTGCAGCTAAATTGTGTACACCGAGATAAAAATGTGGGCCTTAAAATGACTTCATGCAACTCGGGGACTACTTTGCGTCACCAAACGCTTCTTTGTCATGAGCTTCTGTGTAACTTCTGAACGTGTCACCTGCAGCATGTCATGCCCTTTGATGTCATGCATTTGTTCGTGTACACAGACAGTCCCAATCCCCAGGGAGACACGGCATTGGTGTTTTTAAAAGACAAGAATATGAACTGAGTGATACTCCTTGCAGAAAAAAAAAGCTAAATCCAGAAAATAGAAAAGGGAGCAGCTAATTTCCCTCCAAACCACCCCGCCCCCCCCCCCGCCCGCCATGAGCAGCGTGCGGAGCTGAGCGTGTCTCTTTGTCTCACATTCATTATCATATCAACGTGCTGCATGCACCGCTGCCAAAGCTCCTCTGCCTGTTTTGCTGCATACATTCCTTATCAACATTCCCCGAGAACACACCTGCTAATCCTCCTCACTTTCCAAATGAACGTCCTCGCCGCGACGGCCTGGTTTAGGATTTCGCTCACGGTCTCAGACGTGCTTTTCACCCTCGACAGCGTCTTCGTGAAGCCTCTGTTTCACATCCTGGAACCCCTCCTCACGTTCTGTTACGCTCTGTGCTCGACACTTGCATTTTCTGTCTTTTGTCCTCCACTTTTCCCCAACACTTCTCCTTGTGGTGACGTGCCTTTTCAGTCAGAGGCAATCCAAGATGGCCACCGCATCCAGTGACCTTAGAAAATATAAAATCCTCTGTAATTTGTTCAGTTTTACAGATGTTGCGCTAGGAATTGAGGTGAAAGTAATCCTAAATAGCTCTAGATTTTTGCTTGCTAACAAAATATATCTTGAACCACTGGCTGGATTTTAATGAAACGTTCAAAACATAAGCAACGCATGTACATCTACAACTCAATCCAATTCAAGATGGCCACCACAGCTAATTGACAAACGGTTATAACTCAGCCGGTTTTAGAGCTATGGATGTGAAATGTGTCGTGGAACTGGCTGAGACTCATTCACAGCAAGTACTCCTTTTAAAATATTAAATGAGATTGGGCATGATTTAATTTTAAGGTTTCAAATACAGCTCTGTCATTCTTCATCCCAAGAGGATCCGAGTCTAAAACTGTAGTTTGAAAGATGGCAGGCGATATACATTCCTCCAAGGATCACTGAGCCTTTAATTCATGAAGAAAACAATGAAAACCGTTAACTGACAGCGCAAAGAAACCCTCCGTTTAACGAACTACCTTCAAGCACAAAGTGGCCCAGAAACATCCTCGTCCGTGCTATTTTAAAAAGTGCACGGGACTAAAAGTCAGAGGAAATGGTTCACAAGATGGATGAACTGAAGTATCACTTCCTCACAGACACATCAGAGACATGACGCTGTGTGAAGGACACAGAAGAGATTACCCACAGTTCCTCTGCCTCTCTCATACACACACACACACACACACACAAAAACAGACCATCCGCCAACATCCACCCACAAGGGTTAAAGCACAAACACACCAAGACATTCACTCAAAGTCCATTTTTATTTTATTTTTTTTAGGGGCAATTCGTCCAAGGTGATTTGATATAACGAGTGGATAAGCTGCCAGACATCCTCAGAATAACAAGCGCTGCAGCTCGCAGGCTGTGCTGGCTTCAAACCTGGTTTCGTGCAGACGCTGCATGAAGTCTACATTGAAACGACTTCATCTTTTTAAAGTGTGCTAATCCAAACACAGCCAGAAATTAACAGGTTAATAATTATTGCCTTCGTTGGCAAAAATTCATGATTGTGTTGTAGAGGTCATTGAGTGGTTGGCCTTGGGGGTGGATGGAAAAAAAGTGTATTTTTTTCCTTAATCTCAGAGTTTAGTTTACAATATTTGAAATTACTTTTTCCCCCCTCCTTATTTTTGTAGCAATTAAAACAATAAACTTTGCACAGCGGTGATCTTTTTGATAAAAGTTCAAAACTTCTACACTGGCATGTAGATTTTATGGCTCGTCTTCCAAGATATTATTTATTGATTTATAAAAGTTTGTTTTATTATGCTTTTAATAGGGATGTACAATATTATCAGCATGGTATCGTACTGGCCGATATTAGCGATAAAGTTAAATATCGGATATTGGCTATTCCATCAAAATAACTCACCGATATAAAAGGCGCTTTTTAAATATGTTACACAGTGTTACATCATTTTCAGCCCCTTTCTGGCATCTGCATTTGGTAACAGACCAATTGACGAAGACCATGTAGAATAATGTATTTTAATTCTTTGTAAGTTCGTCTAGGAGGAAAATATTGGTATTGGTATCGGTTATTGGCCAAATAAGTTTTAACATATTGGCATCTCTAATTTTAAATGTAAATTTTAGATTTACTCACATTATTTTAATTGACATTTTTAATTACAGGTACAGTACTTCAGTTTCTTTTCTAATACAGTCATATTTTATTCTGTAGGACATGTTTATGGTTTTATCTCAGGCTTTTTAACTTTTATTATTATTATTATTGTTGTTTTTATTGCTCAGAACAGATAAATCAACTCATTTTTGAGTCAGAGCTCATGAATTCTAATTTATTAGCATCTTAGCATACAGTGTGTCCTTCTTTTGTTGATGTAAACTCCAGTTCAATCAGATGAGTGGCACGCACCAGAAGTGCAGATAATGGGATTTAATCCACTAATTCAGCTAATTTTAAACATGTATTCCCTCATGTTGGTCCGGTGGTGCAATTTGACCTTGACTCATCTAGCTTTGACCCAGATAAAAAATTTAAGCTGTTATCAAAATGATGGGTTGAGGGCTGACCAGAGCCGCACTGTCACCAAGTTTTGATCCCAACAGGAGACAAGATGAGGATTATGGTATTGAGGCAGGAGTGGTCAGTAAAGTGTAAAACAAAGCAAACACGTGACAGGTGTGTGAAAAAGAGACAAATAAGCTTTTGACAGGGAAAATGAAGGAACCTGTGAGGTTAACTTGGGGGTGGTGCTTTTTCTTGGACCCTGGGCTTTCCATTGGGAGTGTGGGGCGACTCCTCCCTTGGCCTTCTTGGCTCCTGCTGGCCCTTTAACCCTCAGCATCTCGTAGTGCACTTCAGGAGTGTGGTGGCCAATCAGTGCTGTTCCTTCGGCCACCCTCAGTGCACTGTGGGCAACTGAGTTCCCAGTGTCACTTGTGCCCTCTGTCCCACCCTCAGTCTCCTGTGCTAGGAGGCATCAGCCTTGGCAGATTCTCTCCGTCCGTTCTTCAGGGATGGAGAATCTGAGGTCTTGGCCGTCTTCCGAGGAGGACTCACGGGCTCATTGGCCAGCTCATGAAGGGACGGCTCCTTGTACATCGCAACTGTGTAACAAAAGTGGAACAAACTCAGAACTACAGATTGCTAACAGAAAAACAAACAGCTAAAGTAATTTATGAGACCCAGACCTTCTATGACTTTAGGCAGGAAATGGGCGGCTCCTTTGGTCTTCTTCACCCGGTTGCCTTTCATAATCTGACCATCCCGGTTGATGCCAATATACCAGGAGCGGCCAGACTGGGTCTGACGGTACAGCATGGATGAATACGTGACGTAGTAGTTTTCAAACACGCTCTCTTTAAACTTGCACTCAGGAGTGAAGTTCTCCTGAAAAAGAAATAAAAAGTAAATCAGAAGACCTAAATAATGAGCAAATGTTTTTAGGAGAATGAACTTTAGTGCATGACTGCATGCATGTATGGACACATCCTAACAATATGGTTTGGTGACAGTTTCAAAGGAAATAAAATGGATTAAAGTGACTCTGAAAGGATGAACTCTTTGAGAAAAGGGTCCTTATTATACAGTTTAGGATGCACATAACATAGTATCATTACTGCACAAATTTTGTATGTATTACCATATTATACTTGTGTACTCGTGTTGTATAAAATGTAAATAATAACAGAATGCAGAGATCTGCAAACCTCATAAACCCATATTGTATTAAGAACATAATAATATAACTGAACTTTAGTCATAATTGAATCTCAAAGATCACTTGCATCTAATGTTGACCTTTGCTCAAAGATTTTTTCTAAATTTCCAAAACCTTTTCATAGCATCATGAACTGTAAATTATTTTTTTTAATTTTATTTACACATCTCTACTTTTTTCAGCATTGGGATTAAAGTCCATGTACAAGTTGAGTCAAAATGAAAAATATACTTAAGTAGTAATAGCCTACATAACACAGCCTGGTACTACTAAGGCAACCTGTAAGTACCAGGAAAGTACTATTTACCTGCTACTTACTTTGCACATCTATCTAGATACCTAGTATATACTTGGTACTTACCCGGTATGTGCCCATTAAGTACTGAGTATATACCTAGTACCTACAGACACGTACCAGGAGGAGCCTGCACTTTTACAGAATCACATTAATTAACATTAATTTGGCTAATAAAAGGGTGAAGCAATAATCCAGTCAGAATTAAACTATTTTCTCTGCGGTTGTTCAAACACTTATCTAAAGCAAGTAAGATGTTGATTGTTTGTTTGTTTCCATAAACTTCACTTCAACATATCTGAACTAACTCTGACTCTAGCACATTTTTCTCTGGGAAAAACAGCAAACGTTGCCTTCACATTAAAAGCTGAAAGTACTTTTTCACAGTTACACTTTATAAATTACTGACGTATTTAGTTACCAAAACTGTTACTACTTTATTTAACTGATTGACAGTGGTGGAGAAAGTACTCAAACACTGTACCTAAGTAAAAGTACAAATAAACAGACAAAAATGTACTCTAGTAAAAGTAGAAGTACCATATTAATGTTTTTACTTAAG
>JARVGQ010000390.1:25476472-25488375 GCA_031762355.1 Hypsolebias martinsi | reverse complement strand
CCCAATTATTGGACAAAATTGGACAATGCGACTTATACAGAGGTGCGACTTATACAGCAGAAAATACTGTACATACATACACACACAAACACCCTTTTTACTAAATCTAACAAAACAAAACAAGAAATGGTGCTTTTCCTTTTTTTTTTTCTACATTTGTTTTGTGAAATATCCCTTCAGTCATTAGTTCTTGTGAGAAAACATTTATCTTTCTTATTTATACTGTACTGGCCATTTGTTGTTTAGCCTTGTCTTTCTTAATTTACAATTTCCATTGAGTAAATTGCATTTTTTCCTTCGTTTTCAGCTGCTGTAATAATTCATTAATAGAACGGTTAAAGGTAAATTTTAATGTTTTAAAGAAATTGGAGAAAAAAATAGGGATGCGTGATATTGGATTTTTGGCCGATATCCGATATGTTAAAACTTATATGTCCGATAACAGATGCCGATACCAATATTTTATATATGTTCCTTTGTCAGAACATCGCCCTCTTATTTATGCCTATTTGCTACAAACATTGTGCAACAGCTGTAATAGCTGGTGACATATATTCAGTAACAGTCATATCCTATGCATAACACTTTAGCTTTATATTAAATGAAAAGTGTTTAATGTTATTTATTAGCATTGGTCACCTGTGATGCTGTCTCACTTGTGGAGGTTTGTTCCAGGTTCCTAGCTGCAGAGTGGGATCCTCTGCACTGCTGTGCATGAAGGACAGACTTTTTAAGTTCAAAGGTTTTGTTTATCCATTGTGCTGTAAGACTAATCATGCTAACAGAGCTAACACGACGTCCAAATATTTGTGGTAAAACTCACCCAACAAGTCGTGCTCTCGGCTATTATCTTCTCAATGACGTCAGAAATGACTGCTTGTAACTCGGGTAACATTACGTTGGAAAAACATCTTTGACTGGGGACGATGTTGCGAGGCTCAAGGTAGTCCATAAATCTTCAGAATCTGACATCCTCACCACAGGGAGAGAGATGACCCAGAGGAGGTGAGTACTGTTGGAGAGAGGAACAAGTTGTTGATATTTGGTTGTAGGTGATCCAGATTGATGTTTGGATGGAAGATATCAAAAACAGGTCAGTTAAACTGTTCACAAACTGTTTACCAGACATCCATCATTTATTATGATGTATCATAATGTCCCAGTGTAGGAGGAACATCTGGCCAGATCTTAAGTACGCTGTAGAGTAGTCCTCCAAATCAGGTGCAGGTGTAGAGTGGTGGCTGATTGGGATGAACAGCAGATGTGGAGAAAGTTAGTGTGGCTGGAAACCTATAGGACTCCCACACCATCCATCCATTTCTGGACAGGTCTCCAGTCCATCATAGGGATGCATAGAGACAAATGACCATTCACTCTCGCACTCATCTAGGAACAATTTAGAGTGACCAATCAGTCTAACATGCATGTTTTTTGGTCTGTAGAAAAAAGAGCCCCCAGAGAAAATGTCTGCATGATCCAGAAGAATATGTAAACTCCACCCAGAAAGAGTCCAAGCAGAAGGGACAGCTCTAAACACTGCTGCTTTATAGTTAGAATAAACTTTATATTATTTGGGAGATTACAATACCAACAGGTTGACTGATTTTTGTCTGTCTAAGCAGATCTCACTTGTAAATGAGTCTTCTAGGCTTAATGTGACTTATCTGTCTAAATAAAGGTTGAATGAAATTGCTACAGTTAGAAGAGGTGTCAGGCAACATTCCACTTCAGAATTGTTCATCCAAAAAGTATCAGTATACATCCTAAAATAAATGCTTGCATCAAAGAAATTCTTTGGATTCTGTTGGATTGTGGATTCACAAGTCCTACCTTTGTTACGTTCAGTGCAACTGTCAGTCATCTTTTACAGGCATAAGAACAATTGTAGACTAGATGTGCTTGGTATGAGATTAGATCATGAAGGATTAGAACGTGCTGAAGGTTCTAGTTTTATCTATAAAAACATATAACTTAAAGCAGGATTTTGAAGATTTTTCTGTTGATTTTTGCTTTTAATGATGACATACCTGTAGTTTATTTCATACCATCCTTTTAATAAGGTCTCTTTTTCTAACCCCCTCTCCTGCCAATCCCATCTTTGGTTTTTCATTAAAACTAAGCGTCTCTGTGACCATTATCATAATAATACAGTTACACAACCTGTTAGCAAGAGCAGCAACATCATTCTCAACTGAAAGCCTCTCCTGTTCACATGTGTATCTTCTGTATCTTTCTCTGAACAACACTTTTGCATTCCCAATGTTGCCATGGAAACAGAGTTCAGAAGTTTTGTGGCAACACTAATACCTAGCAGCTTAAATTCATCTTCACTTTGATGCAGAGCTATGAACAAGCTCCCAGTCATCAGATTACTGTTTGTACAGAATGTTCTGACCACAGTAAACACAGAATATCTCATGAAAGCTTCAGCCATGATTAATGGTCTGCATGTAGCAACTTTTCAACATTATTCTTGTTTTTAACTGTGTTAAAGATAACGACAATTGGTTTCTCATTTATCCGTTCACATGCAGCATGTTCTATTCTGCTCTATATTTGCAGCTCTTGATCGCAAACTGTTCGGTGAGCTAAGGAGAGCAATGATCACCAGTAAGATGGTCCCTCTACTCTACCATCTTTATTTGATCAAATGTAACAATATATGCAACTTCTGTTGCTCAAATTTCTTTCCTGCTTCTAGCTCTTCAACTTGAAATCAACTTAATCTCCTGTCTAATATATTGCGTGTTTTAAGAGGTACTATCGTCGTGGGATTTTCACTCCAAATGTCAAAATGTTATGTTTGAGCTTATTTGAGTTTCCTTGTCTTTTTGCAATACTACAGTTCTCACCAAGAATTGTTTTTCTTTTTCTTTCCATTCAACCATTATTTATACAGGTTAGACGCATTGAGACTCAAGGACTCATTTACAAGAGAGACCTGTTTATTTCAATGGAGCATGGACACAGGAGCAAGTTGTATAAAATATTTGATTATTTTTTACTATCAAAATTAATTTTGTGACCCGAAAAGGAAGAAGTGGGTAAAATAGGATGGATGGATGGATGATTGATTGATTGATTGTCCCAATACAATTGTTTTCATGTTGAATTCTGTATTCACAGAAATATATTTAAGTTCTACAATTTACTCCAGTACCTTTTAATGTCTGTTGTGTATCATGTGGTTAGTTGTTGAGTATTGTGTACTAGGCCTGAAAGGAGTCAAAGTAGTTTGTAGATCTTGAAATTTATTCACAAAGAGAATTGGGCAATCCCATAGCAGGAATCTAGTTCAAGTTCAAGAATCTTTATTGTCCCCGAGGGGCAATTGGTTTCACAGTCAAGTAGGCACACACAACATCCATACTACTCAAGACATTGAGATGTTAAAAAAAAAAAACAGTACAGAAATCATCACTGTTTGTTGTGAAGCCTGATCTCTACAGGCGTGAATGAGTTTTTCAGTCTGGTTGTCCTACATGTGGGCAGCATATACCTGCGTCCAGATGGAAGCAATTTGAACTCACCATGGTGATCAGGATCTGCCAGAATCAGCCTGGCCTTGTTCACTGACCTCACCTTGTATAGGTCATGAGGTTCTGTTGGGCTATGCCAGCTGTTCTGCTGCACATCCTGACAGTCCACAAGAGTTTGTTCCTGTTTTTGCATGTTAACCATCCAAACCAGCAGACGAAGGTGAAAGTTAAAAGAGACTCAGTAAAACATTTTTGTAAAAGTAGAATCAACACTAAAACCATGGAGCTTCCGATAAAAATACCTAGCATTTTGTTTTTCTCTTTTTTTCATTCAATCTTTTTTCTTATATAGCTAATATATCTAGAGTTTGTCAGCACGGAGAACATTAACATCAGATATTCTTGTTGAGAAGGACCGACAGCTCCTTTTGAGCTGTCTCTGGTTTCATTTTTATTCAGGTTATAGAGCATCCATTTGGTCAAATCATCCTCTGCAATCAATAAGATTAGAAACTAATTTCAAACTGACCTTCAGTCTAAACCGTAAAAGCTTTTGACAACAATCGTGAAGTGTTGCTTTATGTCTGAATTGTTTGCCTGTCTCATTTCTGCATAAGCAGATCTTTATGAAACATTTTTTTTCCATAAATGTTTGTTTTTATTATAGTACATACACACTTATCTCTCTTTACTTTCAGTACTGAAAGCAGGAAGCTCTTAGTGCCTGTAAGCAGTTCAATAATGAATTTACTGTACCATTGTGGTTGACTCTCCCTCTCTCTTTGTGCTGTCTGCAACAGATCTTTTTGCTGGCCTGCCCACCATGTAAAACAGCCATGGTTGTGTTTAGGTGAGTTCTTTTATTCCTCATCTTTCATCTCAACATGCATATTCTGTTCAAATGATCCTTTGTAAGGCTGCAGTATAGAATTCAACTTGTGCAACAGCTTGTACTAGTTGTACAGGAACGTAAAGCTGCCACAAGAGCTTGTAGTTATCAAAGATAACCTTGACTTTAATGGAGCCTCTCAGCAGATGTTCAGATTTGTTCAAATTAATTCCTATTTCCATAAAAAAATAGTTACCATCTTCTGTTACTTGTAGAATTTTGCAAAATAAATTGAGATTTTAGAGATTATTTATTACCACGACTTTGTTTGAGTCCCCAGTTTCTTCTATAAAGCTCCTCTGGTCAGAGAAGTAAATTATTTATAAAAGATTTTTGCCAACACGGTGTGAGATTTTCTCATAAATACAAGTAGAGTGCATACTCTGCTGCTGCAGGCCACACAAAACAACAACAGTGTGTGGTTTATGGTTACAGAGAGTCAATTCAAGCAGTAACTAACATTTACCTGATTTTTTTTTTAATTTATTTTTTTTTATTATTATTATTGCCCAGTAAAGACCTAGGCCTTGGAGAAACACATTTCAGTAAATTATTTGTACATGAATAACAAAGAGGGCTTTCACAGTATTTTTGTTTCATTAACATATAAAAGTGGTCTCTTGGCTGTAAATGCAGACAGTTGAAAATGTGCATTTACATTTCCTGTGACCACATATGGTTATGTTAGAGGTTGATGGTGATTTCAGTTCAGTAGAGTCATTCAAGTATAAACCAGCCACTAGGGAGCACAAGCCAGTACTATATATCTCTTGTGCTGGTCCCAAGCCTGGGTAAATGGTGCCTGTTGTGTCAGGAAGGGCATCCGATGTAAAACACTATTGCCAAAATTAACATGCGAGTTCATGTAAGCAACATCATACCAGATCTTTCAACAACCACCAGTGCTGTTAACAAACAGGGTGCCAGCGAAAACTGTGCTACTGTTAATTCAATTCAATTCAGTTTATTTTATTTTATATAGCACCAAGTCACAACAGAAGTCATCTCAGGGCACTGCACAGAAGCATTCATATATAAAAATAATAATTTAACATTATTTATCTGAGGAGTAGACTGCTTTGAGTTTAACTCCATCATAGACTCTCATCTTGAGCAAGCATGAAGGTGACAGTGGAAAGGAAAACTCCCTCATAAGGAAGAAACTTTTAGCAGGTGTGCTAATGTGGTGTGCAAATGTGGAATGTTGGAACCATACCTGGACCCCCTCTAGTTCACATACCAGCCACGCATTGGAGTTGATGACGCCATCATCTACCTGCTGCACAGCGCCCACACACACCTGGAAGAGTCCTGTTCTTTGACTTCTCCAGTGTTTTTAATACCATAAGCCATGCTCTGCTCTGCAGTAAGCTCCAGGACATGCAGGTGAATGACTCACTGGTCACCTGGATCAGAGACCACCTCACAGGACGACCACAGTATGTGAGGCTGCAGAACACCACCTTGGACACCACACTGAGCAGCACAGGGGCTCCTCAGGGGACGGTCTTCTCACCGTTTCTGTTCACCCTCTACACCTCGGACTTCAGGTACAACTCACAATCCTGCATCTGCAGGTTTGGCAGGATGACTCTGCCATTGCAGGCTGCATCACTGGTGACCAGGAAGCTGAATACAGAGGTGTGGTGGACAGAACCACCTGCAACTCAACGTTAGAAAAACTAAAGAGCTGCGGGTGGACTACAGGAAGAAGACTAGACCCCCTAACCCTTTCAACATCAAGGGTACTAAGGTGGACACTGTGGACTGCTACAGGTATCTGGGGGTTCACCTAGACAAACTGGACTGGACAGCTAACACCAACGCCCTCTACAAGAAAGGGCAGAGTCACCTTTTTCTTCTGAGGAGACTCAGGTCTTTTAACATCTGCAGGATCATGCTGCAGATGTTTTACCACTCGGTGGTCTCTGCAGGACCATGCTGCAGATGTTATACCACTCGGTGGTCTCTGCAGGACCATGCTGCAGATGTTTTACCACTCGGTGGTCTCCAGCATCTTCTTCTACGCTGTGGTGTGCTGGGACAGCAGGGTGAAGAAAGCTGATGCCAACAGACTGGATAAACTCATGAAGAGAGCTGCTTCAGTTCTGGGAGTGGACCTGCAGTCTCTGACAGATGTGTCTGAGCAGAGGATGATGAAGACCCTGCTCCAGATCCTGAACAACACGTCACACCCCCTGCATGACACACTGGACTCTTACTGCAGCACCTTCAGTCGTAGACTGAGACCATGAGGTGCTCCTCAGAACAACACAGGAAGTCCTTCAGATTTTCAGCTCCTCCCCCTTTCTACACATAGAACAATAAAATTAATCCTGTACGACAATAAACACTTTAATGTTTCTGTCTGCACCTGTTTAGATCTTAACTGTTGGTATTTGTAATATATTCTCTGATATTTTTACATCTTGTTTGATTCCTTGTGTTTGTTCCTTTGTACTGAAACTCTGGCACAACAACTTCCTGCAGGATCAATAAAGTTCTATCTTGTCTTATCTAATATTTGTGGGTCTGTGTTACAATTTAAATAGTCCTGCATAGCTTTTGTTTAGCTCATCTATAATCCAGCTATAATCTCAAACTGACTGAGAAAAATGCAACTGACTTTTTTTTTTTTTTTCATGGTAATGTTTTGGGTTTACTGAGACTCCCATTGCTCGCTTCATAAAACTCAAAAAAAAAAAAAAAAGCCTATTTAAATTTCTAAAGGCATCTCCTCTGGCAGTTTTGATCTGCTTTAAAGCCTCCTTTGAAAGCCTCCCTCCCTCATTCTCTTCAACATCAGCAACATTTCTCTCTTCAAGCGTGCGTTTTCCTGCACATGATCGCTGCCTCTGAGCCTTCCTCCTTGTCTTCCTCCCTCCCTCTGACCCCTGTCACAGTGAGTAAAGTTCCAGTGAGCAGCTACATAACACTGCATTGTCTGATCAGGTGTTGTTGAGTAAGCGAGTTTGCTGCCCTGATCTCTTGGGGTCAGCTTAATGCTATATCCTTTGCTGGATGTCTCCTTGTAACTCAGTCTGCTGCCTGCCAGCCAGGGCCTCTGTTTGTGCTCCCAGCAGTCTGACCCCTGCCCCAGTGGATGCTTACACCTCCAACATACTACTGCACCTTCATGCCAAAAGGTGCACTCATTGCCACAGTATTGTGCTATACCATGCATTCACAAGACAGCTGTTAGCGTTGCTATTTTTTCACGACATTATTTCTCTAAATTGCTGCAAAGGTTTCCTCACACTCACATCGATGTGTCTTCAAACAGAGTTCTTGTCGGCTTTAACTTAAAGAAAGATACTGAAGGTGAGACAATAGCCCTTCCTCTTCCTTTTCAAGTCAGATTCCACCTTGAACAAAGCAAGAGGTGGATTATTGATTAATCGCTATACATTAATGAGCTGAATTGATCTGAAAAGAGGGCAACGGTGCAGAGCGCTGACGGTGGAAGGGCCAACACTTCAAAGATCTGTGGGAAGGTAAGGGATTGGGCAGGGCGCACGGAGGAGGGTGATGGGGAGGACAAAGGTAAAGGAAAATTAGGCTGTTCTGTCGTTGGTTGTATTTTGTACACAATTTGTGCTGGTGTGGGTACAGCAGAGTTCATGTTTGTCTCCATTACTATTAATTTTGTAGAAACTCATTGTTTAATGGCCGTTATAAATAAAGAAATACTAAAACAGGTGATATTCTCCTCCTTTAAAAAATACAGAAAGTAATTTGGCATTCCTTGAAGGACAGCATAACTCTCACTGCATTGCATGCCATGGTCACATAGATCACATGTGATCTGTTATCATTCAAAGTGTATGATGGGATGATTCTCGGTTTTGATTTTGCCTGTTTGTGTTTGCCACCGTTAATTAAACGTGGCAGTCATCTTAAATCCGTTTAAATCGAAAGCTTGTCGATGTGCATTGTCTGATTACAGTCTGAGAGTTTCAGTAAAATCCATGAGATATTGTGCTAACAGCCAACCAGGGTTGCCAGATAATACCACAGTTTTACTTTTTTCTTCTTCTTTCGGCTGCTCCCTTCGTCAGGGGTCGCCACAGCGAACTAAGTTGCATGAAGGCTTGGCTTTTTTTCAACGTCGGACGCCCTTCCTGACGCAACCACAGAGCACCGAGCTACCACAGCCCTCTGTGTGGAGCAGAGAGCTGATATCTAGGGTGTCCAGGGAATCAGATGGGGGAGGTAAAGGGCCTTGCTCCAGGGCCCAGAGTGGGGCAAATGAGCATGGAGGAAGGTGTGGGTGCTTCACCAATCCCGCCCACCTTTTTTTATGTTGTTGGCGCCGGGAGTTGAACCAACGATCTTCCGATCACAGGCCCATCTTCTCTAACCTCTGTGCCGCCACTCCCTCCCTAATGCCACAGTTTTAAATAAATCTCTAAAATGATTTATTGATGCTCACTGTATGTGTTAGGCATGACTCTTACAACAATCATGCCAACATTTGGATTAAGATGTGAAAACGGGATAAGATGTATCTATTTTTGTGTTTTATAAAGTTGCTCAGCTGTGGCAGCCATTTTGAATTAAACTGACTTCAAACATTGATTAGTTCTAGATGTACATCCACTGATTAGTTGTTAAGATATTCATTAAAATTCACCCATGGGATCATTAGATATTTTGCTAACAGACACAGACAGTTGTCCCAATTTCACGGTGTTGGTTGATAAAAAAAAAGGAGAATCTAAAATCCTGTCAGGATTTTGCAGCACAGACCAAATATCAGAAATATTCCCCGGCATGAAGTTATTAGCTTGTGCAAATGACAAACTGTTAAACATATTGCAGAGGATGTGTGCTTGTGTTGTATAATGTGGAAAACTGGTCCCTAATCTCTAAGCATTTTTCAAACAATTTTTTTAGCTTTTTATATTTCATATATCTCATGAAACCTGCTGCATTTCCAAGAATATTGTTTTCCTTTTATTAACAGCTAAAATCTTTGTTGTTGTTATTGTTTAATCCTAAATTGTCTGATTAGACCAAAATCTCTTTTATTTGTTAGCCTACATCTATGCGCAAACGTAAAATTATATTACTTGTAATCAAATATTACTACCATAATAAAGTAGCACGTAAATCTTGAATTACTCCCAAGCTCATATTTGGAAACTAAAGCAATCTTAACAAGTTTGATTGATTCAGAAACATTTCAGTTTATTGAAAATGGTGCATCAAAGGTCTAATATTTGCTGATAAAAACTTTCACTTCTATTATTCACAATATTGCTTTTAAATTGAAACAACAAAATTAATAGAGTTGTTTGACAACTTATTTTCTAAATCATATTAAGTAAATAAAAATAAAAACAAACAGAAACTATATTCCATCCATTATCTTACGCTGATTCCGAAGTCGAGTTGCGGATATTTGTACCAATAAAATATTTGATATGACTAGCGCTACCCATCACCCATACAAGTCACCCATCACCTTACATAAACAAAGATGGTGCAAGATCTGATAACACGAATGCTAACGCCATCATGTGTGACATACATTTGTTATAAAACTAGCATGCGAGCAGCCTAAAGACTCCCACATCAGGGGTACTGTGTGTACTCCGTGAGCCGCACGGACTCCATGCGCACTGTCCGCAGACAGTTGAGACTTATTACTCAAGCATACACCCTGATGGGCTGCAGCCCAGCTCCGCAGGCAAGGGGCGTTTACCTTTGGGACAAACTGAGGTTGCCAATTGGTCATTTGCTGATGCCCCTAGTGGATTGATTGACAGGTCACAAAAAAAATAAATAAACGAGAGCTGCCGGCAGCCCAGGAGCAGCGGTGCTCTGTGTTTAGATGTTGTTAAAAAAAAGTTGTATTAAAAAAAAAAAAAAAAAACAGGGAGTGCTGGTCCTGCAGCCCACACATCAGACCAGCCCACCGGGAAATCTCCAGACTCCCGATTAGCAATGCCAGGCCTGATTTTAATTATCTTGTGACAAATTCCTTCATTTCTCACAATTTCAGTGATGGCGTAAACAGAAGAGGAGGAAGAGATTACTTGCTTCTTGGCAACAAAACAAAAGAAAAAGGTCATTAAACCAGACCAGGGATGAAGAACGGGAATTTAATACATTTGCGTTGCAATCAAAGCAGTCTGTCGCCAGGCAGTTTATTGTGCGACACCTAGTACGCATACGGCACGGTCATAAAAATTGATCTTTGCATGGACGTGGCTTGCTGAAGTCCTCTTCGAGTATGTGTTGAGTCTAATCAGGTACGTGGACCTCTGCGGAGTGAAGTACGCTCAAGTATGTGGGAGACTTTAGAGCGCCACTTATTTGTTATTCATTGTTTTTAACTGAACAGTTTAAAGCAAAGTTTAGTTTTGATGGAACTGAAGAGGTAATGGCTAGTCAGAGCAGAAAACAACCATCTTCCATCAACTCCAGTCTCAAAGCTTTTGGGCAACTTGTACTAACTAGTTAGCACTTCAATCTGTTTTTTTTTTTAAACAACGTCTCCAAACTAAACCAGTTTAAAGAACTGTCTATGACAGGTAAGATACTATTTGTTCATTCCATTTCAACAGAAGTCCCCTTCAGATGCTCTGAAGGGTTCCAGTAAACTGCGAACAGGAATATTAAATGTAATGTAAATAAAGGGTTTTAGAAAATGAACAAATGCCACAACACTGTAAAAAACTACTTTTCTCACACTTCTGTACACAAACTTTTTACAAATTCAAATATATTTTGAGCTTTTCTCCACATCATTGCACCAAGTCTTCTCAGGATGAACAATATTCACCCTTTCATCAAACCATAAGGATGCCACATTATGATCTTATAGCTGTTTGATTCCTGTGCATAGTCATTGCCCACCCCCACTCCACCCCCCACTCCACCCCCCACTTGGCAGTGCAACACCAGCCAGACAGCTGGTATTATTATGTAAACAGTCAGTTTTATAAAAGCCAGGGATTGTCTGGGTTCAGCTGTAACAGATACAATAAATGTCTCTCACAAGACAAGTAAACTAGTCGTTTTTTCCCCCCTATACTACATCGACAAACCTGTGGTATTGTGTTAACAAGACAAACGAGTGCACAATTTACTCTCTTCTTTAACAAGAGAATAAGAGTTCATTGGGTAAAAGTCATGGCTGGGTTGTGTATTCAAGCAGCACCACAAATGTAACTGAAGAAGCAGTAAGAAGGAAATAACCAGACACATAAAACCAAATAAATACAGTATTACATCTTCTCGCTCCAAATTCTTTCAGCAACATTTGCTACCTTCACAATTAAACAAATATTAACTATGCATTATGGAGGCAGATAATCTTAGTAAAAAAAGATGAAAAAAAAAAAAAGAACTATTAGCAACAAATGTTAACTATCAATTTTTTTCTGGCTTTATTGTTCACCTTCTTTCATGCCAGCGTTTTAGACTAAGATCATCTTGCGGTGAGAAGGAATAAAAGTAATAGCTGTTTTGGACAAACTTTGCAAAATACAATGAGCAAACTCATGCAAGATTACTAAATCTTACAA
>JARVGQ010000390.1:25023870-25043613 GCA_031762355.1 Hypsolebias martinsi | reverse complement strand
GCTCCTCTCTTGTGGAACCAACTTCCAGTTTCTGTCTGTGAGACTGACACATTGTCCAGTTTGAAGACTTTCCTTTTAGATAAATTCTATAGTTAGAGTTGGCTTGTTATGCTGCTTTAGGCTTAGACTACTAGAGGATAAACTGACCTCATGTCCTTAAAAGAATTGTTAAGATTGAATAATTTGCATTTGATGTTATTGCTATCTTAATGTGACTCTCAACTGGCCATTGTGTATCTGTTCCTCCTTCCTGTTCCTCTCAAACCCAGCTGGTTGAAGCAGATGAGCGCTTGTCCTGAGTCTGGTTCTGCTAAAGGTTTCTTCCTCACGAGGGAGATTTTCCTTCCCACTGTCACCTTGGTGCTTGCTCAAGATGAAATTTCTGCGATGGAGTTAGACTCACAGCAGTCTGCTCCTCAGATAAATAATGTTAAATTATTATTTGTATATATGAATGTTTCTGTTCAGTGCCCTGAGACGACTTCTGTTGTGACTTGACGCTATATAAATAAACTGAACTGGTGTAAAACAAAGAGATGGATCCCTGATTCCATATGTATGACTTGTTGCTTTATAAATAAACTGAACTGAATTTATTCAGGAAATAGGGTATGAAAGGAGGTATATTTTCACAAATGCACAATGTTTCATATTCAAATTAAAATAAATTTTGTTTCTCGGCTGTCTTATGTCTAACAGAGACACCAGCTAAGAGCAGAGAGCCCTGACAACAACCTGGATTAGCAGTGGTCAATGTCTGATTTAAATCTCTTTATTTTGCAGCACTGTATGTTATTTACCTTTTGGGGACTAATACAGAAAAGTAAGTCAAATAAAATAAAAATGAGGTATATTAGTCCACAAAGGGCAAATGAAAAGACATTAGCGTTCTTTACAGTATAAGCCTTTATTTGTAAAAAAGTTGGTTGTTTGAATGATAACCCTTTTTAAACCACATACTTGAACACTTTGTATTTGTAAAAAACACATTTTGTTCAAACACCTAAAAAAGCTGATTGACACTAGAACATTAAATTGCACTGACAAAAAAAAGTACAACTTCATACTACACAAAGGTTGATTCCACGAGTACTGGTACTCCAAGTGAAATCAAACACCTCATTACACAACTGAACCGAATAAGCGCCCAATGTGAACAAAACAATTACAGTACAAAAACCAAATGCATTTTTTTCTTTCAGTGCCAGTATATCGGATGAATAACATTTCCTTCTTATGAAAAAAAATTAATAAATAAAATAAAAACAACAACAGTAAGAGTAACAATCCATAACAAATGCTACAATTACACAATAAATCAGAAATAAACACAGAAGTGAACCAAATCGTTAATTACTAATTCTTACTGAAAAATAAATAAGCTGTTAATCTTGTGGGCTTTTTTTTGTGTGTGTGTTTTTGTTCTTTTTTTCATCGTCAGATATTTTAAGTGTTGGAAAAATCTTTTTATTTATCTATTTTTATTGAACTTCTGGTTGAACGAAGTCTCTGGTAGGGTCTTACAAAGAGGGTGGTACAGTATACTGATGTGTAACTGGGAATTGGCACAGCGTTTTTGCAAGTTACCCTCATACAGTAATTGACAGCAGGCCGTGACCAGAGGCAACGTATCAAAGATAAAATACAGGGAACACCCACGCAGTGTGCAATCACATGGCTTATACGATCAGATGCTACTGGCGAGCATCCTCTACATCCTTTTGTAGTTGAAGGGCGTTTGATGTTATGCCTATGCAGAATCTGGTAAAACTACAGCATGCACTTGGTGCATCAATCCCAAATTGATTTACAGTAAATACATCTCGTAGAAGTACATGATCGTGGTTCACAGGAATCACGCAACGTACGTTTCGTGGTGACGTTTGTCCCCCAGCTTCACAAACAGTTTATTTCACAAGATTTTTTTTATAGAGCTGGCTGTAAAACAAGTGCAATTGGAGCATGTAAACACTGGATCTTTCTTTTCCTGGCTGTGGAGATGAACTGGATGGTGTGGAGTAAAAATATATGAAAATAAACCTTTTTTTTATTTTTAACTCAGGTCATGCAAAACAAAACCTACAAAGTGTGGACAAAGTAATGAATGCGACCAACTAAAGTTCTGGCTGCAGTGAGAAGCCCTTGGCCTGGTTCTGGATACCGTTTAAAATGTGAAGACTGTTGTCAGCAGAATATGACAAACATCTATCTATCTATATATTTATTGATTAGTGTTAGCTAAATGTAACTAACTGAAACAGTTTATTTTTGCTACAGTATGTAAAAGAACGTTTCTTTTCTCTTTACCGTTAGCCAACGACATCCTCAGCTAGCTAAAAATGTTTGCTACAATCCAGCACAGACTTCTGCAACTGAGCGGCTACACTTGGGCAATAGGCTAAGTGCCTTGCTCAAGGGCACTCATCACTGTCTCATTGAGGAACAGGAAATAAAATAAAAATTAAAAACTCCCCACTCGCCCTCTTAAGGCAACCCTGCTCCTCCGTTGTAAGCCAGCTAGCCTAGCATGCCCTTTTGTTTTCCGAGAGGACTCGTGGACAACCGAGCGATTAATCAACGACTGAGGTAAATGCAGCGAGTGGACGGTGCTGAAATCTCCAGCAGAACCTAACATCCATTTGGGCAGAGAAATGGGGAGTGCTCGACCACAGAATTTCACATTTGCTCGAAGCGCACCGGAGCGTACCGCAAAGTACAAGCGTTTTCGACAACGTTTACTTTAGAAACTCCTTCACTGCAGCTGAACTTTAATTTCTTCATTATTTTGTTCACACCTTGTGTTTCTCTTTTTTTTAATTTTTTTTAATTTTGTTTTTTTTTTTTTAGGTTTCGTTTGCAGAAGTATGCCAATGCAAGAGAAGCTGTCCATGCCTTTAGCAGTGAGGCTAGCTGGTATTAAGAACTGCCATGTTTTTGTTCATGCATTAAGAACTATTAAGTGAAAGATATATTTACAGTACAATTCACATGTAATTACACATATACACTAGAGGCAAGAAAATTCACATTGAAATCAGTTCAACACTTCACCCCCTTCCTTGACTACTTTAACATATGCGTCAAAAACGTTTATTTTTTCTCCTTTGAGTAAAGAAATATGCTAAAAAAGAAGCTTCAAACAGAATGTTCTCACAGTCTTCTGAGATGAACGCGCTGATTTCATGTCCAGAACGCACGTAATATGTCAAACGAACAACAAATATATTTACGATGAGAAAACATGAGCTGCTAATGTTTCTCCTCTTTGTGTTTGGCATTTTTAATTAAAGAGATCTACGATCTAAAAAGCACAATACCTGAAGAGGCATGTCTGGAGTCACTTCTTGGAACAAACCAACCTGAATAAGACTTTGATACTTGAGTTCATTTACGTTACAAAACATATATTTTAAGTGCATTTCATTGAGACTCAAAAGGTAGGCTTTAGGTTTTCACTCAACACAATAAAAGGTGCTTGTTTCGCTGCAGAACTAATATATCTAATAATCCATCTGAACAACGTCACAAGCTGTTTGTAGGCAGAGTTCGTTGAACTAATGCAAATCAACAATTTGTATTGATCATTTGTATAAATTAGCAGTAAATGCTGTTATATATATTTATTTATTTAAGGATATTACGGGAATAAGAATGTAAGTGTGCACATCTGAAGCAGCTATAACTCAAAGTCCACTTTACACAAATGTACATGAACTGATTCTACCATTCGTAAAATAACCAACGTTTGGGAAACTGAACTGAATTCCTCTCTTCAGCTAACTGGTGAAAAGAGAGCCACGTCTGTTAACGATGCCATCTGAGCATCTCACAGACGAAAACTTCTGCGGTCAGAAGTTTGAACTGCAGCATACGTATTGTGGGGAAGTGGCGTTAAGACAGGTTAAAGGGGAACAGCATTGTGAAGGTCAGCTCACAGGTGTCGGGGATCCCTATTGCATACGTGAGAGAAGCTGTGGAAAACTTTCATGCCCCGGATGAAGTCGTTGACTGGGTTTTACCAGAGGGTGGCAAATGATTTTAAAGGAATATACCAAATAAAAGACAAAATACCCCTGTTCAGTAGTGCTCTGAATTTGAAAATCTGCCTTTTGATTTTTAAAGTCAAAGACACGTTTGTTTCTAAGTTTACTTCAGTATCATTTCATTTCCATCTAACTCAAAATAGCTCATTTCAGCACTGTCACCAGTTACAGTCCAACGCTGAATATTTAATTTACAACACAAAAGCTTGGAGAAGATTAAATGTATAGACTTTTGTGACTCCCTGTCGCACTGAAAGCCTTTTCTTTGCAATTAAGTGTCTTCAAACTGAGACTATAAACTTCCAGCTGCAGATACAGACAAAAAAAAAAAAAACTGTTACGTGTCATCAAAATAAAAGTTTATTTTTATGGATAAAGATTATTTTTCTTCTGCTGCTGCTTGAAAATTCTGACAATTCTGCATGAAACAAACAAAAAGAAATACTGAATGCAAACCACAGCTCAGCACTACACACTTCACTACGACTTAGAGGGATGCATTAGTTTTTGATCAGTATTCCCTTTGGAAGGAAGCTCATGCATACCCTGTGCTCCAGAGGACAATGCCTCTTCATCCTCATCTATTTTTATTCTTTCTCTCTGCGGCCCTCCACTTTTATTAAATTTTCACATGTTTGGACTATTTCCTTCTTTCTCTGTCTTTAATGGTCACAAGGCTGCATAATCTGCAAGTTGGCGTGCACATATATCAACCCCAAGAGCCACGTGCCAAATCTGGTCCCCCAAGATGATAAACGTAAAATATTGTATCTCTTCTACTTTTTCTTTTAAAAATCTGATAAATACATAATTTAGTATAGACTTCTCTTGCCAGCTGGCTAACTTTGAAGCCAGAGAGAAGGCTGGATCATTCTATCATTGTAGATTCTGATGTGTAAAGAGCAACAGAACGTCAAGTGAGACAGATCAAACTCTTGTTGATGAACTTGCAACCAAGAAAATATATCGGGTGTCTGACTCAAGTTAATGTATCAGCTGAAAGTGGCCCGTTGCTCAGACAAAGTTTTTAAATTTTGGCTCCTTTTAGTAACTGAGTAATTGACGCCCCTAGAGAATTTGTTTCATTGTGTTACTGTGTGAAGTTCAGGCTACACTGCGAAAAATGTTTGTCCTATCTTTACCTCCATAATCCTTTAAATGTCTCTTTATGCTAATGCTAACCTAAATTGATGTTTAACTTTAAACATAAAATCTGATTCCGCAAAAATCAAATGGCTAAAATAGACTCTTGTTGAAAAGCCATTTTCTTTCCGACATATGAAACTCCATGAAAACGAGGTCTGTGTTAATTTAGGGGCAAAATCATGGAATATGAATTGCTTCATTCAGTTCGTGGCATTTCTCTGACATATCTTTTTACACAAGAATCACTGGCTTTGCAAAGTCATTGACTCTGTCTGAGTTTGAAACGTTGAGATTTTTTTTACCGGCTAGTCCAACACTATCCCGAACAAATCTTCCTGCCATGGACTCTGGGACAAATTAACTGCTGAACAAACAAACAAGCAAAGAAAAATCTGTCTTCTGAATGAGAACTGGTCAAATTGTGGCTGGTATTTTTTTTGGTAGTGGTGGGGGTGGGGGGGATGCATTTTTTTCACAGCTTCACTGAGGAAAACTTTTGAACAAGCAACAAAAGCAACCCCTGCATTTCTGTTTGGCAAACACAAACGTCAATGAACTCTGCGTCTAAAGAGAATTAACCGTTAGGGAGGAAAGAAACAGCACAAGTATACTTTCATGAGATTACTGAATGACAAAATGTACATACCGGTAATATGTAGTTTTTTTTCACTTTCTATTTTCCCCCCAAACTATCAAATTCAGCAATGCATACCTATGACTCTTATCTCATCATGCCCTAGCACTAGAACATGTCCGGACACTCTCTGAAATCACAGTATTTTTCAAGACAAAATCATATCTACATTAATCAGTACTTGTTTATAACCATAATGAAAAGAAATCCCAACCACCCCTCCCAGCCCCACCCCACTCCCTCCCTCAGAACGCGTATCTAAAAATAAGATGTGAAAGAATACAAGTTTCCGTTGACTCTGGGTGGGAATGCAGTGGTCAAACATCGTATCCATACGGCCCTTAGTTGGGGACTATTAGGCCAGAGCTGATGTCAGATAAGAACATTATCACCTACAAAAACCCGAGTAACAACACATAATCCAAACAAGGTAGCTGTACAAAGCAGAACCGGAGATTTCCGTGCATGTTATCCCATGGGTGATGGCAGAGGATTTGACCGTGGAGTGGGAAAGACTGTGGGTGATGTCTGCAAGGGTGGGACTGGGAATGGGGTCTATGTTGGTGCAGAGGACCTCATTTAGCTGATGCCTGAACCGACAATCCACCACTGATTTCTTGAGCTGTAGAAGAGGATTTCTGAGTACAATAAGTATCAATAAAAAGTCAATGGGACTCTGACACCTTTTCTTTCCCAAGAGCGTTCACTTTTTTTCTCTTGTTGTCCTTTTTCTTTTTTTCTCTTTTGTTTTTATAGCAAAAATATCATGCAGTCTTTAGTTTCAAAACCCCCCTGTGGGATCTCATATTTGTTTTGTTTGTTTCAGGAGGAAAAAGGAAACTCAAAGCCTTGAAATTCTTCTTGCACAAGTATTCTTAAACATTCAAGTCATCCTAGTAATACTTTGTACAGCAGAAGGTCCTTCAGATTTCACATATGGATATATAAATATAATATATAGAAATATGCATATACATATGTTCAACTTGTATATGTGTATACATATTTTGGAACTGTATCAAAGCCAATTTAATGTGCTCTCAAAATATGGCCCATGATTCCTAGTGGGATGCACATCAATTCACATAGTACAACCAGTAGATTAGGTTGAAAAATCCAAAGGTGATGGGGAAAATGACTCGGGACCACTTGTCGATGGTGCTAACATCTGACAGGTTGGGGATTTTCAACTTGAGCTTGGAGGAGCGTCGTCGTAGCCGACAGTTGGCCCGGCTTCGCATGGCGCTCCGGTCCAGCGAATGGTGGCTGTAGCCATCCCGGGGTGTCATGGGCTTCCTAAACTGGACCCCGGAGCTGTCGAAGGACATGACAGAATTTCGAGAGTCACTGACGCTGCTGCCTATGTCAGAAGGCATCACCTCGTTGTTCATGTCCAGCGTGGTGAGGAGGATGTTTCCGTACGCGTCCACCTGAATGGAGGAAGGAGAGACGCTGAGGGTTAGTGTGAGCTGAAATGCAAGGAGGCAGCCCCCAAACCCCTTTAAATTATCATTCTAACCCCCCTCCCATCCTTAAAGAGATAGTTCAAGTCTTTTGAAGTAAGATTTTGTCAAAAGTTTAGGGGTAAGTGATATCTTACTTGCACTAGGTAGCTTTTGAACAACAATCTGGAGAAATGGTTTACCCAGATTGCCAAATGATGTCTAGGATTCAAAGGACCAAGACCAAAGTGGACATCTACCTTCTTAAAGCAACGTCAATCTGAAAAATTCTAAGCGGCTTATGCAACTGCTATTTTATAAACCCCCTTTTTTTCCCTCACTCCCTCTCCCTGTCCTTCTCCTGCTTTGTTTGCTCTCTGTCTGTGTATTGGAGCAGCTCCTATTTTTACTCATCTTCTGAAATAAACACTACTGTTGTGGATCTGACCAACTGGACTTTTGACGCAAATTAGAAAATCTTTTCAACAAAGCGACAGGGTCCTGGAGAACCCTCATATCTGCTCAGAAGACACGTGCAGCTGGATATATCTCTGGGGGTGATGTGTCTACCTCTGCTGTCAAGTGAGGACACCAACATTGCATATAACTGGATTTATGATAACAGGTTTCCTGTTTGTGGAATAGTCTGGTTCCTGGTTTATCAACATACAAAGAAACTGCCACAATTAATTTGGACCTCGTCAGGCTGCTGCCAATGCGAAGGTTTGGTTCGTGCTTTGAGGACTCAAAATCAGCTGATTTACGAGCTAAACTGTAAGATGGAAGTGGTTTGAATCGCAGGACACCTGCGGCTTTGGGACTCGTCAGCATGAAACAATCCTAAAGAGGCTCGTAAGCACGGACCAGCAGAATGCACCGTAATCTGGCCATTTCGGATCTTGAAAATATCACTGAGACTCATGGCTCACAAGAAAAAACAGTCTACTTGAATAAAGCAACAATTGTGGTTTATCTGAATCTGACTCCCCGGTTTGCCTTGAAACAGGCTGACTTAGCAATTTCTCCTGGGAAATGTGTAAACTAAGGAAAGCTTCATCTATCACCCACCCAGCTTCTGTGGAGGCTTATCAGATCTGTGTCGGTTGACCATCATCTTATCAGGACAATGAACTATCGGTTAGTGCTTCATGGACCGCCTCGTCATCAAATGCATATGTAAACTTGTTCATAAATGTGTTTGCTGGCAGAGTTTTTTTTTTTTAATGTCTTAAATCATGTCCTGTTAGGACAAGGTGTGAAAATATATATTTTTTTGTAATGCCACTATCCTCTCCTCATGACTGTGTCCCTTTTTCTATCTAAAAGCAAAAAGTATTCTGAAAAGGATAAGAGGCCGCACTATCATAGCAGCAGCTACGTGCACTCCGCCCATCTTTCAGACAACTGTACGGACATATTCTCTTTGTATCTCGGTACAATGATAATAAAGCTTATTCTGATTTTTAATACCACTATTTTTTTTCACAATACACATTATCTGGACAGAAATATGATGATAGTTCTGCTTGCAAATAATTACAGACTTAAAACCTGTAATACAAAATTGACAGCAGTATAAAAGATTGTAAAGTAACATACTTATTAAGGATCAATGAGATGGCAGCAGTCCACTTTGGCCTCAGCTTACTAGCTTTAGCTGCTAGCTCATCAATTTAGTCAGAATATAACTATTTCTCCAATATGAGTTCATTCAAAGTGCTATCTACAACAAGTAAGACACTGTCAAAAACTTTCCACAGAACCTCACTTCAAACAACTGAACTATCAACTTAAAAGTAGTCCAGCTTAAGCAGAAAATGCAGGGATGATATGGAATGTAACTTCTTGCATGCAACAGAAATAGTTACCGGTAGCTGCTTTACAAAGACATGTATTATTATTATTTTTCCACTAGAAAAACAGAGACAAGTCATTTGAATAATAAGAATCATCTGAATTTAAAGTGAGGGCTGGCCTACAGCTGATATGATTGCTAAATACATGTACCCCAACTTTTCGTTGTTCTTCGAGATACAGATTTCTTCGCTGTGTAAATGACCTGAAGGTGTTGGTTTGAAACGGCACGGAAATGGAGTCCTTGCAATGTGAAAGAAAAATGAAAAGAACATTAAAACGACTCTAAAATACAAGCAGATAAGCACATTTTTTCCCTCAAAATTACACAGTGCATAGGACAGTTAACTGGAACAACTTCTGAATAAGTGTAGCATCTTTAGACACACAAAAACAGTGGGTGGGGGGGGTTCATTCAGTTTGACCATTTTAGCCAATGATGACAGATTATGAAACTGCTGATGTCTCCTGGCTTGTATTCTGACTTCTTTTGTTTGATTTAGGATTGAAACGTCTTCAAATACATGGTAGCTGAGTGAGAGTGAATAAAGCTTAGAGCATTAACATAGAAAACAATCTAAATATGAAGTGAGAATGTTTACACCACCGTAGAGTTACACAAATAGGTTTCTCAATGAAAAAAGGCTATGCTTGATAAAAAGCAGTCAGTGCTTGAGGGAGTAGCAATGGATGATGGTGGTTGAATGCATATTAGGCTGTGGTGACATCAGTATGCCTGTAGAGGAGTACTTCAGGGACTGGTGCTTGTGTCGTTAGAGAAAACGATTGGACATAAATCTTCTGCGCACAACATATGGTTAGCTGTTTTCTACTTGAACTCTGACAATCACAACAAAGTCAGGAAAGGAAGATACAAACCTGTTCCCTCAGGCGCTTCTCCTCGTATCTCCCACGCTCGTTGTTGACTTTGCTCAGCCTCTCATTGATTTTCTTCTGTTGTGCAGGGCCCCGGCCAAAGAACACGTAATTTACAAAGGCATATTCAAGCAGGGCCAGGAACACGAACACAAAACAGCCCATGAGGTAGACGTCGATGGCTTTCACATAAGGAATCTTTGGGAGAGTCTCCCGAAGGTGGGTGTTAATCGTGGTCATGGTAAGCACCGTTGTCACACCTGAACAAAGACACAAAGTAATCTCACTTAGACGCAGAACATTCACAGCCTTTACTTACATTTACTTTAAATTATGTCATAAATCATCTTATTTGTGCAGTAAAGGGGTGGAAGTGTTTGCTTTGCGAGGTTAAATTCACTCTAATTTGAAAAGTATGATAATGTATTCCTGAGCTTTAATGACAATTAGATTAATTTTCAATTAATTTTCAGGTCTCTCTTGGAAATGAGTCCCCGAGGTTCAGTGAGTCTGACCTGTATAAATAAATGTTGAATGAATAATTGTAAGACTTTTGTTTGTTTTCTAGGAAAGAATGGTTATAAGAAAAGAAAAACACAAAGAAACTGGACTAGCCTTATAGTTAACCTCTAAACTTCAATAAAGATTTTTTTTAATTTTTGCAATGTTTTCCAGTGGGCAGCACGGTGGCACAACTGGTAGAGCTGCTGCCTCTCAGCAAGCAGGTCCCTGGTTCAAATCCTGGTCTGGGGGTCTTTCTGGGTGGAGTTTGCATGTTCTCTCCGTGCATGCGTGGGTTTCCTCCGAGTACTCCAGTTTCCTCCCACAGACCAAAATCATGCATGTTAGACTGATTGGTAACTCTAAATTGTCCCTAGTGTGAGTGAGAGAGTGAATGGTTGTTTGTCTCTATGTGGCCCTGTGACAGATTTGCAACCCGTCCAGGGTGTACCCTGCCCCTCGCACAGTGATTGCTGGACATGGGCACCGGCGACCTTCGTGACCCAAAAATGGAAGAAGCGGGTAAAAGATAATGGATGGATGGATGTTTTCCAACTTAAAATGTTTTGGGATGCTGGAATTAGGTTATGGTAGAAACTTACATCCATAATAAAATTAAGACTTTTGTAAAACAAGGCAACAAAAATATGTCTTCTTATATTGTCACAAGTTGAAAAATTCTAGAGTTAATGTAAAAATCGAAACCATAGGGATAGAGGTAAAAATAAAATATAAACTTTACTGAGAATATAAAATGCAGAATCATAAAATCAGAATTTTATGAAATTATAAAAATGGGATCAAAAATGAATTTATAATGGGTTTTCCTTATTGTCAATCTTCCACCTAAAGAACACTAACCAGCAGTAAAGTTACTGTGAGTTTATGGGAGCATGTGAAAAAAATTCTGGCCAAAAAATAAAAATTAGAAGACTTTTTAGGGGGGAGGCATGGTGGAGCAGTTGATAGAGCTGTTGCCTCTCTCTGAGAAGGTTGTCGGATCAAATCCCAGCCAGGGGCCATTCAGGGTGGAGTTTGCGTGTACTCTCCGTGTAAAAAAAACAAAAACATAAAAGGAACGTATGACTTCATATAATTAATACGGGATGAAAACACACGTAAAATGGGGTTCAATGAGTTGATGTTTCACAAGAAGTAAAGCTCCTGGGAGCATGTGAAACAATTCTGACCAGATCAGATACATTCCAAAAGCTTTTAGGAATGGTCAAGATGGTTCATATTTAATGACAACACCAAATAAAAACACACACCAAAAAAAAAGCTTAGCAGATGTTTTTCCCCATGAGACATTTTGAATGTTAGACATTTAACTGAAATTGTTAATTAAGATACAAAACAGTCTATAGAAATAGGAGTGTGATTTAATTACTTAGTAGAAAGACTTGCCATAGACTGAGCCGACTTGAGTGAGCATGCTGAGACTGAAGCACACGCACAACACATTGCTGTGCACAGGGCAGGAATCAGAACATATCTTCTTTAAAAGCAATAGCTTAGTTTGTATTAAAACCAAATAGAAGAATAAAATCGTCAAATTTTCAACACGACATGACACAAATTAAAATAAAGGACCTGCAGGCTGCGTTTGCTACATGTGGTTAGATATTATTCTCTGCAAATGGGGAAAATTTGTGCAGAAAATAAAAAGTGTGACAATTGCATGTTCATGTCTACCATAATGACTAAAATCTTCAGGGAACAGTTTGAAGTTTAATAATGTAGCGGTGGTTGTGTCTTACCCAGGGCCACGCGAGCTGCAGAGGCATCATAATTGATCCAGAAAGAGACCCAGGAGAGGATGGTGATCAAGATGGAGGGCATATACGTCTGCAAGATGAAATATCCAATGTTTCTCTTAATCCTGAAACTTAGCGAGAGCCTTGGATATGAGCCTGTGCAGAGATAGGATGGAGTAGGATGGAGATTAGTTTAGAGAACTCAAGGGCAAGAGTGGAAAACAAATTTAGAGAAAAATGGACGGAAGGGGCAAAACGTTGGCACCACTCTAGAGTTTCCCCATCTGCACTTTGACAACACACGGGGTAGTCATTTCTCCATTTGTTCGGAAGGAGCACTTAATTTCCCCGAAGCGATAGATTCCTTTCCAGGGACAAGTTCGATTCCAATTAAACATGGCAGAAAGTCGCAAACACGGCACATTTTTCTGCAACCTCCTATCTCAGCAGGCAACTCCAGCATCCCCTCTGAGAATTGTCACAGTGAGCTGGTCGACTTTTCTGTTGGACTTTCTCTGTCCTCTAAGCATTACCAAAAGGGCATTTTCAAGAGGATAATTGCTGCTCACGCCTTTGTACTCAAACAATAAGAAATGTGTACACAGTTAGTGATTCATTGGAAAGTCTGTGCCCGTTGGATGTGCTAATTAAAACCTCGTGAAGATTGGAGTTTTTAATCAGTAATGTAATCAAAAGTTTAGCGTATGGAAACTCACTGCTTGTTTGAAACACAAATTAGAGAAAGGCTCTACTGTACGGAACAGGACAGAAAATTAGCCAGTAAAGCAAAATTACTATCCATTTGTCTGTAAAACTGATCAAGTTACAGATACTTTTGTGTTGGCTAATGTCACTTAGCTGCAGTGTTTGCGTTGGAATGACCCAAAACGTTATTTAGTTGTACATTTAATCATTACTTTCTACAAAATCCAATTAAAACTTGGCCAGTGATTCATGAGTTAGTGTGTTTTAGTGCACTGTACACAAGCAAAAACACAATTGTCATCTATGGCATGTCAGCATGAGGCAATAAGAAAAATAATACAGAATATAAAATAAAACAAAGCTTGTGTTTAAAGGTGGCTGTCTCTCGGAACAGCCATACATCGCAGTCCGCAGTGACAACAATGTCTTACTAAAGCATCAGAGTTGTTGACTGGCTGTGGTATGCTGAAATTAAATTTGTAAAAGCAGACCTCATGTACAATTAGATGCCAAGCAGTCTTACCTGTGGTAAACCTGACCTCCCTGGACACCAAGTGGAGCTCCATGATGGAGAACTGAGGTAACTCCAACTTGTCAACCCCGGTCACAGCGCTGTCTCCTCCTTGCCAGAAGAATACAATGTCGTCCGTGGTATATCCATCTGTGTCAAAGTCAAAGCAAATGAAGAAAGAGGATCATTTCACAATTAACGCAAACCATGTTTCTACTTAATGTCCGATGCATGAGAAGGAATAAAGAACAGAAGATTGTTTGACAAATTTAACAATACTGTATATGGGGTGCCATTTGTAAAGTTACACAGTCAAAAATTAACTATAATATTTTGGTTTACTTAGCCTTTCATTTCAAAGTCATATTTTCACCATGTCATTCATACATTTATAAATGTCATAGTTCCAAACTAAATATTTAATTTACAAGCTCAATATTTACAAACTAATATTTAACTTGCAAGTTAAATATTATTTAGTTAGCAAACTAAATATTTTGCCCCATACTAAATATTTAGCTCCATGCTAAATATTTAGTTTACAAACTAAATGTTTATGTGCAAGATAAATGTTTAGTTTACAGACTAAATATTTAACTTGCAAGTTAAGTATTTAGTTAGTGAACTAAATATTTAGGTGTGAATTACATATTTAATTTCCAAGCTAAATATTTATTTTCAAAATTGAATATTTATTGTCCAAGCTAAATATTCAATTTCCAAACTACACATTTAATTTCTACGCTAAACTTTTAATTCCTAAACTAAATATTTAATTTGCTAGCAAAATGTTTAGCTTGAACCTAAGTATTGATTTTCAAAGCTAAACATTTAATTTCCAAAAATACATATTGAATTTGCTAACTAAATATTTAGCTCAGAACTAAATATTTATTTTCCAAACTAAATATTTAATTTCCATAATAAATATTTAATTTACTAACTATATATTTAACTTGCAAGTCAAATGTTTAGTTTGTAAATTAAACTTTTAGCTTGGACTTAAACCTTTGGTTTGTAAACTAAATATTTAGTGTAGAAGTAAATATTTAGCTTGCTAACTAAATATTTAGCTTGCAAGTTAAGTATTTGGTTTGTAAACTTAATATTTAGCTTGTAAATTAAATATTTAGTTTGGAACTACGACATTTATAAATGCATGAATGACATGGTGAAAACATGACTGAGGAAAAAAAAAAAATTCTTGTGAAAGGCTAAATGAACCAAAATATTGCTGTTATTTTTTGACTGTGTAACTTTACAAATGGCACCCCATATAATTCCACCACCACATTTCTTCTCGCAACAAAAAGTTGATAAATATGCTTTAGTGCGTAACATTCTAGATCAGATATTACAGGGAAAAGTGCACAGTTGCCATGCTGAGACTTTATGTCGCGAGCACAGCTCACTGGCAACCGAGTGAGACCAACGTGTTTAGGGTAAAAGGAACAATGAGAGTGTGTTGGCAGTGATTAAGCTATCACATAAGTTTATAGAGCAAACAGGAACATGGAGTTAATCCACCTGCTGTGCATGTGAACTATAACACTACAAAGCACATTTTATTATTAGATGGAAATTTTTGCAGATGTGTCAACATAAAATAAATGGACTATCATAAAAACATCAATTGAACCGTAAAGTTGACTAAACATGTTACATTAAACACCCGTGCGACAGATATAAGTGAGCTTTACTTTGCACTGTAGGTGAAGAGCTCTAAAATGCAGTGAGATATCCCTCACATCACCAGACTAAAGGTGTAATTTCAATTTAAAAGTTTTATGTAGAAGCAGAGCTGCTAGCACAGCTGTTGCCTTTGTTGAGCTCTACCTTAAAAAACAATGCTTTTCGAGTTATCAACTTATTGACCTGCAATAATGAAGCTCTGCTGAAAAGTGAAATAAAGAGGCTTTTTTAAATATGATTAAATGTTTTAAGACATTGATCTGGTCATACCAAAGTCCTGCATGAGGAGTAACTCAAAGTTTATTACAAAGTTTTTTACAGATCACCCCCAATGATAATACTGAGCTTTAAAGAAATGACTTTCAGGCTTTTACTACTTTAGTAAACTCAGTCTGTTTAAAATAACATAATATATTGACCACTAGATGACAGTGTTAGTCTGATTTAAGTTCCCTTCCACCTGCTTACCTGTGTATTGTTTGGTAAGTGGGCAAAAAGGGATAAATGGTCAAGGCTTCACCAAGCAACAAACAAACAAAATGACGTTTGTACAGGAAAAACAACCAGACAGAGAATTTCTACTTCTTTTGAATATTTTGGAATAAGTGCACATATTTATCTCCCTGTAATTTTCTGCTTTTGTCCTGCATGAGAGTTTTTGTATTTTTATTAAATGCCATTTTAGGGCATTTTTTAATTATTATCAGCCATCATATGGAAAATGTTCGAGTCTGCATGAAAATGGTCTTAGTCAATGTTTTCTGTAAGGCTTAAGTCTCAAGTATCTATGTAGAAGAAGTATTCTTTGTCAGGCCCAGTGGTCAGCTTACCATAGTCATTTCCTTTCACAGGGGGGTATTTACCTTCAGTGTGGTTTGCATAAGCTGCATAGGGGCTCGGCTAGGTCAGTAATTACAAAGCAATGCAAAACTAGCCTTTCTATTACAAAAATATTGTTTCTTTCCACTTTTTGGATGATATTAATTGAAGACAGTGGCAGAAGGGCACACATTTTCTTGATCATTTTTACTATAACTTGGGAAAATGAGGTTTAAAACCATTGCTTAACTTTTGATTAACCTCTTTACGATATGAGATTAATGATTGTACATTAACATCAAGTCCATCTCATTTAAGTCATATTTGGGAACTATAAAATTGACTTGGCAATTATCTGACATATTAGTTGAGTATGACATTGTTGTCTTTTTTCTATTTTCTTTCAGTGTAACATGAACCACCCCTAAACGAGACTAAATGCTCTCTGATTCAAACAAGTTCATAGCAGTGTTCCCATGGGGTCAACCCTTGTGCACCACGAGTTGAAAAGCATCCCATTTGCTTCTCTTTTCACTTTCAAAGGCTTTTGAGAAATGCATGGAGGCAGGCATGCAAAAACACACACTCAGACTCGGTGCCACAAAAACCTGCCCCTCTCGAGAACAAACCACCACAGCCGTACATGTCCATTCCCTAATTGGGAGTTCTTTTATGAAAAGGGTGATTATGTATGTATGTGTTTTAGAGGCATCCTTTCTGTACACGGCGCCTCAATTCATGACATCTCTAACGCCAGAGGGGACAAAAGAGGCACCCGTTCCTCCTCTTGGGGCAAGAGGCCGTTGACACCAATAAATCCCCCCTCCCTTCTACTTCCTCCCCGGTGTGTTGGGGTTATGTCAGGAATGTCCTGGGTTCTATTGTCCCCCGGTGCTCTGTTTTTGGTAACCCATCACCAGGCATTCCCTGCTGCTTACCCTGCCTCCTCTCTCCCCCTTACACCCTGTGAGCTGTGTGTCCCTTGGTCCCTAACTCTGAATAGACCACCTTGGCTGAATACGACAGACAGGCAGGCGTCAGGACATCAGGTTCAAATGCCCAAGTTGTACATTGCGGCCCAGTGGGGGTATATACAGCCAATTATTTTCACCTGTTTGGTTCTACTCTTTGTCTAATGGAAGAAAAAAGAACAGTGATATGAGTGTTTTGCACGGCATGGTTAATGTCTCCTGTTTTTCAATGGCATTAAAAACACCAACTACGGTAAACGTGACAAAATTGTATTGCTAAAATCAATTGAAATATGTCCGTCTTCAGTTTTAATCAGTATGGTGTTTGGATTTCTCCATGTAGAGTGCACTTTCTCTATTGCCTCTTTACCGCAGTAAATCTGCATCTATACCCAACTATGATGTTTGCCAACTCTTAAGAATTCATTTGCGTGCTCCAGAGAAAATGGAAACTAAATGAGTTGTCGCTTACTGAAGAAAGAGAGAGCAAGTGAATCAACAATACTATCAAAATGAAATCTCATGGACGTTAGAGTTGATCTTGAACATGCTAAAAAACAAAGACGTACAAGACAGAAAAAGAAGAAGGAAGAAAAGGGAGAAGGCGAATGAAGACAAAGAAGAAGACGACAAAGAAGAAGCGAACCAAGATGAAGACGGCAAAGAAGATGGCGAAGAAGAAGATGGCGAAGAAGAAGATGGCAAAGAAACAACGAAGAAGGAGAAGGAAAAGAAGAAGAAAAGAATGAAGAGAACGAAGTTGAAGAAAACAAAGACATAGACGGCGAAGAAGAAGATGACAAAGATGATGAAAATTAAGATAAGATTTAGATTTTAACAAAACTTTATTTAAACAATAATTTAACACAACAGTGTTATAAAAAAAAGGTGATCAGGACAAGCTTAAAATAAATTATTTACAAGGAGTTTGTTGTATTGTAGTTCTCCCTGATCAGAAATGGTGCATAAAACCTTCTTAAATCTCCACAGTTTCACAAAATTCTCCAAGTGTCCAGTGCCTCTGTGGAAACAAAACTCCAACGCCAGTCTGGTCTTGATGTTGCACTTCCACAGAGCCACGGCATCAAGTTGAGGCCCAGCCTTCAGTCTGTCCCTGCGAGACAAGTAAACAGATATATTTTGCTTCGGCTACTAAAAAAGTTGAAAGTTTGGGATTTAAACTTTGTGGCTTTGCTGTAACGTACTCCATTAATGAAAACAGATTTTGTGAAAACTGTGTCAAAAAGGCTAAAGATCCTCATCATTAGATTAAACAGAGCCGTCAGCCATACACAATCTGTAAAAACATGAAAAACACTCTCAGACAAACTGCAAAAAGGACACTGGTTTAAAGCATCAGGTTTGCTAACCTTCAAAACAGTTTGTTGCAATGGCGCCATGAAGGATCCTCCATTGAAGATCGCCAGTCTGTTTTTTTTTTTTGGGAGGTTTGTAAAGAGTCCTCCACCTCTGAGCTTGTCGTCCCACATGCTGACAGCTCTGTTGTGCAGAGTTTTCTTGTTCAGGATCTTAACATAAGTCTTATAATGTACTTTTGGACCCATTCTGCACAAGTCTGTCTTTGGGTCTGTGTTGCGTAGCAGAAGACCACAGTCTTTGGCAAAGTTAGGATTCAGGTGAATGTCCGGGACAAGGTCCACTGGGTCAGGCGGGCGATTCCCAGTGGACCACAGCTGCAGGAAACGCATTTCTCCAGCAGTCACTCTACTTCACCAGGTCCAGGAAGCGCTGCACCGTTCTGGCAGACCGGACCCAAAGTAACGAAACCACCTCTCGGACGCTGGAGAAGTCTGGTCTGGCCGTCTCCACCAACCGCCTCAGGGTCATTGTCCCAGAGTCGCACAGAGCCTTTGACAGATCCAGCACCATGCTATTAGAGATGTCTATTCTCGCTTCACAGACTAGTGATTCCTCTTAGAGCCACTGCAGAGAATTATGTTTTTGATCTGTTTGGCAGGAAAAAAAAGAAAACACTTTAAAAGCACTCTGATAAAACTGGGGCAACCCCTTTAGCTTTAAAAGGCCAACACTGGTTAGAAACAGAGCAGCATCCAGCCCCAACCCGCTCACATGTCTGAGTATGCAGCCGGCCACATCTCTCCATACAGTGTCAGGAGGTCCTTCCAGGTACTTCTGGAGGAATTGTATTTGAAAAGTAGCCATTCTGCTGACCAGGTGGACAAGGCCCTGCCCCCCTTCCTTTCTTGGTAAGAACAGGACCGACTGTGGCACCCAATGTTGACCGTTTCAAAAGAAATCCACCACTCAGACTGTATTTTTACTAACGGGTCTGGAGGTGGGTCTAAAACAGATAGTTGTGCCACAGCTGTGTTGCAACTAGGTTGTTTAACACCACTGTAGTATTCTGCCTCTGTAGGATATTTTAGAGTGCAGCCATTTCCATTTTTCCAATTTATTCTTGACCTTCTGTTCCACATTTTCCCTGTTTTTCATTACTACAGCCTTATTCCCTAGATAGACAACAAGATATTTAAGACCATCTCTCTTCCACTGAAGGTTTTGAGGGAGAACTGGGAGCCCTTCAGGCCACTCACCCATGGCGAGGGCTGTGTTCGTTCCCCAGTTCACCCTCGCAGCAGACAGGGTGGAAAATCTGTCAGTGACCTTGCTCAGTGTGTCGACATCTTGTTGTTTTGTGGTAAAAACAACGTCGTCAGCATAGGCAGATAAAACTACAGGTGGTCCTCGGTTTACGTTCGAGTTCCGTTACAACGGCCCGGTCGTATACCGATTTGAACGTAACCCAAAAT
>JARVGQ010000390.1:24991326-25002589 GCA_031762355.1 Hypsolebias martinsi | reverse complement strand
ACATAACAAGAAAACAATAACAATAACAAGCTTGTCATACCCTAGTTCCAAGGTACAACAGGTGGGGGCCTAGTGACCAAAAAAAAAAAAAAAAGCACAGTCAGAGAGAAAAGAAAAGAAAAAAGAAAAAAAAACAAACAGGACATTAAGGTATTAAGTTCCCTGTCCTCTCTGGGTCTGAATATCGAACCACCGTGTGTAATCACTTGCCGGGTGTAATACTAATGTTTTATCTCAGTGCTTTATCCTTCATTAGTAAAACAGTATAAACAAACTAATTTGCAGTAATGAGTACTGTTATTAAAGTACCTGTTTTCTTTTGAACATTCACCGTTGTTTTACTCTCATGTTGCTCAGGCATTTTGTGCACACTCGAACGTGTGGAGAGATTCCTGTGAAGTCATTTAGGAAGAGTCTTCATGAATTCATTAACTTCTTTCATGTTGGTGAGAGATAATGTTGTCCCATTTTGATTGAAGATCTTTATCACGGCAGAAAACAGGAATGCGTATTTGATGCCGACCTCTCGCAGCTGTCGCAGAGCATCTGCGGACTCCTGTCTCTTCCTAACCACCTCTGCGGAGAAATCTTGGTAAAAACAGACTCTACGATCTTCCACTTGAATTATCCCCTTGTTCCTTGCAGCACGGAGGATCCTTTGTTTATCGATGTAGTTGTACAGCCTCACCAGGACTTCTCGCGGATGGTTTCGGTCATTTCGTCCCGCCGGAGTTCCGGTGCGGTGGGCTTTTTCAATTTTTATCCGTGTCTGCTGTAGCCCCAGAACTTTTGGGATCCATACCCCGAAGAAAGCCACGGGTTTGCTGCCTTCAATGCCTTCCTTTAGTCCCATAATCTTAACGTTCTGGCGTCTGCACAGATTTTCGAAGCTGTCCAGTCTCTCCAGTGTCCTTTTAATCTTTTCCTCCATACCGTCCAGTCTGGGCACGCCTCTTGTTGACTCGTCCTCCAGATCAGAAATGCGCTGTTCAGCAGCCGATATTCGCTGCGTCACTCTGTCAAGTTTCTCTGAGAGTTCAGATACTGGTTTAAGAATTGCAGCTACTTTTCTGTCCAGCAGTTCTTCGATATTCCTGGAGACCCGTTCCACTATGGTATCTTCTTTTAAAGTGTTAGCTTCTTCCACGTTACTCGCAGTGCACTCCTCCATGTCGGCCCAATCGACGTCTTCATCATTTTTGCTAGCTGCAAGTGTGCTAGCGTTAGCACCAGCTTTCCGTCCTCCTTTCTTCTTTTTGCTCGACGCAGCAGGTCCAAAAAAGTTTTCCAGAGACATGTCGAAGCTTATCACGACTTCTGTTTCAGTTCCCACGGTGGGAATTTGTCTTTAATGTTAGTTTTATTTCGACCCAGAGAGGAGACGAAAGACATACGTCTATTCAGCAACGTGCATCACGTGATTCCCCCCCCAATAAGGTCTTTTTTATTATTATTTTTTTATTTAACCAGGCAAATCCCATTGAGATCACAAATCTCTTTTGCAAGGGAGGTCTGGGCCTGAAGGCAGACTAACATATACCCTTGATGCATGCTCAATAATCCAGGTAGAAAGATCTAAAAAAAGCTAAGTCTGGTCCTCTGGGCAGTCTAACGTGTTTTTTTTAAGTAAGTAAGTAAGTACGGCCATCCTGCCTCTAAAACAGTCTAGAGTCAACCTGAACAGGTATGAGGGAAGCAGTAACATCAGGTTAGCAGTGATTTGTTTTACATGACAGTCAGGTTGTCTGAGCTATTACAATAATAATCACACACAGTGTGATGCATACAGGTTCAACACAAATCATACAGTGTTGAAAGCCAGGGAATAGTAGTGTGTTTTTAAGTGAGATTTAAAAATTATGAGGGAGGGGGGCCTGTCTGACAAGCAGAGGTAACTCGTTCCAGTCTTGGGCCTGCGACAGAGAAGGCCCTGTCACCTCTGCGCTTTACACGGGTTCCTGGAACTGTGAGAAGCAACTGGTCCGCTGACCTCAAGAGAACGCAGTGGGACATATGGCTGCAACAGATCAGTGACATAGGAGGGGGCAGAACTGTTCAGTGATTTAAAGACATACAAGAGTATTTTGAACTGGATTTGAAGGTGAACCAGTAGCCAGTGCAGGGAGGCCAAAAATGTCATGTCATAATGAATGCACCTGCATGAGGGAAATGTATGTAAAGATGTCCTCTGTACACATTCAGACTCAGGTTAGTCTACCATAAATTCTGCCAACCAAGAAGAAACATCAAAGGCCTGTATAAATTAAATGTACACATCTTAACATTTAATCACCTCATGGATTATTGATATAAAATGAAATTAGATGAGAGGGTAGTTTCCCTTCACCTTCAGGTGGGGAGACAGACTGACAGTTGTTCGTGCCCATGTGCCAAATGGAAGTTCAGAGTATCAGGCCTTCACTGAGTCTTTGGCAGGACTGCTGGAAGGTGTGCCAGCTGGGGACGCCTTTATTCTGCTGGGGGACTTCAATACCCATGTGCGTAACGACAGTGTGATCTGGAGGGGCATGACTGGGAGGAACAGCCTCTCTGACCTGAACCCGAGTGGTGTTCTGTTGTTGGACTTCTGTACTAGTCATAGTTTGTCCGACATCAGGGTGTCCATAAGTGCACTTGGCACCAGGTGGACCTAGGTTGTAGATTGATGATTGACTTTGTAGTCATGTCATCTGATCTGCGGCCATTTGTTTTGGACACTCGGGTGAAGAGAGTAGCTGAGCTGTCAACTGATCACCACCTGGTAGCGAGTTGGATCAGATGGCGGGGGAGGATGCTGGACAGACCCGGTAGATCCAAACGTGTATTGAGGGTTTGCTGAGAATGCCTGGCCAGAAGAACTTGTCAGAAATAACTTCAACTCACAACTCTGGAAGAGATTTAACCACATCCCAGCTGAGGCGGGGAATATATAGTAGAGTTTGAGTGGGCCATGTTCATCAATTATTGAAGTGGCTGCCTTGAGCTGTGGCCGCAAGGTAGGGCTGGACGATATAGCCAAAATTTTTATCACGATATATTTCTTAATTTCGGTCAATAATGATATAATTCTATATCGATATAAACAATATAAAAGCCTAAAAGAAACTATATACTATACAAATAAATTAATGTTCACCTTTTATTTGTATTTAGCCTCCAAAAAAAATGGAAATCACTGTCAAATAAACAAAATTCTCAATCCAGTAATTCTCAGTCGGGTCATCTGGACAGTTTCTTTTTTATAGAAACGTTTCACCCTCCATCTGGAGGACATCATCAGTCAAAGGAGTTCCAGCAAACTGTTTTCCCACCAAACAGTAAACACCTTAAGTGGGCCAACCAGTATGCTGGAGCCTAGATGGTTTCTGGGGGCCGTCCTGTCTCTCGTTGACTCGTCCCAGGCAGGCAGCCACAGCCAAAGTTAGAGTAAGACCTCATCTCAGCTGCAAATATCTGAAAAACTGTGACTTGTGGATATTAAACGTCTGTACCAGCTGCTCAAAAAAGGCAAAACTACCATCAACATAGAGATCACAATGAATGTGCTCTTTTCAAATCTACATTGCACATTTTAATAAAAATGCTGAAATACTTGGTAGCACCACTAGGTGTTGACAATGTCCACAGTAACTAAGAGCAGTATTGGCTTGACTGAAATTAAAAAAAAAAAAATACATTTTCCTCTAAATAGACACCTGCAGAAAACTAAGGGGCGGTGGTTGGTGGTCTTGTGATCCTGTGGCTGTGGGTTCGAGGCCAGGTTGCATCAGGAAGAGCATCTGGTGTACAACAATTACAAAATATTTTGAGAGTTCACTCGCTGTGTCGAACATTGCAGAAAGGAGCAGCAGGAAAAAAAGAAAAGAAAAGCTGCATTAACCAGGTAAAAACTGCTGATAATTCACCGTAGTTCCCAGTTTATTTTCAAAACAAGAGCAGCAGCAGACAGAGCTTGTCTTTGCTCGGGCTGGACTTTAGGTGAGACACAATCAGAGATCAGCCTAACAGCACTTTAGTACTTTCTGAGCCATGCATCAAAATGAAATTAAGCACATATTTTAAGGTTATTAATATGATTTGTTTTCTACTACACTGTTTAATCTAATGTTTGATTTTTTTTTTGTCTCCACACGGCTACAAACAAGTCCAATAAAGTTTCATTCATGCCTGACACAGTAACTCTGCAATGCAGTAAGAAAAGCAACCTTTGTTCTTACGGCTCCTGCATCCTGACGTTGTTTCTTTTCAACACGGTGAAGTAAAAAAAAAAAAAAAGTTTTATGCATTTTGTGTTTGTACCTTGGCGCTGTATTTTTTTTTTTCAAATGTGAAAAAATTAAGTCTTCAAAATACTTTTTTCTACATAAAAAAAGTTCAGTTTGAATTTCCAATTATTTGCTAGCAAAACAATTTAAATTATGATGTTATAATTATGGTTTTAATAAACACTATATTCTAGTTAAGCTTAAAAAGCACATTACACCAAACTTTCATTGTCCAGTGAAGACATTTGTATTAAACTCACTGCGAACGCAGCGTCATCTGCTTTGCTCGATATTACTGAGTTGAGATGGTTTATTCATTAGAGGTAAATGTGTTATTAGCAGTGATGTGTACATTTAGTGCTTGTAAAAATAGCTTAAGTATTGTGCATTGGTATTGATCAGCTAAAAAGCCATATATTTATTTCACCTCAAATTGAACACTGCTTTCACAGCTGATGTTAAACAGGAAGCTGAGGCATATGAGATGACTGTATATTTAAAAAGCTCCAGTGTTGTAATATTAAAAATTATCTGAGATTGAAACTGACAATTTTTTTTTTTACTTTAATAAATTATTACCTATGTATAATTATAATAATCACTATAATCTTAGTGTCTGGTTGATCCCGTCCTGTCAAAATCAACCCAAAGAGGCTTCTTATTTTACTTTATTTCTTTTACTTCTTGTTGACAGTTTGTTTTTCTCAGTCCAGCTGTCATTTCCACTACAACATTGTGTCACCACGTTTAGATTTCAGTCTTGACATATTTTTTTAGCCCCTGGGCAGACAACTCCAACTGGTGTAGAGGACAGCGGTGCTGTTTAAAGTTTTTGTTGGTGTTGTTTTTTACTATTACTGAAGTTTATGTGAAAACATTTAAAGTTCAGTGCCAGGAAATGGAGGCAAGAAAAAAAAACAAAAAACATATTTTCCCAATGAAAGCAGAATTTTTCTAGTGTTACAGTTAGGAATTAAAAGTAATTCAGAATTTCCATCATTTTATTCTATTGCCCAATTTAGTTTAAAACCAGAATAAATGTAAAAACATGTTTAAGGTCTCATTTTTATGCATATTGTTTATGATTAGAAATTACCACTTATAACTAGAGCCTGACAGATATGGAAATTTTTGCTATTGCTGATATCGCTATAATTGCTGACAATTTTTGAGCTTTGTACACCTCCAAGAATCTAAGAAAACAGCAAGTGGAGCAGGAGTTGTTTATTCAGCACAGCTGTTAGCAAATATCAAGCTAAGTAAATCAGATCCACGCTATACGGCTGGTTACGGCTGGTTCCCAGTATGTTAACTGTGAAAATTAGTAGTGCTTATATTGACGCATAATGGGACAATAATCACAGATACCAATAGGTCCCCAATAGTCCCACAGAAGGTTTACAAGTGGTGCACTAGTCATAAAAAAGTCATCTTAATTTGCATTCACATTTTCTATCTTCCACTATTCACCATAAAGTGTGTTACCAAAATATAAATTAAACAAAGAAACACCCTTCCTTGTTCATTGTTTAAACAGGCAGTCACGTATGGCCAGGGCCTAGTTAGTAATGACCACAGCTGCATTTATTTTTCTTTTGCAGAGAAGCAAAGGTTTCAGATAAACAATGCATTCCATTGAGGACGACAAAGCTAAAGTTACTAACACTGATATATTTTATCTCTGTGTTAGATTTATTGTTCAGGCTAAAGTTTTACAAAGGCAATAGCGTATGCTAGTTTATCTAAATGTTAGCTTGTTAACTTTAGAGGCACGTAGCTAATGAATGACAAGTGGGTTGGAAGATTGAAGAGAATGTATTATTGTTGATTTGTTTTACAGATGAGTTAAAATAATCTTATCGTGCTCTTTTCAGCAAACTACGCTACACAGAATTGCTTCCTGCTTTGTCTGTGCAGAAAGTGAAAGTGAAACTTAAGTGAACAGCACTGATTTGAAAGTAGTTTTCATGCACCCTCTTCTGGTTACATTGTACAATTATGGCTGGTTCCCAGTATGTTAATTGCGAAAATTAGTAGTGTTTATATTGACGCATAATGGGACAATAATCACAGATACCAATAGGTCCCCAAATGTCTATATTGGCCTAAATTATCTGCCCAACTGATATAGCAATTGGGCTCTACTCAACCAGAAAAAACATACATCATTTACCATCAAAAATCTACCACATAATATAATAAATGAGTGAAATCAGCATGTAAGTTTTGTTGACAACAACTACGAGTCATTAGGTTAAATACAATGATGAGTACCCTTTGGACCATCTTTGGGAGCAACTGATACTAAGTAAAATAATCTTCAGATGTAAACAGCATCATAGGAGAGAACGATTGAACGAGAGTCGCCATGTTGAATGCTTAAAATTTAAGTTCGTCCTTTCACTGAAAACCAAGTATCAGAACTTGGGTTGCCAGATCAAATTCAAGATGACTGCTGCCACAAATGTCCGTCCGTGTTGTAAGCATGATTGTAAAATCAGTTAGGTACCAGCATTCCATTCAGGTGTGGGGCTACATTTATGCATGAGAAAACCCAGTGCATAAAAACACTAATCTCGAAAACTATGAACATTCACTTTTCAGATCCCCTCAGCAATGGGGGACATTGGTGTACCACTTGTTTACTTTTCATCAAGGGCCAAAGGGTTCAAGTAACATTGAGAACTGGGACTAGGCCTTAGAAGATTGTTACAATAAAAGCAGATTACATTGTACCTCTATTACAAGCCTTCAGTTCTGAGTTGAAAATAACTAACATCCATCCATCCATCCATTATCTTTTACACACTTCTTCCACATTGGGTTACGGGGGTCGCCGGTGCCCATGTCCAGCAATCACTGTGCGAGGGGCAGGGGACACCCTGGACAGGTCACAAGTCCATCACATGGCAAAATAACTAACAATACTGTTTAAATAATTATACGTCAGTGATGTACTGTGTATACTATGCCAAAAGTTTTAAAGTAAGAACACCAAAATAAAAATTAATACAAAAGTTTTCCATATCATATTCTCAATGGAGCGTGGACTAAAATAAACCTAGATAGCAATTTTCTGGATTAAATCTTTCTGGAAGAATCTCATCTTGTGGTGTATTCATGTAAGGTTATTTATTCGTTCATGGACTAAGTGTAATAGAAATTTTGACACTTATAAGGTTTGAAAGGTAAAGATGAGAGAACGTAGTGCAGTGGTGTCACTGTAACAGTCTTTCCTTTTCCTTCGTCTTTGATTAAAGAAGAATAAGAACACTTTTTAAACGATTGAATTGGTAAAAGTCAATTATCCAATCACCAAATACATAGAATAGAATGGACTGTCAATCATAGACATGCAATCAGACAGACTTATGGGCCTTAATGGTCTTTTTTTTTTTTTTTTAAATAGCTATTTATACCACCACTGTTTACCAGTGAAGCCTTTCATTGTTTCTGTAGTTTATATAAATATTAAGTGTCTACATATTCAGAATAAACATATCAAACCGAATAAGTGTCATTGCACACATCCTGTCAGTCAAAAGGCTTTCTGAGAACAAATCTACTTGATAGCAAAGAAAAAAAAAATCCCTCCTTTATATATATATCTTAAAATAAACGATAATCAAGCCGTTGCTCGGCAACAGAAGGTTTCATAGCAACTGTGCAGCATTTCCTCCACAGTGCTGCAGGAGACGCACAATGATTTATCCAGTCAAATCTGTGTTCGCTTTTGTTTTCAATGGCCGCTGCTCCCACGAAGCCCTTGCCCTCAAGAAAATGAACAAAAGCGACAATATGGTGGCCCACACCAGGCTGCTCCTGCGTTCGGCACGACGGCCTCAATTATTCTGATAACAAAGATCGAGCAGAGCTGCGGACCTGGCACCTTTGCTTGGCCATCGACGGCGAACAGAATGAGATCACGAAATAACAAGGACACCTTTAAGGAGGGTTAGTCAACACTGGTGATGAGGGGTCCATTCAGTCCAACTCCATCACTGCACAGAGTTTTATGGGGTTTTGGGCCTTCGTACACCGGAAATAATTTATTGTTGGATCTATCAGGAAAGTACTTAATACTTTATGATAAAGAGTGAACTCTAAACCCACCCATTTTATAAGTCTGTTCAGGGTCATAAATGGGATGGAACCGGTCCAAGCTGCCTCAGAGCCTGACCTGGGTCTCACCGTGGACCTGGTACCAGTCCAGTACAGCATATTCAGTCCATTTAAAACAGCTAATTACTGATCCGGTTCTGGAGATAAAGGATGGGCTGTCCAGAGGAAGTCCAATGCTTGAAAAATCTACACAGGATACAAAACAAACTTAAAATCCAGTTGTCCTAACGGTAAAAATCTGTTAAAAATGCACACCATAGTGTAATTTTAATATAGACATATATTTTCTCTTAATAATCTATGATCTAGTAAATATTAATTGTCTTGTTTAAGATTGATGGCTGGGTAAAGACTGAGACTCTACACCAGCATATTTAAAAAAAATTAACATATTTGTTCATTTTCTAAACAAGCTTCAAGGCGGCAAGGGACTGGAGTGTGCATCCAAGAGTGAGGGGGTGTGAGAAGGAACCTCAGACCGATCACTGGTCTATCACAGGACCAAGCACACACACTGACACACTTTAAGGTTGCGTGGTGTGTATCCAAAATAGAACTTATCTCTTTGAATACCATCCTTGAAAACTACGCCATGAATTTATTTCTGACCATCTTCGAATAGAGTGTCTCGCTGTACGTAGAGTACCGGTATGTTTGAGTATGGGGATTGTTCTTCCTGTAAACTCCTCTTCTGGTGCCATTTCTACTGTGTAGCAATTTGATTTATTTATTATTCATTTATGTATAAGAAATCAAAACTGGAAGGTTATCTAATTAAAAAAGGACTTGTTTGCCTTTTTTCCCTTTAATGGAAGCCACCAACACATTTGAGAGTAAATGAAAGTTGAGATAATTTGAAATTACAGTACAGGGGTGATTGAAAGTGTGTGAAGACTTTAGAATTGGTAGAGGTGGTAAATGTTTTTCCATGGTGTTGAATGAAAGAGAAATGGAGTAGGGGTGGTCCAGAAGGAGGAGTTAGCACAGAACGTAGGGGTACAAAGTGTCAGATAGGGTTATGTGTTTGAAGGTAAAAGTACAGTGGTGCTTGAAAGTTTGTGAAGACTTTATAATTTTCCATATTTCTGCATAAATATGACTGAAAACATTGTCAGATTTCCACACAAGTCTTAAAAGTATAAAGAGAACCCAAATGACAAAAATATTATACTTAGTCATTTATTTGTTGGGGAAAATGATCCAATATTAAATATTTGTGAGTGGTAAAAGTATGTGAACCCTTGCTTACAGTATCTGGTGTGACAACATCATATTTTCATCTCCATCTTCTACCCCTTATCTGTAGTCAGATCACTGAGGCAACAGGCCCAGGAGAAAAACCCAGACATCCCTCTCACCAGTGACACTCCAGTTCCTCATGGAGGAACCCGAGGCGTTCCCAGGCCAGAGAGTATGTATATACAGTACAATCCCTCTAGGGAGTTTTGGGTCTGTCCTATCAGTGGGACATGCTTGGAAAACCTTCAAAGGGTTATGTTCAAGATGCATCCTGTTCAGATGGCTGACTCAAACAACCTCAACTGACTCCTTTCGATGTGCAGGAGCAGCAACACTACTCCGAGCCCCCAACCCCCTAGATTCCACTTGTATCTGGGATCTCATTTTATTTGATCATTTAAATAAAAATCTCATGACCCTATGTCAGGGTTGGACAAGTAAGTAAGAGCTTTGCCTTTTGACTCAACTCTTTCTTCACCATGACTGACCAAAACAACACCCTTATTAGTTTAGGCTCCAATCCGTCGATCCATCTCCTGCTCCATCCTACCATCACTTGTGAACAAGGCACCCAGATACTTGAACTCCTCCACCTTGAGGCAAAGACTAGTTCTTTAACTAGAGAGAACCAGGATTCCACTTGTTTCCAGTTGAGAACTATGGCCTCAGACTTCGAGGAGCAAACAACTGATATTTCAATTGAACTCATAAAATAGACAACACCGTTTTCAACATCACAGTTAATAACTTTAGATTAAAACTATCAGGTTAATAACACAGATTACTTAGGATAAAATATTTACGAATGCAAAGTGTGTTGCATTTAACTCTTACATAATCTCTGTGGTCCAACTTATTATTTTTTTAGTCACAGCCCTAATTTATCTGGAAAATGTCTCAATGATAGTTTGAATCAGTGACAATATTTTTATGCTCTGTTCTCACCTTGGAATGGACGAACAGATCTACATGCATACAATATAACATACATAAAGGTTATTTATGTATACATAACTTATTTATAAAAAGTCAAGTTATTTATATAAAGGTAACTGAACATACATAAAGGTTATTTATTTTTCTTATAGAGGAAGTTTGTTTTTGTCTGATTCAGCCGATGTAAGGCCTCAAAGCTTAAATTTACACTGAAGTGCTGTATCCACTTGCTGCTAGGCATATCACGATAACAAATTTTGCTGGGTGATTAATTCTCTCAAAAATTATTGCGATAAACGATAATATTGTTTGAAATTTAACAATAATTAGTTGTCAAATTTTAGAAGGAATGTTGATTTGTTTGGAGTGTAGTACCTTTTTTGACCATCTGATGGCAGTAATAGACTGTTTGAACCAAAGGATGGATAGTTGAGCAGCGTGTCTCTTTAAGAAAAATGGGAGGGAGTCCCCTTGACGTGACATGCTGACATGGTGAAATGGCCGACACTTGGTGATTTGAGCTCTTTAGCATAGCATTTTTCACACAAAGCTTTTAATAAAAAAAAAATCACTAAACAAGTTTTCAGCTTATTTTTGCAGAGAAAAACAACTTTTTACACAAAGGCACGGGTTTCAACCATGAATTTTGGAGCTTCGACAAGACGGAGGTTTATTCCCGAGGTCGGCCTGTTAGCTTAGCT
>JARVGQ010000390.1:24899842-24912111 GCA_031762355.1 Hypsolebias martinsi | reverse complement strand
CGGGGGTACGCATCTGCCTCTGCGTACAGACGGCGTAGAGCGGCGTACAGCCGAACGCAGAGCTATACTGGAGCCTTCAGGCTGTCCTCTCCCACTGAGAGGAAGACCCAAGGTCTTCATCACAGTAATCATGAGCATATGGAGACACTGTTCTTTGTCGTCTTTCATCTTCTCTCTTATCGGGGGTGTCATCATGGATCATCTGCCTCCAAGTCCAAATTTTACCAGTACCCTACTGGATAATGGCACTGGAGGCGGTCATTGTTAACCCTGGTCCTGACCTCTCCATTTAAGGCTGCCATACAGTCTGGTAGGTCCAGTAGGATGGATTTGTTAGAAAACAACAAACAGCTGAATGTCCTCATTAGGTCAGCACCTATAAGCTGGTTATACACGCTACAATCACATGTAAATATCCTTGTGCGTACATGCCTGTGAGTGTTGCTTTGTGTTAAGCAGCTTTACTGCATAAAGAAAGCTGACTGAAATATTACAGGTTTGGTCGCAGGTGTCTCCATTACTGTTCGGGTTGGCACGCGTGAGACAGCTCTGGCTGAGTGACAAGTGAATCCTCCACCTGGCCCCGCTGGGTCCACCTGCTCCATCACTGGCAGGTAACAAGAAGGGGTCCGACCGTCGCCACGAGGCACAAGCGGACAAGTGAAAGATTTTCTTTTAGGTGCAATCTGGGAGAGCATGAGTGAGCACTTAGCTCCTAGGGGTTGGTGGCATCTGTCGACGCTTCTGGACGGCCATAAAAAAAACAACAGGTAATTAACTTTATTATCTCGCATTAGTGTCGGGGCCAGCGGGTCCTCCTATTCCTTGATGTGCATCAGTCTGCCCGTCACGTTTGTTGGATATTTCGGTCTCGTGTTTCATTTGAGCACTCCCCCACTTCTTTGTGCTGGAACCATTATAGCGCCTGTTACTGTGGATCTGTGCACACACAGCCAGAAAAGACAGATGCTGACACTGACAGCGTGCGCTGCCCGGGTTATGTGGCAGGAAGGAATTCCAAAAGTGGATACAAATGCACTTCCTGTTTTTATTTTTTTATTTTGATTTATTTTCAAAAAGCATCTTACGACACCCGAAACATTTTGAAGACATTGGGAAATCAAAACTCAAGATAGATCTGAAGCTCTAGATTATAAATTTCCAGATGTAGTCAGTGGATTAAAAAAAAAGTGATTGACAGACGTGTGCTGCGAATAAAACAGAGAAGAGAAAAAGTACAATCTGTTTCATAAGCGAGTGGCAAACTGCAGCTATCGAGAAGGGAAGCTGCAGACAAATTTTCTTTTCACAGCAGGATCCAGAAAAAAAAAAAAAGAAAGAAAAAGTGGGGGGAAATGGGGAAACCCCCATGAATCGAACAAAGCACACAGAGGTTTCCAGGCTCGTGAAAGTGGGCCTCACAGTGGCAGCAGGCCGAATGGCACCCAGACGGAGTGAGGCGTGGGTTAGAGCAGAATTACTCTCCAACAGCACGCCCATTGGTTCAGAGAGGAGAGGACAGCTCAATCCAGCCCTGGGGGGGGGGGGCGGGGGGCTGGTGGGAGGTGGACAAGCATGGAGAGAAGAGGATCCAGCGGAAGCAACCTCCAAAGACCTCCATCTGCAGAGGAAGTGCATAAAGAAAATAAGCGGAGCAGACCTGAACATCCCCCATAGAGAGATGAGAGCAATGAAGGTACAATCAGAAAAAAGAGTGCTTTAGTAGACAATGAAGGCTTGCAGTGTAGTTGCCATGGCGATGAGCAAGTCTCACAAGCATCGTCATTTCTCTGACTCCTCCTGTGAACGCCGAGATAAAAATAGACACGGGCAGAGAACAAAGAGAGATTTAAACAGAAAAAGGAAACGCGCACGTGGTGAAAGACGCATGAAGAAGAAAAGTAGGACGTGTGTTCGGACGTGCACGTGCACTTCTCTGCTCTGGGTTTGACCACAGCGGACGAAATGACCGTGCGACCGCTCTTCAGATGGCAGAGCAGCGTGTCAGTCAGATCCAGCCAGCTCCTCCGACTGAGACAGTCCTACCGTTACCGTGCACGTGTGACATCATTAACGCGGGAGATGGAGCCGCTGGCTTCGTCGCTCACGCCACACGTTCGCATCGCAAACGTCCTTCCATCAAGTGCCACTAAAAGTGCATGCTGTGAGCGTTATGGGATTGTAGTTTTTGCCTCCTTTTGTATTTTCTCCACAGTTTACGTTTGATTCGATCTGACACCCTGAGCTTGATTCCACACAGCTGCTTCAGCACTTTCTGATTCTGTGGCATGTTCTCGCTGTAGCGTGACACAATAAGTCCACTTCGAGCAGACATCATGCAGAATAATGCACCGTGAACATCAAAGCTGAGGGTTAATAAGTTAAAGTTTGAAACAAAACATAAGTGTTGGTCAGTTTATGCTAAATGGTAAGTTGTGACTTAACAACCCTTGAAATGTAGTTTTGGTCTACAGCTGCTTCAGTTTTCCACCCGGCAGCTGTGCCGTGCCCCTGGATGTCGTGGCCTCGCTGTTAGGAGGAGAAACAAGCGTTCAGAGGTTACTGAGTACAGAATCTGAATGATACATCTGTTCATGAACATGTTGAAGCAACAACATGACCACTGCACTTATGACTGATCCACAGACTCTGTCCTAAAGCCAATACTGAAATTGTTGAGTGAGATTCTGTAGAAACGTCTTGAGCAATAAATATCTTACCTGTTGTAGATAGTGCCAAGAATGACTTTTGTTTTGGAAAATATCGTAATTCCTGGACTATAAGCTGCTACTTTTTTCACACACTTTGAACTTTATACAATGTTGCAGCTAATTTATGGATTTATTTTACTTTTGACGGGCCAACAAGCTTCATGCCGCCAAAACATTTAGCCTTGTCACTCTTGGGCGCTCACACAGCTGCCCAAAACACGTCTCTCTTGGGTGGTGGGTCCTCGTGACTCACTGAGACTACCTGTATAAATAAAGGTATTTAAAAAAAATCAGACCAATGAAATGATCAAACACGTGACAGTAGACCAATGAAACTTTGAAATACTGTAAATCAAACACACTCACACTAAAGTATTCAGATCAGTTATTTTGCGCTTCATGCACACACCCTCATTATGGAAAACACATGAAGAAATGCACATGATGCAGCTTTCAAGTTAAACGCGATCCGTCTGGCTGTTGAAGAAGGACATAGAGCTGCTGCACGGAAGCTTGGCGTCAATGAATCGATGGTGAGACGTTGGAAACGACAGCGTGAAGAACTGAATCAATGCAAAAAAGACAACAAAAGCTTACAGAGGTAAGAAAAGCAGGTGGTCCGAACTTGAAATATTATTTGAAGACGGGTGAACACACCGAGAGCAGACAGCCGAGGTGTTTCCACCTCCACCAAAGTGACATTAGTGACAACGACGGAGCGACTGAGGATGTGTCATGAAGTTTTTCTGAGGCTCTTCAATTCTGACACTGAAGAAGACTTTAGTGGTTTTAGTGCACGGGAGGAAGATGAAGACTGTGTTCAGTGACTTTTCCTGGTAGGCTACTGCATTTATTTTATTATTTAACCAGTCATGCTACAGACACTGTTCAGAAATAAAATACTGTATGTATTTGTGTATGTTATCAGTACATATTTAATTAAGGTTAAAAAATATTTCTGTGTATATATCTCATTACAATGTGAACACCCATTGCTTATAGACAAGTGTGGCCTATATATGTATAAAATATATTTGATTTTTTTTATTTAGTGGGCGCAGCTTAAATTCAGGTGCGCTCAATAGTCCGGAAATTACAGTATAAAATATTTCTGACCAGACTGAGAGAAAGACTTGTAGCAGGGCCTGTATTGCAAAATTAATCCCAATGCTTATAAAAAACTGTGCAACTTTTAGTTTGGAGTTGTTTTAAGAAGACAACTATAAAATTTAGTCTGTTGCTCAGACCAGCCATTAACTTGTCAGAATGATCACAAACTTTATGTCCTCATATTAAGCTACAAAGAACTTTACACAACATGTATATTGGTTATTTTATTCAATATTCAATATAAGTTTTTTAGTGGGCTCCTCAGATGAGTACCAGGAGAAGGTGTTTGGTGCTCACCCCATATACAGCGTTGTCTTAATAAGTGCCACCTTCCTCACTTCCTCCTCAGTGTCACTCCCACTATCCTCTGCTTCAGCTTCCTGCATGGTAGACAATGCAGATGTACCTCGTTGTCCTTGGTATTTTTTTCTTTCCTTATTTTGTAAAAAAAAAAAAAAAAAAAAACTCTATTTTGTGAAATGTAGTTAACACCTTTCATGAGTTTGTATTTGCATCTTGTTGCATTGTTCTGTTTTGTGTTGTTAATAAAGTTCTAGAAAAATAAAACTGATGAGCTGCAGCTGCAAGGAAGGGGCGTTTACCTTTGGGACAAATTGAGGTTGCCGATTGGTCAGTTGTTGACACACCTACTGAACTGATTGACAGGTTGCGTTGTGGATCCAGCTTGAGCAAAAATAAATAAAATAAAATAAACTGCCCCGTAGTGGTGTTCTGAGTCTTAAATGTTGTTAATGAAAAGTTCTTAAAATAAAAGATTAAAATAAAAACGGAGTGCCAGCCCTGCAGCCCACACATTAGACCGGCCCACCGGGAAATATCCAGATTCTCCCCATAACTTGACAGTTAAGTACGTAAAGGCACGTAGTAACGCAGGTGTTGTCACACCATCCTGATTTTTTTTGTGCATGCATACCTGCGTACCAGTTATGTGCACCCCTGTCAATATGATAATTAGTAGTGATAGAAAATACTGAAAATGAGATATGGTATAATTTTGCAGCCTCTCCCTAGTGTGTATGTATGAGATCAATACATGATCAATACATGAGTATTGATCTCATCCATGTAGCCAGTGGGGCATGAATAACAGTTGCTAATTGTTCCGACACTGTTGCTCATTTTCAATTTCACACTGATTGAATTGTATGGCTATTTGCAAGCACAAATTTTAATGAGATTGTTCTAAGAGTTATCTAAACCAAGTAAGATATTGTTTATAATCTTTCCATGGGATGCTACTTTGAAAAATATGAACTAATTGAAGTAGCAGTCTGGAGGTGTCAAGCCTTTCTGATGATTGCTTCTATCGGAACATGAAGGGTGACATGAGAGGTGGAACTGGCTTGAAAGTTTCAGTAAAATAGGAAATCCTGTTTTCATGGTCCACATCAAAACACAGTCGTGTGCAAAACGTTTCTTTAGTTCATGCATGCACAGTTAAGGTTCTGGATGTTTACACAACTCTACGGGTACATAGATGCAACTTTGCACATGTGCTTTTGGTGTTCTCAAGTGAGCTACAAAAACATCGACCCCAAAAATGAAAATAGGTTTACTTTGTTGACTCAGGGGAGAAAACGGGTCCAGAGAGAGAGAGAGAGCCAGAGAGTGGCAGCTGGCCCATGCAAACAGGACAACTGCTAATGGGACGCTCCATCTGCTGCTCCCTTTTCTCCTGCCCGCTGCCCATTCTCATGCCAACCTCTGGGCCTGCGAAAAGACTCTCCTGCTGCTGCGGCTGCTGGGAATCCCAGCAGACGAGGACACCATTTAAACTCAACAATGCCCCAAATGTCTGACACAGCAGTTTTGTAGTGCATGAAATATGAGCAACAAATAAGCAGATGTGAGCAAACAAGCTGATTTCTGTTTCTGCACTGAAGCCCAATTTACGTTCTAAATATTAAATAGCTCCAGAGGATTGAAATTCTCTGAGAAACGCATTGTGAATGCTGAGAGCTGACTGATTGTGCTTAAGCATGAGTGTAGTGAACTACCTCCGTCCTCAAAACTTGTCCCTAAGATCCTCCAGGGGACAAGAACACTGTGACCCCAAGAAGCTGAAACTGAGTTGTTGAAGCAGAACACTATATAAAAGCTAGAAGGAGCTAAAAACTAGTTAAGAGCTATGAAAATCAAATGCAGGCTTCAAGCAAGATAAATTAACACAATGCTAGTTTAAACCCAAACAAAACAAAATAATAGCTAAAAGTAGCAAAAATACTAGCTAAACGTTAAATGTTCCAAAACACTAGCTAAATGTAAAAGTAGGAAAAGGCTAGCAAAAGCTAAACATTGCAAGGTGCTAGTTAAAGGTAGTGAAACAATAACTAAAAGCTAAAAGCCTCACTCAAAACTTAAAGTAGCAATATACTACCTAAATGTTACAAGTAGCTAAATTGCCTAGCTAAACACAAAAGTAGCAAAAGACTAGCTAAAAGCTAAACATTGCAAGATGCTAGTTAGTGAAACACTAGCTAAAAGTAATAAAAGCCTAGCTCAAAACTTCAAGTAGCAAAACACTCTCTAAACATTAAAATAACTAATGTAAAAGTAGCAAAAGGCTAGCAAAAAGCTAATCTTTGACCAATGATAGATAAAAGAAGTGAAACACTAGCTAAAAGCTAAAAGTATTTAAAGCCTAGCTCAAAACTTTGTCGTAAAATACTAGCTAAACATTAAAAGTAGTTCTAGCTAAACGTTATAGCAAAAAGCTAGCCAAAAGCTAAACATTGCAAGATGTAAATTAAAGGTAGTGAAACTTTAGCTAAAGGCTAAAAGTAGTAAAAGCCTAGCTCAAAACTTCAAGTGGCAATATACTTGCTAAACGAAAGCTAAACACTGCAAAATGCTATTAGTGAAACACTTACTGGAAGCTAAATGTATTAAAATCCTAGCTCTAAACCTAAAATAGCAAAATAATAGCTAAACTTTACAAGAGGCTAACTAAAAGTAGAAGAAATGTATGTGTACTAAATGTAAAGTGTGTTATAAATAAAAGTTATTATTATTATTATTATGTAAAAGGGACAATACGTAAGTTAAATTAAGCAGAATTGTGGCTAAAAATAGAAAACAGCTGAATCAATGCTAAAGGATCAAATGAGATAAAAACTAAAAGTGACATCAGAAGGTAAAAACAGAGCATGTTTGCTGAGGCAGATTTCAAAACATCAGTGTTTGTTTGGGAATTCAACAGATCTCAGTGTGCCACAACAGTCTTTGTAAATGCATAAAAAGATTGAAAAATATAAAAGTTACAAAAACCAAGTCACAGCACACATGTCCTGAATGAGCTGAACGTTTTGATACATGAATGGCTAAAATAGAAAAAAGTGCACAGTAGAAGTCAGGTAGCAAAACAAGTACGGAAATGTAATAATGGTAATGCTGATCAGCATTCACGTATATAAAGAATGAATGTCTGCGGCCTGATAAAGGCTTCCTGCACAACATCATACTGTGCTCTGACTCTGATGTAGTGATGCTGGAACTCTTCCATCACGAACAAGGGAATATTGTCACCCCTGCACCTCTTTGGTTTCCAGAGTGCTCCACATCACTCTCCTTCACAGCATTTAGAACAGCCTCTTTTCTACTGTGCTGGATTTACAGGTGCCATCAGTCAGCCGTCGACACGCCAGGCACCGAATTTATGACGAACCCGTCCGTGTGAGAGCCTCTGCACTTCCTCATTCCTCCACGCTCCCCCCCTGCAGGAGCAACCCATGGATCAAACCTGCCTTTGCAGCTCCATCTGGTGACTGCAGTCATACAGGAAGCCTTCCTGCAAATGAATGAGAGGAAGAGAAAAAAATCTAATTCACCTCCTCCTTATTTCTCCCTCCATGTAGTTCCTCTCTGATCCTCTGGATGGTGTCTCAGGTCTGTCTGCTTCCTCAGTGCAGTCAGATGACTTTAATAACACATCTACAGTAAACCTTATGATACAGTTATGTTGTGCTTTCTGCACATTTGGTCTTTCGAGTGTCACTACAGACCTTTTCCTTGAGGAGTTTCTTATTATAGTTTAGCACAACTGCACAGCTCAGCCTGCAGAGAAAGAAGGACCATAAAAAATAAAAAAAATAGCTTTATGGATTGATTTTTTTTTCCTTTAAAGATTTTCATGTCAGACTTTTAAAGTAAGCTTATGCTGAGAAATGACAAGAGCAGATTAATATAACACCAAAAATTGGTGATAGTTTTATTGATTTGGGAGGTAACAAATTAATATCAAATTACATTTTTCTTAGAGTATTTAAAAAGACAGACAATTTAAATCAAAGTACACTGCTAGCTTCAGGTACAGCCTAAACAGCGTTTGTGTGATGTTTGAAGGTTATGTTTCTTGTCATGACAATACAGAGTGCGAGAGATGATTTTAATCTAGTAGTTTTACATCAGAGGCATGTGTATGACTTTTGAAGGCTGATAACCCACAGCAGGTAAACTGACTCCCAGCTTGTCTTGACTTGGCCCTCCTCCTTCAGTCCTGTTTATTTTTATGTGCAAGAAGATAAAATTAGCATTGTTTGGCACATCACAGCAACAGGATAAAAGGAATAACATGTTTAATGTTGTCCTTTTTTCAACAAAAGACGCCATTTTTGATCCTGCGGTCACAGAAAAGAAGAAAAAAATCCCGATGGCGAGTCAGAAAAATGCAATGAGCTACATACGTCTAAATGTGGGTTCATTCGGACTATCACAAGGTTCGATAAATAAACTCTTTGAGCAGACAGCTGGAAATTCCACATGGCAACACGTATTACAGCCTTGGCATAATATGCTGTACACCCAGTCTGCATTTGCTGTACCCAGAAAAAGGGATGGTACCCTAATCGATTCCTTTTTAAACTTGAAGAACCACCAAACTGTACAACGTCTACACCAAATCAAACTAACGAAGTACTCCAAAAAACCTTACACATACAGATCACCTTCATTTATGTGTCTGGAAAACCACAATTGGAGCAAATTACAATGTAGATAAATCAAATGTTTCAGTAATATCAGGGTGCAAATCATCATTATGGCTCTATTCATATTAACTGATGACCCTTTGCTCTCTTCATGACCTACACAACATGTTAGAACAAGCCTGAGTTGCAGCAAAGTTGGCAAACCTCCTTCAGAACAAAGGTAATCATGATGCTTCTTTTCAAAAACAATTTTTTCTACTCATTTTTGTGTCCCTGAAACCTTCTCATGCACCCTCAGACTCTACACTCCTGCTCCGTACTTTACAACTCATTCAACATTTATTTATACAGCTTAGGCTCAATGAGTCACGAGGACTCATTTACAAGAGACCTGATTTAAACAAAGAACACAGATGAGGTACAGACAACAATAGACAGCCATAAAATGCATATAAAATGAAAAGTAAATAAAAGTGGTGCTATATAACAAAATAAAATCAAGCTACATTATGAAACAAGGGAAAATACTAAAAACAGGAACATGTCTGCATTGGGTTTTGTATTGAACTTAACAATTGTTTAAAATCCATTCAACAGGTCAAAGTTGACAACTTCAGATCTTTTTGCAAGGTGTTCCAAGAAACAAGAGCAGAGTAAGAGAAGGCCCTTTGGTCAAGTTCAGTCTGCACTGAGAGGACACTGCAGGTAACGATGTCTTGAGAGCATACGTTGTAGCTGCACTGACAAAGTGACATGTAGGAGGATATGTATGAAGACAACAGAACAAGAAGTGATTTAAAGATGAAAATGTACCAGTGAGAGAGTCTGCTTGAAGATAATGGTGACCAACTGACCGAAGAGTACAGGGTGCAGTAATGGGTACAGTACATACAGCCAGTTATGAATCTACCATGATTGGCGGTGTCCAACATCTGCAAGGTACATGCAGGAGCATCCATCTAAATAATAATAATATTAATAATAATACTGTAATACATTTTATTTGTATCGTGCTTTTTTTAATTCTCAAAGACGCTTTACATGATTAAAACATTAAAAAAAATCAACAATGTATGACATAAAAACAGTAAAACATTTAAAAAGTGCATATTTAAACATTAAAAGCAATTTTAAACATGTGGGTTTTGAGTTCTTTCTTAAAAGTGGAGAGCTTGGCGCAGGCATGAAGCTGTCGGGGCAGTGAGTTCCAGAGGGTGGGGCAGTGATGGAGAAGGCTCTGTCTCCCCAGGTTCAGAGACTGGTCCTGGGAGAGACATAAGGGTGGCATTGGAGGAGCAGAGGGAACGAGAAGGAGTGTGGTGATGGAATAGGTCAGTCAGGTATGGAGGGGCCAGATTATGGAGGGCTTTGAATGTGATGAGGAGGATTTTGAAATGGATGTGCTGAGTGACAGAAAGCTAACAGAGGTTCAGCAGGACAGGAGTGATATGTTCACAGGAGTGGGTGTGGGTGAGAAGATGGGCAGCAAAGTTTTGAATATATTGCAGTTTGTTGAGCGTTTTGGATGGTGTACTGTATAAAATGTTATTGTAATAGTGGATTCTGGATGTGACAAAGGCATGGATTAGGATTTCAGCAGTGGAGAAAGTGAGTGATGGGCGGAGTCGTGCTATGTTTTTGAGATGGAAGAATGCAGTCCGAGTTATCTGTTTGACGTGTGATCGAAATTAAAGAGTAGAGTCAAGAAGAATACCAAGAATACGAATGAGTGGGGATGGAGTGAGAGTCATGTTGTCAAAGTTGAGGCGGAAGTTTTGGATGGACTTGGCAACACTGTTTGGACCAATGAGGAGTATGTCAGTTTTGTCAGTGTTTAATATGAGAAAATTGTGCTTCATCCAGATGTTGATGTCAGTTAAGCAATGGGTGTGGGTGGAGTGGATGTTGGGGTTTATAGATGTAGTAGAAATGTAAATCTGTACATCATCAGTGTAGCAGTGGAAATGGAGGCCATGACGACGGATATTACTAAAGTGGAGGATGTAAAAGATGTCACCATAGCCAATGGCCAGAAGGAAAGTAGCAGCTACAAGGTGTTTCCTAGCATTCAGAGTTAAGCAATGCAGCGATCAGGTATACTGTCTGCTCTAGATGGTTTTTACAATCATGGTCATGTGACTTGACGCCAATGTAGCGGTCCTCTTTAAATTCCTGATGTTCAAGCCATGTAGGTGCGCACAGACCACATCAAGAACACCCTCGCTGCCATTATTATCTACCTAGGATGCTGCTTCAGATGACAAACCACCATCACCTCATTATAAACCCACTGCATTCTTAATACTCACCTGAAGACCTCATGAAGACAGCTAGACTATAATAATAATGTGTTATGTATTGTCATCGTATGTTCCCATACAATGGCAAAATTAGTTCTCTGCATTTAACCCCTCGACCCACAGGTGGTGCAGGGGCAGCTATTGGGGGTGCCCCGGGAGCCAGGAGGGTGTGCTTCTCAGAGACACCACGAGATGTGCAATGACTGGGGATCAAACCTAGGACTTTCGAGTCCTGGGTCGGCTGCCCTGCCTCTACACCATCTCGGCCCCCACTTTTGACATTCTGAAAGATATTTTTAATGCCACAGTGGAGTCATTAATTATTGTGGGCTAAATTATCGTAGTCATAGCTGAACTTGCAATTTTAGCCAGTAATTTTCACCCAAGTTTTTTCCAGCAGGTTGGAACGGAGGCTCAGACCATTTGGATGCAGGAGGAACGGCGCAGCTTTTGGTCTGGTCATGGAACAGAAGACCAGATTTTGATCCTTGCAGAGTTGCTAAGAGGTTCATGGGAGTTTGGCTCTCCAGTCTACATGTGTTTTGTGGACTTGGAGATGGCTTATGATCATGTTCACTGAGGTATTCTGTGGGGGGTGCTGCAGGAGTATAGGCTGCTGTGAGAATCTGTGTTCTGTTTTGTGTTGTTGCTTTAGATTCTTGTGTTTATGTACTTATGGTTCATGCCTTCCCCAGTGCTTCTTCCCTCATGTTCCCAGTTCCTACTTCACCTGTTATCAATCCCAGTCACCCCAGGAGTTCATCATTGTGTCTCGTTAGTGTCCCTTTAAGTTCTATGTGTTTCCACCTTGTCGGTGGATTGTGTTCCTCTATGTTTTTCCTACCCTGATTTTTTGTAATGTTCTGCTGCCATGTCAGCATTTATTGATTTATCTTTGTTAACAAATTAGGAGCTTTTATTTTACCTTCATACTTTCCTGTGTCTGTCTGCATTTGGATTCAACATACCACAGAACATGATGGTTGCCAGAGTTGCTTCCTGTAAAATGAAACCAGGAGCTGTGTTCAAATGCTTGACACAATGTCGAACTCATTTTCTGTGCGGATTGAACTCCGTCAGGCTGTCCCTTGTCTTGGATTCTGTTTGTGGTCTTCATGGTGAAATATATTTCTGTCATTATTATGTTTGTTATGCCACTGAAAGTTGTGTACATCTGAGTTCTGCAGTATAAATGCATATTC
>JARVGQ010000390.1:24714616-24730253 GCA_031762355.1 Hypsolebias martinsi | reverse complement strand
GATTCAAATCACTACCCGAACAAAAAAAAGTAGTATCATCAGCAAACAGAACACATTTGAGGATACCAGACACCTCAATTAAATCATTTACATATAAAATAAACAACTTAGGTCCAAGTTCATGCTTCATGCTTCCTTCTGCTGACGAGCTTCATGGAGATGCTGGTTTCATTTTCCAGCAGGACTGCTACACTGACAAACGTACTAAAGCTGACTGTGGAATATTCTAAATGTCTGAGACACTGAGTTTTGGGTTTTCATTATTTGTCAGCTATAATCATCAAAATTACAAGAAATAAAGGCTTTAAATATTTCACTCTGTGTATAATGAATCTAGCCACTTTATTCCTAGCCCCCATGGTGCCTTGCGTGAATTATGGGTGCAACTTCTGGCATGGATCAGCACCGGCGTTTGTTTATGTGCGAACATACACGCTATAAGTTTTTCCAAGCATTGTGGGTTTAATTTTGTAGGATCTCCACCTGTCAGAGCTCAAACAGGACAATATAATCATACTGCTGCCTATTGAGGATGAAGGATGGAGGACGACCTGAAGAATTGGCTGCAGATTACATCTACTAGCATATTTAGCTACTTTTACAAGTATATGTAGCTGCTTTACTGACTCTTGTTTTTCTGACAGTGAAGTGATGAACAACCTAAAAAGCTCTGAGGTGTATTAGTATCTATACAGTAATAAAGACGGTGGTATTTTGTTAAGAGGCGGAATACAATCTTATTTACCTTAAAGTGGACAAAGAGCCCAGTCAAAGCCTTGAAGTCCTCCATCACAGAGCTTGGGTTGATTACAGAGAAATCTGAATACTGAAGACAAACAAATACTATGATGCTGTGACAACCATACACTTGAAATAATACCTGATATTCTCATCACATTGTTTCCAATCCTTCTGAGGATCCGGCCTCTCTTCTCTGGTGGTTTATTGTCCAGACCCAAAGTAGGATGCAGATTGTAGGTAGGCGATGGAAACTATACCACTTTTCACAGGAACACTTTTTTATTTGATTTTGGATTTGTGGTCAAAAACACTGTAGTTGCAGCCACTGATTTAGTTTGGTCAGGTTGTTCTGCAGAACAGCACGCAGGTACTTGAACTCAGTGAGGCTATTTTAATAAACTTTATGCTTGTTCAATAAATGTAAACAAAACAACAACAGCATTTTATCTGCTAAACTGAATGTAAAAATCTTTCAAATCAACTTTGATCCGTGCTCCGCCACCATGGCTAACCAATGCTTACTGCTACTTCCTGTGTTTCACAGGAAGTCGTGCACTTAATAATTTTTGCATTATAGCCCCCAGGAATAAGATGGATATAAAATATGAGTTTCACTTTCTGAAATGATTGAAAAAATATTCAACTTTTTCCACAGTATTCTAATATTTTGAGATGTGCTTGTATACATGGCAGGCACATTCATAAAAAATAGAGAAACTCGTAAATTGTGAGTGCTGTGAGCTGAATGACTTTGCTGAAATGTGCTGAAGAAACTGAAATTGAATCGTAAAAGAAGTTGAGAGCTAAAATTAGCAAAACGGTGTCTTAAAACTAAAATGAGCAAAACTGTTGATAAAAGCTAAAATTAATAAAATTGTAGATTACTGCTATAATTATAACAACATGACTTAGTGCCAAAATTAGAACAGCAATTAAAATCTAAAAGTAGCAAAACTGTAGCTAAAAGCTAAAAGTCACATGGTGACTGCTAAAAGCTGTGTGACTGAACTCTACAGACCAGTTCGGTTCCGTGGGGTAACCTTGGATGTTCTCTGTCTGCTGGACCCAGTTCTGGACTGTGGTCTGTGAGGTCAGCTGCTGTGGTACTTATTACCATCAAGCTGCTGATCAGACCTGCTAAAAAGACCAGCTAATGCTGCTAACAAGACCACACCGCTAACAGAACAGAACCATGATGATGAAAGAACCTCACTGCCAACTGAATCACACTGTAGATGTTTTTCTTTTTCAACTTTGGCGCCTTGTGTTTTAGGATTTTTGTAGTATTTTTTAAAATGTTTTTTAGTATGTGGGTAGTATATTTTAATTTTTTTTTGTATGTCCATAGTATTTTTTAGTATTTTTTTGTATGTTTGCTGCATGCTTTGATATTTCTTGTTGATTTCTTTTTTCTTTTCTTTTTTTGGTGAGTCGAGATGGTTCTTCTCATCCTAAGCATTTCATCACATTGCCCTTGAGTTGCATCCTTGAGTTGATTTTGCACATAACAAATAAACCTAACCTGACCTGTATGTAGCATGACAAAATAAAAATAAAGCAAATACAATGAGACTGGTTTTAATGAGAGTTTGGCAGGAACTGAATGGATCTCAATGTATTTTAATGTAAGTTTTTTTTTTTATTATTTTATATTTGGTAACATACTTTGGAAAAGTACAAAAGTAATAAAAATCAAATGCTGCGGCACTCTATTCATTATCGAGCTGAATGCTCTTTTGAGCAAATGGTTGAAACAACAAAAGTTGTAGAAGCAGTTTGCGTCCAAACAATAGCAGAAATGCTGACTCAGCGTTCACCAAGAGTATAAAATTTGAAATTTTCTCAAATTTTTCACTTGAGCGTTTTTCTGTTTGGACATTGAAATCAATGGCAACCCTTGTGTATGTATTATTGATAAGAACTTGTTCGGCTGCAGATTTAAACACAAATCTGTTTTTGATTTTCCCTCCATCAAACTCTGCCTCCGGTTAACATTCAGCTTCATTCTCTGCTCCATTAATTCTGGGGTGTTGTTGGAAGTCGTTTTAATGTCACAAATGTAAAGCAGAGGCCAGCAATTTTAGCTGTTTTTTCCCAACAGCTGCAGCCAACACCAATTATTCAGGGTGAGAGATCAGCGTGACTGCAGGCCATTTTATGAAGCTGATTATTATTATACCACACTGACAAGACTACCTGCACTAATGACTCTGTATTCATTTTTTATTTACCAGCTTCATGAATCATTGCTGGCTGATGCTATTTATCTCAAAATAGCAGCCAGAATCAATCAGCCGACAGATGAATGCGTGAAGCTTGGATTGACAATTCTGGCAAAAATTTAAAAGTGAAAAATTGTAATAAAAAAAGTTCAGTTCCTTCCAGTTTATTTGTTGCCTCTGGTGAGTAGTGGTTACTTTGTCACTTTGGTTGAAGCTGATGGTTCTGTGTAGCTAAGAAAATACTTTTAGTGTTTAAATTACAGCGTTGCTCACTTTTACTAACTAAATAATGATCCATGTTCGTACTTCCAGCACCGTCTTGTTCAGTTTGTGTGTGATGGCTCGTGAGAAGAAAGTGGAGCGAGGCCGTTGTCAGTGATGGAGCCTGGAAACGTTATACAGCTGTGGCAACGAGACAGACTAAACAGAAGCAGCTGATGTTGAAGGATCTTTTGATCTAAATCTGAACTTTAGACTTTGGGAAATGGGTTTCTGTATAAATGTCACAAACAACTGATCTGTTGACGTTATTTTAAATGACTTCTGTTTGCTGAAATGGAGGATAAGACTAAGACTAATGAGCTGACAGCTAGCCTGAGCTCAGACAAGGTCAAAGTGGATTGTTGCCATTTTGAAATGACTCTAGTCTCAAAGATTTTTAGATTTATGTCTAATGATTAGTTCCTGAAAGTTTCATTAAAATCCATCTGATATTCATGAGCTATTTTTGAAGCGGACTGACAGGAACACATACAGGCAGGGCAAAGTACATCATTGTACACCTTCTCTGTGATGTCAGTCATCACCATCAGTTTGATGTTATGGCAAGTTTTTAACACTCACTAGAAGAATTAATGAAATTACACCTATTTTAAAATCTCACCATTTTTAAATTATTTTATTTGCTTTTAATCTGGGCAGCACAATGGCTCAGCTGGTAGAGCTGCTGCCTCTCAACGAGAAGGTTGCCGGTTCAAATCTCGGCCAGGGGCCTTTCTGGGTGGAGTTTACATGTTCTCTCCGTTTATGTGTGGGTTTTCTCCAGATACTCCAGTTTCCTCCCACATACAAAAAACGTGTTAGCCTGTTTGGTAACTCTAAATTGTTTCTAGGTGTGAGTGAGAGAGTGAATGATTGTTTGTCTCATTTGTCTCCATGTGTCCCTTTGATGGACTGGAGACCTGTCCAGGGTGTCCCCCACTTCTCACACAGTGACTGCTGGATGTGAGCACCAGTGACCCCCATGACCCAAAAAGGAAGAAGCAGGTAAAGATAATGGAGATGGATGGATTTAATCTTTAAATAATCTTGCCCCATCAGGACAGTCATCCTCCTGACTAGGGGTTGAATCTTCTAGAGTCGGCTAGTCGATTCAAGGACATCTCACAAGTTTTAAAATTTCATGTCGACTAGTTGCAGTCACCACCGCCCGCCGAGCAGGCAGCTCGTAGAGCTGTCATTTCTAACCCCAGTCTGACCCCAAGTACGAGTCAGTCTGAGCCAAAATAATGTGCTGGATGGGCGGGTCGGATTGGTGTTGAGCTTTTGATTGTGTAAGTGGAAGCACATGGCTGACGATCCAACTTGGATCACCACCAGCCACTCCCGGCTGTTTGACCGCACGCTGACCAGCCTGTTGAAAGAGGTACAGAAACGTCCAGGTGGATGACGGCCAGCGACCCACCCGAAGCTTAACTGGACCCAGCCGCTGCGTCAGCAGACCCGCGTGGCTGACGATTGTTAATAACTATAATATTATAAGGTGGTATCCACCACCGCCCGCCCCGCTGTTTATTTATTTTATTTAATCTACAGTGGTGGATTAAAGAAAAATAAAACTTAAAAACAGTGGCACCCCGCTGTTTTTAAGTTTTGTGTTTTATGTGCTGCACTTTTCTTTCACTTTTTCAGCTTAATAAAACGGTAGTTTAGTTTTCCTGTGATTTATTTACAGTATGATAAATAGTAAGAACATAAATATACGCTCCCTTTGTTTTGTTGCTCTTTTTTTGTTGTAAATAATAAATGACTTTTTTGTGAATGGTATAGCATCTTGAGTTCCTATGACATCACAGCGACTAGTCAACATTGACTCGACTTTTATCATGTTGAAGTTGACTTAAAAAAATATGTAGTCGTGCAACCCCTACTCCTGACCCATTTTACTTTCACTTAAAACTCAATTTTGTTCTTTGGCTTTTGTTACCTGCTTGGTGTTGATTTTTAAAGAGATCTGATGCATCCTCAGACATTTCCTGCAGATATATTTCTTCAAGAATAATCATGTAATACAAACATGTCAGCCAAACAGGTCTCTGTTTAAAACCTTTGCATATAAGGTAGCAAGTGGTATGCATTTTCTTTAATGCGTTTTGAAATGTTGTTAATGTGGGTATACTCTCCAAGTAACATTCCTGTTTCAGTGTTTTGTTAAGATCTTTTCATCAGTTAATTAAACAAAATATTTGGGGTAGTGTTAACCTAAATGTGTATCCAACTGAACAAGTTTGACATAAACTGTTAAAAACTTGAGATTTTACAGGTGAATGAGCAAAATAACTGAACTGTCATTGATGTTACCTTGTTAGTAGATTTGACAGGCCTCTCATCAGGTCCTGGTTGGCCACAGGGACGTTCATTTAGATTTTAGGGTTTGTCTCTGCCCCCAGTCCCACCAGCACTGCTCCCAGACCGCCACTAAAAAAGTAAACTTCTTTATAAATGTGCTCATTTATTTGTTTGTGTGTTTGTTTTCTGTTGGAAAATTGAACTTTTTTTTCCTGCTTTCACATGTACTCATCATATCTCAACTTGGACTGAAAATACATAAAATTAAGTTCCATATACAAAAACATCATCTTCACACAAGTGAAATATTCAGTTAACTTACAGTGACTTTACTTGTACTGTACATCTGTGGCAAAGCTATATTAGTTTGTTTAAATGTGTTTGTACAATGGCCTCTCTTCTGGAGGAATTAAATTTATTTCACCCTCAAACTTTTTCATTCAAATATAAAGTGACACAATTTAATTTTGCACTGGTTTCTAACTTGTGGTATGCTAAAATACCTGCAAACAGAATACCAGAATAATATAATCAGAAAAGCCTTGCAGGTACTAACAATGAACACTATTTATGCTGAAAACAGCCAGTATTGATGGTAAATGTACCAGTTTTAGCTTCCCTTAAAAAAATCAGCTGCTTGTTGTTGCAGGCTTTGTGTCTACGCTGACGATATGTTGATGTTTTGTTCTGCTTGCCATCAATTCTGCTTTTGGCAACAGTCAGACTTCCCAAAATGTCAACTGCTCATTCAAAAGATTGATGTGTTTCTTCTTTTTATTTGTGTTTGTAAGAATACAATGGCTGTTTTGTCCTGTTTTCATTTTAAAAACATTTTGTGAGTAATGAAGACGATCGAAGGCACAAGACTAGCAGCTGGCATGAGCATAAACTATCTGACTGAAACAAAAAAACATGTCAAATTTAGAAAAATTTCCTATTTCTTTGTCCCCATCAGTGGATTTAAACAGCTGGCTCCAACGGGAAGATTCAAATGTGTTTGTGTGTGTGTGTGTGTGTGTGCGCCAATAAAACATGCAGATGCTACTCACCACACAAGCTTTGTTTTTGTGACGTGCAGACGTTCTCTCAGGGACTAAAGGTTACTCATTAATTTTTGAATTTGCACTGGGGCTGTCAGCGGGGCCACAGAGGCTTTTTGTTTGATGTATGATTCATGTTAAGTGAGTTATTACCTATTACAGTCAAACCCGTCCCAGACGTTTCTAAAGCTTTGTAGATTTGCTGTTTTCAATGTGTCTCACCTACTCTAAGCACACATGGCTTTACATTTTTAATAATGTGTGTGAATAAAATCAATAAAATTATATTTTTCTGCCAACTACACTGAGCAAAAATATTAACTCAATACTTCTAAGACTTTTTCTACGTACATAAAAGGCCTTTTTCTCTTAAATATTGTTCAAAAATTTGTGTAAATCTGTTAGAGAGCACTTCTCCATTCCTGAGATAATCCATGCACCTTATCTCAAAATACTGATTAGACAGCATGATTATTGCACAGCTGACCACAATAAAAGGCCACTCTAAAACTTTCAGTTTTGTCACACAGCTCAGTGCCACAGTTTAGAGGGCGCATCAGGGGTGGTCCTAGCATGGTCGACTAGCCTAGTCCTAGACTGTTAAACATCACCCCCACCCCAACCCCAGGGGTCGCGAAAACACTCATGGTCTGCTGTGACATATCATTTACATTACCATGTACCATCACAGAAACACTCAAAATTTATTTGAATATTTTATTTAAAAAAAAAAACTGAAATTGAAGAAACTAGAATAATACTCTAAAGTTTAAACACACAGAGTAAGACAAATAAATAGTGAATACCATGAATTTAAAAGTATACACTGATCCATCCATTATCTTTACCTGCTTCTTCCTTGTTGGGTTGTGGGGCTCAATGGTGCCCATATCCAGCAGACATTGTGCAAGAGGGGAGTACACCCTGGACAGGTCTCCAGTCCATCACAGGAACACTTCAAACAAGACAAACAACCATTCACTCTCTCACTCACAGCAAGGGACAATTTAGAGTTACCAGTTATCCTAACATGCATGTTTTTGGTCTGCGGGAGGAAACTGGAGTACCCGGAGAAAACCCATTCCTGGAAGCTGAAAATATCCTTGTGCCTACATGGACGGCATACTCACCATATCTGTCACCTATTGAGCATGTTTGTGATGCTCTGGATCGGCATGTGGCATACAGCCATTAAAGAGGAATAGACTAACATTCCACAAGCCACAATCAACAACCTGATAAACTCTATGCAAAGGAGATGTATTGTCCTGCAGAATGGTGGTTCCACCAGATACTTAATGCTTTTCTGACACCTTCCCCTCCTCCAGAACCCCCACCTCCCAATAAAGTAAAAACTGCACATTTTAGAGTGGCCTTTTATTTTGGCCAACCTAAGGCACACCTGTGAGGTGGATGGATTATCTGTGAGCAATAACTGAGAGAGAAAAAGCCTTTGTGTACGTTGAAAAAGTCATATCTTTGAGTTCAGCTTGTGAAAAATGGGAATAAAAACAAAAGTGTTTCGCTTACATTTTTGTTCAGTGTATTTATGAATACATAATCACAGGGCAGTGTTGTTTTTCCACATGGTTAAGTGTATCTGTAAGCAAAATACTTCATAAACCAGTGAAAAGTTTTTTCATGAAATGCTCAGGAAAAAATTATTAGATGTAAACAACACATTTACTTGGCAAATCAATACAAATCAAGATGGCCACAACAACTAACTGAAAATAATCACATAAATGGCTTCAAATTAGTTAGGGTAACTAGCATTAACTATTTTACATATATTGACCTAAATTTGTCCTGATAGTAACTGTGACTGATCCCATTACATACACTGAGCACTATCTGTGCTTACTAAATCTTTGTTTAAATTTTTGCCATAAATAATATGGAATCAGCTTTCTGTTGGAAAATTATCATAATTTTCATTGCATAGGTTGCACCTTTTTGCATAAATTAGCATGCCCTTATTTCTGTTTTAACCCCCATATTTATAACCCAATTTTTGGCTGAGATCTAACTACAGTATTACATTCATTCTGACATGGAAAATATTGAACACTACAATTTACAGCCACTAGAGAGCCCTCAGCTAATATGACAAGCCAAGTGTCTCATTCATTCAACCTTTATTTAGGCAGGTTAATCTCATTGAGCCTCGAGGACTCATTTACAAGAGAGACCTGGCTACATACTAAGAATGATGACTACAGCAACAATACAGCAATAGAGTTTCCTTGGACAATCAACAATAGACAATCATAAGAGAAACATAGTTTTTTTATTTTTTATTTTAACAAGTTAAAGCAAGAAGTCAAAAAGTTGCTAAAACAGACAGATAAGGCAGATGTAGAAAATCAAGAACAAGAACATGTCAGCATGAATATGAATATGAAGGAATATGAATGTTTCTGTTCAGTGACCGAGACGACTTCTGTTGGGACTTGGCGCTAGATAAATGAACTGAATCGAACTGAAATAAAAAACACACACCGAGCTTGGAACTCAAAGGAATAAACTGTCTGGCCAATGTGAGAGGAAGCGTTCATTGCCCCCCTTGATGGTGCTCCTGCCCTGCGCCAAGTTACAAATTTGGTTGTTCTTAACCCGGCAGATTTTAGTGTGCAACTTTCACCATGCTAGACACCATTTATGCAAGCCAGGATATCAGCTGAGGATATATTTGTTCTTGTTAAACACATCTGTAGAGAAAAACAGAATCTGTAAAACCTTTAGCACTTTAAAGAACAACATAGCATTCTCCCCTGTGTACTTGGTGTTTCAAAGTGCTAGGCCTGTAAAGTGATTTTTATTTTAGTCCTGCCTCTGAATCTTTTGTTGTGAGGCATATACTTCAGGGTTTACCAATGACCTTAACTAACTCCTTTTCTTCAGCAAACTGGGACTGCTTGAGAAATGGAGCGTATTTTGCAGTTTTCTGCACTTCAGAGTTTATCCTGGGTTTTAAATCAAAGATATATAGTTTCTTAACACAATTCTGTCTCTCAGAAAAGAGCTCCCCCACTTTTCTTTGCACCAAAAAGTCACCTCCAAATATATCATACATATAAAAAATGTAGATATATTGCATAAAAAGGGATATTTATTAATGTGCATATCCTTGAACAGTTAAATGAAACAGACAAATCCAATTTAACACTCAGTATTTTTCTCCTTTTCTATCAAATCCTGCCGTGCCATCTGAAAGTTTCTGTGCTCAACTCAAAGAACTCAACGAAGACGAAAAGGCTGAGCCAACGCTGGGCATTAAATTCACTCAGGATCCATTCCACTTTTGGCACCATGTGTCAGACATCTATTTTCTCTAATACGGAGCTGTGACCTCCGCAGTTAAACACCTGGAATGGCCGCAGGAGTCAGCGCTTTCTGGAGTCTCACATGACGATGGGACGTGTTTTATGTGTAAGACCCGTTTTCTTGGCCTCTGCCCAACACACAGCTGCAGGGATAAGTCAGTAAAAATGGTCAATTACTTGATGGTTTGATGAAGCTCACTGTCTTGTCAGACAATTGCAGTGGAACTCTCAGCGCATTCTGGTTTTTGATTTGCTCTCATCCACATAGAGTCAGAATAATACATACAGGTTCACACATATTCATATATCCACTAATAGTTGAAATATTCCTTAGCAAGTTGCACCTAGATCTCAGTCATTTTGGATCCACCAACAAACTTCTGGTGGCACTACTCTACTTCTTGGCATATGTTTTTCATATTAGTTGGTTTTCTGGCACCAAGCTTTTAAGTAAAGTCCACAAATGTTTAGTCAGGATGAGTTTGGGGCTTTGGAAAGGCCACTTCAGAAGCTCAATGCTAACGTAATTTAACCAATTAGAAACCAGGTTTTATGCTCTTATCATTTTTTTTATTCCACCAGCCTAACAGCATGATGCTGCCACCACCATGTTTGACAGCTGGTACAGTGTTCTTAGGTTTAAAAGCCTCACCTTGACTCCTCCAAACACACGCCATGTTTTTTGTGGCCAAACAGCTCAGGTTTTGTCCAGTCTGACCAGGCGTCACAACGATTATATGTAATGGGGATGTGTCCCCCCCACCCCCACATAAAAAAATTACTAATTTGGACCCACCCACACACACACACACATTTACCATGAAATATTAGTTCACCTCGCTGTTTCTATTTCTTCGTAAATTAAACCCTTCCACTTAATAAATAGAAGAATTCTCAAAGCACTAAAAGTCCACTCCGGGTTTTCGTGGTTATCTACACCACCACCACATGCAGTGTTTCGCCTCCATCATCTACCCTGGCATGACGCTCATCTTGGAGGTTTTTTTTTGTCAATGGATGGGTGGGGGGGGAACACATCTGTGTTGCACGCTAGCTTAGTGCTACGTTAATGACAGCAGCTGTCGACCAGGGTGGGGGGTAGGACACATGAGCGAAGTGGAGCATGCTCTATTCACACAAGGAGAGCTGTTGGTCAGACTACTATGTGCCGTGCTCTCTAAAATACTTACTGAATCAAGTGTTTGCTTATGTAGGTAAACGTAGATGCTTAGAAATTCGTTAAAATACACCAGAATGCAGGAAATGGCATCTACTTTGTACTTTATTCAAAATTTTCTGGGGGAGGACCCCCTGACTCCACCCCTACAACCAGTGTGTCACCCCTCACATTCCAAATGCTTCTGACGCCAACGAGTCTGAGCATAAATCTTTTCTCCAGAAGGTTTTTAGTTCATCCATTGAGCCCGAAGGTGATGCTCTAGTAGCACGGGTTCTTGGCCCTCTTGGTCCATGGTGATGTCAAACTGTCTTCACTGTGGACAGGGACACTGGTGTTCCAGCAGTTTGCAGTTCTTGGGTTGCTCCTGAACTTCCTAATCGGTTTTCATCTGAGAAAGAAAGGTGAGTATTAATAACCCACGAGTGCAGTCAAACAAATTAATTTTATAATCACTAATGGAAGTTAGTAGGCCTTGCTTTTGTCAAACTTAAAGACACGCCAGAAGGTCCAGCAACACTTTGTAAAATATTTAGATGTATGCCTTAACTACTTGAATTTGTAGGTATATTTTTGACCCTGTGGGAAGTAGAAAATGTGCATCCAATTCCTGTTTTTTTTTTCTTCAAATAACTAAAGTACCATGTTGTATAATCTTTCCAGCATGAAAATCATTACATCCATTCAAAGCCCCAAATGAATATGATGTTCATGCCCAACAATGAGTGGATGAAAGCTGCAGACCACAACTAACAATGCTCGCCTCAAACCTTTCTGCAACACTTGTCTGTTTGGATTCGTAGTTCAGTCTGAAACCAACAAGAGTGGAGCAAATAAGTAACAAGTCACTACCAACTAGGCTTACTGATAATCACAGGACGGTGGTACAAAGCAAGGTCAACGCAGCCCGACTTTCTTTCTGTCAGCTGTCTCCACAAAGCCTAAACTCCAGTCAGATACAACTTTGCTCATGATGTTTCCTAATTAAACCAGGCTTTCATGCTCAGAGTCTGTGCCCGTTCACATAAAACGGGGGCATTTCACACATCATTTGATGTTCCTTCTGCATGAAATAAACAGACACCGACATATTTACGAGAAGTGTGAGATGCAAGGAGAGGTGCGAAGAATAGAAAAAACATTACAGCAAAAACGTCACAGATACGAGTATGAGAAAAGGGTCTGTCGTGCAAACGAGATAGTTAATTTATCACATGTCATGTCTGTAACTATAACTATACTGTGGTTAAATTAGATGATTGTTTGTTGAATGTTTAAATGTGGCACACTATTAACGCAACCGTTCATGATGCATGCTCAATAATCCAGGTAGAAGAATCTAAAACAGTTAAGTCAGGTCCTCTGGACGGATTCTTTCTTGTTGAAACATTTCGTATTTTATCCAAAAGACTTCTTCAGGCTGAGGCGCTGCAACAAACTCAGTCTTGTAAATAGCACCTTCTCATAGTGGATCAACCAGTTTGCTGCTGACAGCCAGAAATAGTTGTTCACATGCAAACACAGGACCAACAACCGGTTGTTAGTACCCTGATGGACGCTTGCTATTCACAGAGGGCTAAGTGATACCAGCAGTTACAGCATTGTAAGAAGGTGACCAGGACTGTCACCAGGAGGTGACCACCAGGACTCTGTGGTCTACACTAGAGTTGCATTCAGGCCCAAAAAATCAGATCCGACCCCAGTCCATAGCCATAATTTCTGAACACCACCTGACCCGACGAATCATCAGTAATCACAGGTCCAAACCCAAACCACCCCAAAATTTTTAATCAAGCTTTGACTGCTTATATAGTTTTTAATGGTTGGCTGAATAAAAGAGGCCAAAGATCGGAGCTGAGGGGGTGTTTGTCCTTTCATGGCCGTCAAAACATTAAATCCCTATCTAGCATGTCTGCTTTGGGATCTCGCCTGTTTTGGGTCGTCGGCTGCGTGCGTCCGCTGAGCGCAGTGGCTGATGAATGTCCATTTGGGCGACGGATCGCTTCCTGGCAGTATACAGTAGCCCCATCTGAAGCTTAACTGAACTTTGTTTTACCTCTTTCAAGGCCAGTTAGCTCACAGTGAAATGGCCGTGTGCGGCTGGTGAAAGTATGGCAAGCCATGTTGCCATATAAGTGGATTGCGGCTGATCCACTGACACAGTCAAAAGCATGACACCGGCCTGGCCCGCCCATCCAGCACATTATCATGACCCAGCCTGCCCTGAATTCAGGCCGGGCTTCGGGCCTGGGTTAGAAATGACAGCTCTAGTCTACACATCTCCAAGCCAGAGGTCACTCGTTCAGGGATGAACAGGTTCACATCCTCGATGGAGAGGAACTTTGGTTTGAGAGAGGAGTAAAGGAGGCCATCTTTGCGAAGAGAATCTGTCCATCATTAAACAGAGGTGGAGCCTCTGTGTCCAACCGTCACCTTCTTAATGCTACTAGTATCACTCAGACCCCTGTGAATAGCAAGCGGCCATCAGGGCACTAACGTTAATTGTAAGGTCCTCCATTTGCATGTGACCAACTAGTTCTGGTTGTCTCCAGCAATCTGATGGATCCACTATGTGAAGGGGCTATTTAGTTTGTTGCAGCTCCTCAGACTGAAGACGTCTTTTGGATAAAAGATGAAATGTTTCAACAAAAAGAGCCCGTCCAGAGGACCTGACTTAACCTTGTTAGCTCAACCATTTAGCCTGACTACATTCAAACAGTACGTCACATGTTACACAGCTCACCGTGATGATTTGGTGCTGTGTTCCTCTACCAGTGTCCACGGAGGGCGCCCCGCCCTGTCAACAGAACATTTCTAAACTGGTTTTAGAAAATGAATGTAGAAAAGTATCCCACAGTCACAAGTGAGAACTCTGGGCAAAAATAAATCAGATGAGGATGTGCACCGCTTTTCGAATAATTCAAAGGACAAACAATAAGGAGAACTGATCCGAGGCCATCACTGCCAATACTTTAGAGTCACAGGGATATAGTTTCACAAGAAGTAATTTCAGTTTGATTGAGCTTTTAACAAAACTGCGCTATTGCAAGTAAAACCACAGAATCCTTATCTGAAAGCTTTAATGAAGTACAATAAAATTGCATAAAAAAAACTGAGGGCTACTGATGTGCAATAAAAAGACTCGGATCAATAAAGCGACACTTCTTGGATGGAGTCCAACGCTCACAGAAATACGAGCAGACAGCAGTCTAAAGAGAAAGCTAAGGTCACCTCCTATAAACAGAATATTGGCTTGCTGGGCACAACACTTAAACCCACAAAGTTGGAAGCAGAGCAAATGAAACTGGATGGCCGGTTTAAGAGGCTACTGAGACTTTTTAGACACGTAAGTAATTAATACACAGAGGTACTGATTATCATACAAAATGCTGACATTTGTTTAAACCACACAGTCTTCAAACACACACGCTGGCTCGCACACAGATAAATTAAAAACTGCTTGGCATTAATCGTTAGCCTTGTGTTTTGTGTGAAGGGACGAGACTGAGGCAACATTTAAGGTGACAAACACAAAGATCCCCACTGCTGAACACCGTGGGAACAAATACGTTCCTCGCACGCTCGTGAACGATTAAAAGGATGCATTTTTAATGAACGAGCTTCGTTTGAACGTTTCAAATACGCACTGTTGAAAACGGATGAGAAGCTGGAAGATTCAGCGACAGTTGGGCAGTTCAGGGCCCACTCGGCCAACTCGGTCCAGAGCTTCAAACCGGAGGAAGGAGATCAGAGGGGAAAAGTCTTACACGAAGGAAAGACTTGCCCGGGGAACGGGAAGGAAAGAAGAAACAGCCGAGCTGCAGACGTGTTTGGCTGGAGCCTTTTCTCCCGCTGGCTGCTTGGGTTTTATCAGAACTCACCATGATCAACACTTCAGGAATCTAGCGGGGGATAAACGCCTCGGGGCAAGCGACACTGCGGTTTTCCAGGTTAACTTGATCATATTCAGGACTTTTTCCCACTACACCAGACATTTATTTATTTATTTAAAGTTATAGATGGTTTCTTAAATGGTAAAATACCTGCTCCATGCCAGTAGGGGGCGAGAACGTCCACACACCATTGACATTTCAAAACACAGAGAAGGAGCGTGCTCTGCTCGGACAAAGATGTTTACAAAAGTCATATTTTGAAGACGTTTATCTGACAAGAGATGAGAGTTCATGAGAATATGACGAGATTTTTAAAATATATTCAGAAATGAAATTAAAAAAAAAATGTCTGAGTGTCATCGTTCCTGTCTGAATTCTGTCTGAATGGAGTCAATGATGAAGGAGTTTGTTAAAATTCAGAATTGGTTCAGACTTAACAAATTATCGTTAAACTTGGATAAAACAAATTATATGATATTTAGTAAAAGAAATAAAACTATTGATGTTCCATTTCAAATTGAGGATTCAGAAATTTGTAGAGTAAATGAGGCGAAATTCTTGGGTGTCATCATTGACGACAAACTATCATGGAAACAACATATAAATTCTGTTAAAATTAGAATATCTAAATCTATCGCAATATTTTATAGAGTCAGGTATCTACTGAATG
>JARVGQ010000390.1:24568187-24579595 GCA_031762355.1 Hypsolebias martinsi | reverse complement strand
AAACATGAACATTAACACAGACATAGTGCTGTACAGCTTTTTACACACATTCTAGGGAGTTTATCAGCTAAAAAAAAAGTTAATATTGGGGTAATTTCCTCTTTAATGTTGAACCCAAAGTGCAGGCAGACCACGGAGACTCAGAATTAAAATAAAAATTAGTTTATTGATAACAAAATAAGAACAAAAGGCTGACGGTGCATCACAACTTACATTTCCTAGACGAAACGGAAGGAGGACAGAACACAATGCCATACAGGACAATGAACAGACATAGAGGAACATGATATAGACCACAAAGGGGAGAGACACTAGGGAACACAAATCCTCACAATTTGCACTGATTCAGCCTTTATTATTTCAGCCAGTCAACATGACTAACTTACCTTAGCTGATCTAGAATCAGTGTCTTTAAAACAACAAGTACAAAAAGTTTGAATATGGCACCACCCAATTACAAAAAAAGAACACATGTAAAAAAGAGCATTGAAAGACTATCAGCTACTACTTCACCAAGTTTCAGCCTAATATAGTTCAGCTATTGACTGACTCACATGCACATTCATTGGCTTATGTTGATTAGCTGCAGCTGATTAGCTTGAATTAGGTTAACTACAAATATTAAGTGATTATTGATGCACAGCTATTATCTTTATAAACATTATTTTATAATTTATATATATATGTAGGACCAACAGTTAAAGCATTTTCAATTATGTTGTGCAATTTGTAGTGCACAAAATATGTGTTGGGATTGATACTTACAAACTAAATTTAAAGTGAGTGTTTCTAAAATTATCTGGGTTTTAGCTTTTATGCGTTTTCTTAGGCCAATAGGCTCTGGTAAACACATTGAAATACCACAAAAAATGACTGCAAAAACTATAAACATATACCCAATAGGGGTGTAACAGTACGCTAAAAATCACATTTCGGTTCGGTTCAGTTTCAAGGAGTGCTTGGTTCAGTTAATTTTCAGTAGAAAAAAGACTAAATGAAGACTTACAAAACACTTATTTTGAAAATATGCCAAGTAAACAATACATTTGTATAAAAATAAATAAACACAATTAATATGGATGATATTTTAAATAAACAACACTCTTTACAATAAATAAACTATACTATACTAACATTAATAAAAATCTTAATATCTACATTAACAGTCAGAACCAGAACAATAAGCAGCAACAGACAGTTTACAATCTAACTAATCAAGTTTTTTTTAAGTGTTTGTCCAAAAAGACCAACCTGTCCACATTTTCTGCCAAAAGCACAGATCTAGTTGCAGTGAATATATCCAGCGATGGAGAAAACCGCTCACTAACAACATGTAACAGCAGTGTGGCTGTATTTGGCCTCATTACTCACAACTCACAATCTGTGAAACAACGTCGACACACAGCTTTGGATTTGCGCTCGTCTTTTAACAAGAAACCCATAATGTTCTCAAACAGGAGACCACAACGACATGCTGGGCTGCTAATGCTACGCATGCTACAAAATAATAGTGCCATGCTGAAACACACATAGGACTTTTAGTTCTGCGGCACATATTCTCCCGGTAATAAAATTTAATGAGTGAAAAAATAACCGAAACGGTACACAGGTGGACCGAACCAAACGTGCCATACCGAAACGGTTCGGTTCACCCGTTACACCACTAATACCCAATTGTTAAATCTTGAAGCTACAGTACATAAATCCATCCAGTGTTTCATAAAATATATTTCTAATAGAAAATACAATGTTGACCCAAATAGTAAATTGTAAAGTTTTGAAAATAGCACTCATTAGCGGGCAGCACAGTGGTGCAGTTAGTAGAGCTGTTGCCTCTCAGCGAGCAGGTTACCCCAAATCAAATCCTGGCCTGGCACATTTCTGAGAGTAGTTTGCATGTTCTCTCCGTGCCTGCGTGGGTTTTCTCCAGGTACTCTGGTTTCCTCCCACAAACCAAAAACATGCATTTTATGTTGTATGTAACTCTAAATTGTCTCTAGGTGTGAGTGAGAGAGTGACTGGTTGTTTGTCCATTTTTCTTCTGTGATGGACTGGAGACCTGTCCAGGGTGTCTGCCGTCTCTCGCACATTGACTGCTGGATATGGGCACCAGTGACCCCCTGCAACCTGAAAGTGAAGAAGCGAGTAAAGAAAATATATTGATGGGTGATCAATTAGCACTTGTCAGTAGACATAACTGAGTTAGACTTTTTTTTTTTTTTTTGTGGGCAGCGAAAGGTTATTAGACTAGGTGACCATCTTGATTTAGATCAAGCTAAGAGGTTTGGTTGTGTTTATTTGTAGAGCATATTTCAGCAACAGGACAACATAAAGTGTTTTATAAAAAATATTGTGACAAAATGCAAAAAATAAGCAAGAACAATATGCAATGTGTAACATAGCTTCTGTTAGGGATAACCCTCTTGTCTTTCCATATTGTGGCTAAATATCTGTTAATTTGACTGAGTTGTAACAATTTCTGCATTGTTTAAGGTCAGTGATTGTGGCAGTCATCTTGAATGTACTGTGATTGACTTTAAAGTTAATCAGTAGTGGATGTACATGCGATGAAGATAAATAGCTAACCAACACAGACACACAAAGAAAAAAAATCACCATGAAGTACATTTTTATTAGCAAATGGCGAGCTAGCATCTAACAGAGAAATCCAGAATCTCATGCAAACATTCCCTGCTACTTTGTACATGAGTCATGTTTCATGCCTGGCAGAGGGCAAAAGAGGAACTCAAGGAAAAAAAAAAAAAAGTTATTATTTTCTAAAAGTAAGAACCATCAAACCATGTGTGAATTAAGCTGTTGGTTGGTGTTGTGTGTTTAGCAGAATATGCATTCTATCACTTCAGTGCAATGTGCTGCTGGTTAGTGAGATATTCAATTTTGTTGTTTAGATACCACATATTAACTTTTTGAACTCTATTGTGGATGACAATGGTTTCCCTCCTAGTCAGTCACACTGTTTTTGTAAATAAAAAGTGATGTATTGGGTCTGTTTGGGTAGTTCTCTATGATGATACATCCCCATCCATCCTTTCATCCATTATCTTTACCCGCTTCTCCTTTTCGGATTGCAAAAGTCACTGGTGCCCATGTCCAGCCATCACTGTGCGAGAGGCGGGGCACACCCTGGACAGGTCTCCAGTCCTTCACAGGGACACAACAGTCATTCACTCTCTCACTCACATTGGGACAATTTAGAGTCACCAATCAGCCTAACATGCATGTTTTTGGTCTGTGGGAGGAAACCATAGTACCAGGAGAAAATCCATGCATGCACATAGCAAACTTGCAAACTCCACCCAGAAAGCCCCCCGGCCGGAATTTGAACCGGGGCAACCTTCTAACTGAGAGATGGCAGCTGTACCAACTGTGCCACTGTGCTGCCAATATGAGCATACATTTAACTAGAATTAGAACCTACATTTTCCTCAGAATGTTTTAGGTGATTTTTACTCTGAATGATCTTTTGGTAAACTTTTAGAACTCAGTTTGCTGGTTGAAAGAACTGATTATTTGGTCTTTGATAACATTTTGTGGTGAGTACCATTTAGTACATTTCACATGAATTGGTTGGTCATGTGTGCCTGTAACCGAAATGGAGACCCTGAGGGTGGTAGCCCTGCATGGTTTATTTGGTGATATTTTGTTTTATTCAGACAGACAAAAGCACACCTGCTTTCAGCCTGTGATGTGCCTACATAAAATGCACCCGGTTCACTGATCTGTAGATGCAGAGTTGCTCCGATTTTAACACAAGCCTCATAGTCAAACGTAAACCTCCTGAAAGCTGTGAAGAAGTTTTAATCAAGTGTGAAATCCGTTTTGGGTAGATGCCCACATGACTGTGTCTCTGCTTAAATCGTGCGCCCCTCAAACCTTCTGAATCTCTTCCTTCCTTTTACAGCAAACATAAATTTTAGAAGGTTTAGGCAGCATTTGTAGCAGAGCGGAAAAATATACAACAAACTGTCATCACACATGAGGAGGTACACATGCACACACACAAACATGCATAGAACGCTTGTTTCTTGCAGCTCTATTTTACTTTTGTTTTTCTAAATTAAACAGTATAGTCGTTCATTTGAGGAGAGTATTAGTTAAATGACAATGGCCTAGTAAACAGAAAGGCGCGTCATAAAATAATTAGGAATAAATAAATGAGAATAAAGTGAACGCCCCCCAACTGTGAAGTAAATATATTAAATAGCCTAAACATCTAGCTATTTAGGATTACAGGAACAATGAGATTAACTGCAACAATAGCTCAAGCTATGCATTCTTCTCCATCCAATTATTATTGCTGCAGTAAACAATGAGACATTTGTATATGGATTACCAGCAGGAAATAAATAGGAGTCGATGGGGACCATGAAATGAAAATACATATCCACCATTATGTCTTATAAGCAGTTAGGTCTTAACTCATGCTGTCTCATTAGTCTTTTCTTTGACGGACTCCTTGGTGAATCAGATGTGATTTTTTTTTTTTTTCCACCTTCAATAATCTGACATTTTGTGGGCTAATTATCTTGCCAGTGGTCATGAGTACAACACTGATGGTATGTCTCTTATGCTTACTGTCAAACTGGCATTCTTTTTGTTAACTGTGAACTCTTGTTTCTGCCGGTGATACATCATCTCTTGTGGTCGCATCATTCAACATCTTTCACTTTGCTTTGTGGAGCCCTCAGCCCCTCTCTGAATACATTTCTTTTCAGTCACATGCTGTCCTGTAGCCACGGAACAAGATGGAGCATCCATAATGGACATGGTGCTGGCGGTTGTGTGGAATTAGAGTAATGCATTTATCACAGCAATCACAAGTTTACATGTCAGTAACATCCCAGATACACAAGTCCTACTTGCCCGCGTCTCTCCCAGACATCGATCTGGCCATCCCAGCATGAGTCTAAAGGGATAGAAAAGATAAATTGAGTGGTATTTCCATTTAATCTGTGCTGTATGTTCAGCTTGTCAACAGGTGTGCCTCTTGGCAAGCCTGTTGCCTGCCAGCTGCACATTTCTGGTGAACAAATAGATCGGTTCCCTGGTGTAGTACTGTATTTGCTTTCAGAAGGCTGTGATGCGCTTGAGCGATAGATAAAGCATACTTATTTTGGAGATTTCTCCGCTTAAAATGAGGTCACTGGGTTGTGGACCCATTTATTTAATTAGGAAGAGTTGAATAAAAAATGGATGATAATCAAGGACACGGAACTCATTTCAGCACTGTCAATCAATAACTCATTCAGCAAAGTCCACCCCACACACACACGCGCTCACAGTTTCCCCCCCTCTATTCCATTTGTAACTGAACTCTCCAAGTAGCAGTATGAGTGGTTTTGTAATTTGCCTTTCTTTTTTCTCCTTGTGTTAATACATATTTGATGCACCATTCACAGCATGCAGATCACACCAAAAAGAAATATATTGCTGTTGAACATATTAATAATACAATGATATATTACACATTTATCAGACAAACTGCTGTGGGATACCTTGAAATGACAAAGGCACAGCATGTCATCTTTTGCATCCACCACACCAGCTTGTGGACTACGCACACAGTAGCAGCACTCATTACACAGTGCATAGCGACAGCTACATAGCAACTGCTGCTGACTGCTTAGCAACAGCTGCAAGGGGGGGTGAGGGTGGGGGGGGGGTGTTCACAGGGTGATTCAGATGACACCATTTCTGTTCTCAAATGTCATTTTTCAAACTTTTACCAATGAATATTGTCCCAGTGTTCATCTGTTAGAGGCTCTGTCTGACAGCACTCTTTCCTTTTACTTCCCCACAGATATTCGCTCCCTCCCTGACGTGGCAATGACCGGAAACTGTACGACCGAATGCAGTGAATTGGGTCACTCAGATGCCTGCTGGATGCCTGGGCATCCCTCCCCCGTGCGCAAGACCAGGAATCCCCCAAAACTCTCCACTTTCGTGCCTTACCAAGAGAGAGGGAGTCTGGGACGCCTGGTCAATGGAAGCGCCAGACTGGGTGGCGAGGAGCACCGCTCGCACCTTCCACCTTCCCGCAGTGCCTACTCCAACAGTGGTCATGATGCTAATCAGGACAGCCCCTTAGAGGAGATGCCCCTGAGTGTAGCCTCCGAGTTCCCACCAACATCTCCCTCTGCCCACACTCCTAAACAAGAAATTTACCTGTGAGGAACATGTTTATCTGACCAGTACACAAAGAAAAGAAACGTACACCCAGTTCAGAAGGAGAAACCCTACAGACTGTCCATACACAAAAGCCAACAGCCATGTTGTAAAAATAAATAAATGCATACAATCGGCTGCTACTCATTCAGTCACCGGCATGAACACTTGCCATTACTGACTTCAATTATCAATCCATCAGCAAATTTATGAATGATTCCACAAAGTTAATTGATGCACTCATTTATTTATTCAAAATCTCAAAGAAAACTGTCCAGCCAGGGAACAATGAAAAAAAAAATGATGATGGTGATAGCTACTTCAGTAGAAACTAATTATCGTTGTAGTTAGGCAAGACGCATTCTGTGAAGTGATCCTTTGAATTTGAAAGTTGTGATCAGTGCTCTTGTGCCATTACTAAGTCTACTTTAATAGATGGCAAAGTTGGCCATATCAGAAGACAACATTTAATACCAAGAATTAAAGGAGATGGTTGTTCTTAATGTACAGAGCTGTAAATACATTTGAATGGTGTGTTCTACATATGTTTCTGTCTGGCATAAGCTGAAAAGAATGCCTCTGAATTTTTCTTTTGCATATTTAATCTTTTCTTTACTGCTGCTGTTCAAACTTGACTGAAACCATCTCTTGGAAAGGAGCTCAGTTTTGTGGAAGGCATTTATCTGCTCCACACTATCACACACACACACACATACATCTTTGACCCCTAATCATAGTAGAATGGCCTTTACCTCCGCTCCCTGTAGAGCTCTGCCACTGGTAGAGTGAGCTGTGTGGCAGCATTTAAACTGACATTATGTTCCACTGACTTGCAGCACTGTGACCTGTTGTTCATCATGAAAACGGTTGACTTGGCCACAGAACCTGGGGGTCACAGTGACCAAACGCAGGGTGCTCACCAAACACATTCTTGATTGGCTTTTCACTCCCGAGTTCAGATTATACCAAGTGTAGAAAGTTACTCTCTGTTGAGACAATCACATGGACTCTACGATCCAACCCTCAGCAGCTTTGATTCCTTTCCCCACACGACGCACAAGAACCAATGCACGATCTAATGAATGCCTGAGGATCTACTTAAATGAAAGTACACTCAAGTGTTAAGAGCCTCTGGGGAGATTGAGTGCTTATGGAACCTAATATCAGACTGACGGAAACTAGACAGGTGCTCTGAATTAAGACTGTTTTTTATTGTCGTTTTGAATCCACCGTCCCTAAAACAGATATCATATGCACATTTTAAATGGGGAATTTAAATGAAAATGTTCCACAATGTGAACCTAAGATGATTACATGTAAAATTAACATTTGATTTTATGTTGATCATTGATATGTGCACAAGCTATAAGGTGTTGACCTTAAACCGAGAGTTCAACACCTGGATTGCGGCTCATTTTGCTGTTAATTAAGTATTATCTTATTTGTATTGAGAACAACATGCTTAATAAGTTATTAGGCATTCTGCTTCCACTGGCTATTGAACAGAGAATAAAAATAGGGTGTGCCCGTGGGATTCATTTATCTTCACAAAGATTTCACAAGTAAATTTGAAGGATATGTCTGAAGGACACCATGTATTAGTAGGTAATTGGATGTTAATGATGACTCCACCAGCCTGCATTACAACATCTTAGCGCTAGTCAGAGTCTTTGATTTAAACATCGATTTGATTAGATTTGTAGATACCTTTCACCTCTGCAGAGTATTTCCATAGTGAGATTGTATCTCTGAGTGAGGATGGAGGAGTCTAGAATGGACATTTCCTAATTAGGGTGAGTAATGAGTCCTGAGCTTGGGCATGTGTGAGCACACCCCCAGGACAAGGCACCCACCAGATAATGCAAAGCTGCCAACAGTGGTACAATCAGTTAAGAGGTATTTTTTTTTTAAACCACTGCTTACCACATCATGATGCCATTGAAAACAAGAATGTTATTTTAACTGGAAACATATGGAACTCACAGCACATGGCCACGATTAAATAAGCTTGACGGAAATCCTGCCCCGAGGGGGGAGAAAGCACATTATGCCATTTCCGAAGCCATTTAGCAACCAAAATAAAATTCAAACAACAAGCCATGATACACTGTGATTAACCTCCCATCCCACCCACACCCATCTTAGCGGACAGCCGCTTTACTAAACCAAAAGCAGCGGGTAAGACCACTGACCTGGATTTAATGACAAGTGAGAGAGATGGCACTGAGTGATAAAACCACTGTCAGTCGTAATCAACAACTTTGTTTGAATGCTTTGACTTGATTCAGATTCACTCACAAGGGATTCATTCTAAACCCTAATCCAGCCTATATTTCACTTTGGTATATCTGACGTGCATCCTCTGACAACTTAAAAAAAAAAAAACGCCAATAGATGAAAACCACAAGGTAACTCTTTATACAATTGGAGAGACAAAGTTTAGTTCTCTTCAAAGCAAAAGCATGCATTGGCCTATCCCCACCCCCACTCACCCCTTGTCTTGATGAGTGGCATTCATCCCCTCAAGCCAATACTGACCTCCTGCTGCTCACTTAAAATATAACAACATATAGTTAACACATGGGTTGCCCTTTCTTTTGAACTCCAGAAAAATGAACTGTTTACTTCTCCCAAATGCAGAGCTGTTCCTAATGAAAATGAGAGGACATCACAAAGCACCTAAATACACTCAGACGTTTGTTGAATAATGTTTAATTTGTACTTAACATTGATTTAATGTTGAATTCACTTGAGTATCTTTTGCCTCTCTGTGGTGTGTATTGTATGGTGATAATTTCTGTGCACAGATGGACAAATTACCGTAAAGACATTGGCAAAAGGATGTTTTAGTTTAATTTTTTGTTTGTTTTCATTTTTCCTCTCTCTTACTGATCAAAAACCTTCTGCAAACTGGTTGTGTGGGGAAAAAAAAAATAATTCTGTTGGTGGTGTAGTGTACATAGATCCTTTACAAACCCCCGTGTCTGCTGTTCGGGCAGGCAGTGATTTTTAGCATGAATTCCAAAGATGATTGGTAGAAACTGTTTACTCATTTTCTTTGATGCCCCGCTCCCAAATGAACTGAAATTGACAAACCATTTCATCTTTTTTCACGGTTTATCTAGTACAAAGACGATTGCCTTGAAAATATGTCTTTGCAAGAGAGAATCTAGTTGTTATCCTAAATGTTGGTATATTTATATAGGATAAAATGCTTGTGATGCCATGTTTTTGTACAGTTTTATGTACATACAAGTGAAGCTTTCTAAAAGTTCAGAGAAAAGCCGATGGCATATAAAAATTGTAACATGTTTTATTGAGATGTGCACATCTTGCCTTGGTTGGATTGACCTTTGCTGAGTCAGTGTGAATGTGGCCGTTCTATGCCTGCACTGTAGTCATTCACCGGCTCCCACCTCCTGAGGACTTACTCAGTTTTTCTGTTTATTGTGAACAGTGGATTGTCTTATCTTTCCAGTTTGTTAAACTCCTGTGTTCTGCTTTGTTCTATTTCCGCATGTTGACAAATTCTCTTGTAATACTGTAAGTCCTCATGAACTTTGTAATAAAATCACTTCAGGGAAAAAAAAAAATGCCGTCAGTGTTTTTCTTTGATTTCTATTATTATTCATCACTTTGGACTGTTTGGTTGTTACATTAAGAGGTTTGCAGCCTCTGAGCTATGTTGTGTGAAATGTGTCTTGCTTTACAGCTAATTAAGAACAACCACTATTCCTGTCATGCAGAGCCCAAGTTTTGATTCAGAAAACCTAGGAAAGAAGTGTTTCAGAGCTTAAAAAAAGAAGAGCCCCAAACCTTTATGCTCCATGTTTTCTTTAACTATGAGCACAGTGTGCCTAAAGTACACAAAACCAATCATGCTTTTAGTTTAATAGACAACATTCCGGCACAGATGAGCTGCCTGCCTTCTAACAAGCATTTACACGGTCTTGTGATGCCAATTCTGAGATGCCGATATGCCTTCACTTTAAGTCAGAGAGAATTGAATCCACTAAACGAGCAATTATTTGCAGTTTGAAGCATTCATGGAAAAAAAAAAGGTGGGAAATTTAGTGTCTGGATGTTTATGCTCAAACCTAATTCAGCTGATCATTTCTATTAAGTATCCCTGTGTAAAGTGAAAGGCAATACTTTAACACAAGTGATTGAACAGTTTAAGGCGTTGTTCACAAACTGTAGTTCACGTTCTCAGCCTTGAAACTTTCCTTTTCAAAGAGAGTAAGCATCAGCCAATAATTTATGTTTTTTGGTAATATACACTATGAACTATAAAAGGCATGTTATTCCTTAATTGAGAGGATACTGTCCACTGCCTTTCAGGCCAGATGTTAAAACTAAGATCTTGTGTTGAGAACTGACAAAGGGTGCAGTTGTGATGGTCTAAACTCGAAAACAACAACAACAAAAGTTATATGCAATATCATGAAATATTAAAAAATGTAATTTCCATAACATGTATGGGTAATTAGCTACAACTAAATCAATTTTTAGGACATCTGTAAAAAAAAAAAAAAAAAAAAAAAAAAATATGTGTTGGCGATTGCTAATGATCTGTGGTAGCACAGCTGAATAGGGTTGTCTCTAAAAATTAACCCAGTGGTTCATGAGATACTTTGCTAACAGAAAGACAAACATCGAGTAATTGACAGATACATTTTAAACAAAGGTTCTCATGTAATCAGTGAGTTGGAAATCAGTCCCAAATGCTTACTACTGAACTAAATGTTAAAGTAAAATCTATCTAAGGCATCATAACTTTGTGTGTGTGTGTGTGTGTGTGGGGGGGGGGGGGTGTAAGGCCAAATGGCTATGACAGCTATCTTGAATGGGGTTGACTCCAAACGTGTTCCACTTTGTGCCAGAAGACCAGATTTTGGGATGAACCTACGGTATATTTGACATAATGTATTTTGGGGTTTGAAAGCCTCTGGGATGCCATGTATAGAAGATAAATTCCTCAGTTTCTCTGAATCTCTGGCAACATATGTAATGAACACTGGTCTGGGTCCCTCCTTTTCACCTAATGGCTGGCTGGAGTTCTGTTTGGGTTTCCTGAAAGCTAATAAAAAACCTAAACAGAACTCCATACAGCCCCTGGCACAAACAGAGTAATATTGTGTATGTTGTTCAGTGTCAGGAGGGCTGTGATCAGTCTTATATCAGGGAAACTAAACAGCCACTGGCCAAAAGGATGGCCCAGC
>JARVGQ010000390.1:24446446-24458106 GCA_031762355.1 Hypsolebias martinsi | reverse complement strand
CTACCAACATTTAGGAAGAAAATCGCAGTAATCTTTCACTTTACAATTAGTTGCTCTGAACTGAAGTACAAGAGGTTTCCGCTACGGTTACAGCTCAGTGTCGTGATGGTATTAAAAAATATTGTGATGGTATTAAAAAGGTATTAAAAGGTATTAAATTTAACTCAAGAATTTTTGTATATACCCTGATAAATAATGTATTATTATTATTTTTTATTATTTTTAAGCCGATTTAGCGAGTTTGCGGCAGTTTACGGCAGTGTTGTTTAGCCGGTTACATGGACTGATGGGCGGTGGAGAGAAGTTGGTGGAAGTTGTTGTCGAGTGAAAGGCATTAGCTGCAGCCTTAGCAGCTCTGTTTGTCACGGCGGAGGAATACCACAGCTGCTATCAGACGAGCTAGCTACAACTAGCAGCAGGCTGCGTTTGCACCGAAGACCGGACCATGCTGTGGAACGCACGAGGTAGCTACATTTAGCAGCAGCCTACGTTCGGGTGAAGGGTGAAAGGCGTTAGCTGCAGCCTTTAGCAGCTTTGTTTGTTAACGGTGGACGTCTGACTGGCAGCCTAAAATGTCGGATGAACACCGAGATAACATGATAAAAGGAGGACAAACAGCTGCAGTAGCATTTTTGTTTTGGATGGGCTACGCTAACAGGCGCAGCTAGTGTTGGAAGGACACAGTGGAGAAACGGCTTTATTAACTTTTTCTGGCTCCAAATGTATGGTGTTAACATAGTAACAGTCCTTCCTGTAAACAGTTTGGACCGCGTGAAGCAGCAGGAAGCTGGAGAGCTCGGACGTGCAACGAGCTAGATGCTAAAAGACGGACACATGGTTGACTAGCTCAAAGTAAGAAATTAATATTTTTTTATTTATCAATAAAATGTATTTTATTCATCAAAATGTACAGTACTGTGCATGTATGTGTTTTTTGAACATTATGTAGGGTACTGTGTTTTGTAACTACAGTCCAGTACAGTACACATGTACAGTCCAGTACATGTACAGTCTAAGTGGGTCCGGTTTAAGTTCAAATCGGTATCCGACCGAGCCGTTGTAACGGAACTAGGCCGGAAAGCGAGGACTACCTGTATCTGGTATGCTTCTCATTTCAGAAGAAAATATTTAGACTATCAAATGTACTGCTAGCTGAATGCCCAATACCTTGTAGTGGACTCTACCTGATGAGGACAGCTTGCCACAGAAGACGATGAGACAGACACATGTGAATCTAGGTTAGTTAGGGTTCATTGCATCCAGAGTAAAACTGGTGAGCTATGTCCAAAAACCACATTCAGGGAGCAATATTTCCCACAAATCTACTGAGTGAATAGCTCAGCACAGGAACACGAACAGTGATACATAAAGCCTATCACTGCCACTGAATCCTTAAGACCGAGCTTTCATTTACACAGACCTATTACTTTACGGGTTAATCTTTTCATTAGAGACATTTATCATTTGATATTTAAGAGCTAGCCTATGTGAAGCAAGGACAAATTAGCCTGTCACACTGCACGGGAAAAACAACATGTGCTATTAGGTAGTAATCGTGTACAGCCAGGATAGTGGATTGGTCAAGACAGTACAGAACACATCTGTTGGTTAAGGGGGGAGTCTTATCGTAGCTGCTGAGACATGATGTTCCAAGGAGGAGATGTGTTGTTGTTTAAGCTCCTATACAGTACTTCATAGAGACGACCTGAAGAGGCAAAGCGCTTGTTTCTGGACGTGCATCCTACTTATAATACAAATGGAAGTGAATGTAGCCCTTTAACAGAATAGCGTCCGAAACGCCAAGCTTAAATATTTCGCAATCACAGGAAACAGTGTTACGCCTCTCACAGCTGTCACTACACAAACACTGAAAACCTAGCATTCGATGTTTCCTGTACGTTAAAATGCATGATGAGACATCACGAATTAACACAATGGAACATTTTTTTATAGCGGTTCAATTGGCACTTAAATTTATTTCGTCAATGTTATGAACCACTTATTTGTCTTTTTTTTAATACGCAAACAATTATGACATTAACAAGACATTGGCGTCATAACTAGCTTGAGTTAAAAACACAAAACGCTGGAATTTAACGTAAGTTAACCGTTAGCTGCTAAGCTAGTAGATATACGTTAACTACAACATTGATGCGTACTGCTCCGTTGTACATTTAAAATAATGTTAAGAGCTTGATACTAAATCATATGAAGCCACATTTTGTATTATGTGCACAACATCCATATTATATACCCCAAACAAGCCCGTGTAGGAAGCCTTTACTACTACTTGCCCCCTCCCCCTCTCCCGTAAGCCGTGAATAGGAGACTCCGATTCGGTCGAATCGGGCCCCTTTTCCCCCTTAGTTTCGCCGATTCCCCGAACCAACACTCACCAGATATCAGGTTCCTCCAACAGCTGGTTAAGTGGAGATTTTGATCCGATGGTTGTCAGTCGGACCGGAAGACGCCCAGAGGAGGATGGGAACGGATTCTGGCAGCTCTCATACCCCCAGCTCTCAGCTCCGTCGTCGGCTTGAGCTCGCAGTTGATAGTCCCTGAGAAGCTCCAGTGGCTGTGACGGCTGTTCTCTACTCGACTCCGTGTCCCCGCCCACTTTTCCCAGTCTCGTTACTTGACAACGTGCATGTTCGCAACGTCGATGACGTCACCCTTGGCATGTCAGGGCAGAATCATTAAAGGGGAACGTGACGCCCTCTCCCCTCAGTTTCACCATTCATTGAATTTCCAGTTCCTTCACGCTACATACGTATGTTGAGTGACATTGTTTGGAGAGCAAAGGTGAAGTTATTTCTAACAGAATGACTTGCTGTGATGTTATATTGCGTACATGAGGAAGAAAGACGTCTGTTAAATGTTTATAATGACATTCTTGGACTGTCAAGGCACGTTATTGGGGAGAAAAAGATAAAACGGCTGTAAAACGTATTATTGACTGTACACCCCTTACAGATTTCTTCTGAGTTTGCTTTTGTCACACAGATAAACTAATTTTATTAAATAAAAATGAGCTGAGTAAATACAAATTTTATTCAAAAAAAACAATTTATCAAAGAAAAAAGCTTTCTTAACCAGTCTGACCCTATGTCAAAATACTAGGGTAGTACTAAAATATTTGACCCTTGTTAAATTCTTTAACGGTGACTAACCACACTGTTTGGAAAGCTAAGTTCAGTTAGTCACACACCCAGACCTGATTAACGCCCGGCTTGAAGAATCAAAAATCAACTAAACAGCAATTGAAATACAGTACAGCATATGGAACAAGAGTGGTGAACCTTCCCAGGAGTGTCCGCAAACCAAAATGACTTCAAGAGCACATCGACAACTCCTCTTCGAAGGCACCCAAAGCTCAAGTTCAGGTTGTGTTTGTCATATGCAGGTTATCACAAGGTTAACAGTACAACGAAATGCTTAGGATGAGAAGAACTGATTTGACTCGCTAAAAAGACCTGTTAGTCCACCTCTAAAAAGTCCACCTCCACTCCACTTAAATGAGAAGCACATGTTTGAGGTCGTTAGCTGCATAAAGACACCTGTCCACCCCACACAATCAGTAAGACTAACATGACTAAGACCAAAGAGCTGTCCAAAGACACCAGAGACAAAATTGTAGACCTCCACAAGGCTGGAAAGAGCTATGGGGCAATTGCCAAGCAGCTTGGCGAAAAAAGATCAACTGTTGGAGCAATTGTTAGAAAATGGAAGAAGCTAAACATGACCGTGAATCTCCCTTGGACTGGGGCTCAATACAAGAGCTTACCTCGTGGTGTATCAATGATCCTAAGAAAGGTGAGGTATCAGCCCAGAACTACACGAGAGGAGCTGGTCAATGACCTGAAGAGAGCTGGCACCACTGTTTCAAGGTTACTGTGGATACTGTCATAGTTTAAAATCATTCAAATCAGCGCACGTCCAGGCCCGTCTTTAAGTTTGCCCATGACCATTTGGATGATCCAGGGGAGTCATGGGAGAACGTTATGTGGTCAGATGAGACAAAAATAGAACTTTTTGGTCTTAATTCCGCTCACCGTGTTTGGAGGACAAAGGATGATGAGTACCATTCCAAAAACACCATCCCTACTGTGAAGCATGGGGTTGGAAGCATCATGCTTTAGGGGTGTCTTTCTGCACATGGGACAGGACGACTACACTGTATTAAGGAGAGGATGACTGGAGCCATGTATTGTGAGATTTTGTGGAACAACCTCCTTCCCTCAGAGCATTGAAGATGGGTCGTGGCTCGTGGCTGGGTCTTCCAACATGACAATGACCCGAAGCACAAGGAGAACCAAGGAGTGGCTCCATAAGAAGCATATCAAGGTTCTGGAGTGGCCTAGCCAGTCTCCAGACCTAAACCCTATTGAAAATCTTTGGAGCTCAAACTCAGTGTTTCTCAGTGACAGTCCAGAAACTTGGCTGATCTAGAGAAGATCTGTGTGGAGGAATGGTCCAAAATCTTGCTGCTGCAGTGTGTGGAAAACTACAGGAAACCTTTGACCTCTGTAACTGCAAACAAAGGCTACTGTACCAGATATTAACATTGATTTTTACAGGTGTTCAAATACTTATTTGCAGTAGTAACACACAAATAAATTATTAAAAAGTATTGCATTGTGATTTCCAGATTTTTTTATTTTTTTAGATTATGTCTCTCACAGTGGACATGCATCTAAGGTGAAAATTTCAGACTCCTCCATGATTTCTAAGTGGGAGAACTTGCAAAGTTACAGGGTGTTCAAATACTTGTTACACACACACACGCACGCACGCACGCACGCACACGCACGCACACACACACACACACACCTAAAGCAGACTAGGGCAGAAATTCAGAAAACAGTGGCTCTCAAATCTTTTAGGCCCCGCCCCTTTTTGGAGGAATAACATTTTTTTGACTCAACACAAACAAAATGAGCCGTTAGTTGTAATTAAATAATTCAAAGATTGTATTCCTCTTAATAGTAATTATCAATAAAAATTTGTTTAAAAGCTTTTGTTTATTCAAAAATAGACTTACCGGTAAACTTAGAAAGTCCCATCACCTCATTAGACCCATTATAAATTTCAATCTGTGCAAGAAAGCCTCATTTTTTTTAATAAAAGCTCAAAATGCTCTTAGTAATGGTGTCTGTAACAAGTTTATTTCCACTGTATAATTTTTTTTAAAGAATAAAGTTTTGATTTGTTTCAAAATCACCATTATGTGCATGTGTTTATAAGTCTCCAGTGGTGAGGGCTGTTGTGGTTTTATCACAGCGTTGGTGGCTCAGAGTTGTATTCTTTGAATTCTTTGTGCAGTTTTAAGAGTAATCTTTCAGTTTGTATTTGTGTATGTCATTACTCCAACTAACATCATTTAGGCATTAAGTTTCAAACTTCATAATAATTTCAACAGCAAGATTTCTACCATCTCTGAATTTTTCAACATTTACACACCACCACACCAGACGGAGTAGAGCTTGCACACCATTTCATCATTTGGTGAATGCGCAGGATGCGTCACTCCAGCAGTTAAAGCAACATTAGCCCACGTACACCATCATAGCTTTAGTAAGTGGTCCCTGATTTTAGGTGGCACCGCCTTAAACCAGCAAACTCTTGCTTCCTGTCTGCTCTTCATAACTTCTAATCCCAGTACGCTCTGTCTGACTCAGTGATTTCTGAGAGTGGTGACGGCAGGCAGCTTGTTCCAATTTCAGAAGCTGCCTCCTATTTCTAAAAGTTCAACGCTCTTACAATTTCTGACTTTTAACTGAATAAAGACATGCTACATGTGCTGGAATTTTAAGTAGAAGAGGATCATGTTCCCAATAAGCTGGTCCCAGTACAAGTTTTAAGTCTGGCCCCATTTATGTAAACTAAAGTCACGATTGTGTGTGGGAGAACAAGTGAACTTAAAGCCACACATCCGTGGTGTGCAGACTGGTTCAAACATACAACATGGTGACTTCTGAAAAAATAGGTCCTGTGTTGGCTTCAACTCCCAACAATAAGGAGACATTGTTTAGGCCTGTCACAATAAACAATAAATCAATTAATTGTATGATAAATTAAAATTATCAACCTCATTTTCATTTATCAGCTTTATCGTTTCTTCGTGTCTCGCTCTTTCTACTGAAGACACTGGATGACAACAGGCTCAACTCCGGTGCTTTTCACTGACCCCTCCCTCTCTTTTTTCTTGTCTAAAATCGCGTTTTTGGATCGTTAAAAGCAGCTAAGCTAACAGGCTGACCTGCAAAATTTGTTATCGTGACAGGCCTAACATTGTGTCAAGTATTAGATGTTTCTGACTGTAAACAGCTTTGCAAAAAAGACTAATTTCTTGTTAATTTTTATATTTTTCCATTACAATTTTGGAAGACACTTTGGTCCTAAAACACCTCCAAAAAGGGCCAGCCATGATGGTATTTCTGAAGAAAAGATGTGTGGGTGAAAATACCAATAGAAATCAGAGTGTTTAGGTGTACTGTTGTGATTTTCATTCAAATAAAATTTCACAAAAAACATTTTCTTTACCTCTGATTTGAAGCGTTAATAATCTTTCAAAATAAAGTTTTGATCAGAAAACTTCAAATTTCCAAAGAAACTAAGTTGACTAAACTTTTAAGGATACAAGTCTATATATATTTTAAAGATGTAATAATTGGTAATTTAATAAAAGTACAGAAGTGAAATGACATCGTTGTCTGCATGCAGAAGGTGTTGTGTTTAGTTTTGTTTTCAGTTTGGACGGGGAACCAGACAACGCAACACTAGAACTGAGACGAGGATCTAGAGACCATCCACAAATTTCAACATCAGGCTGTCATATACAACAACACCTGAGTTACATTAGACGGTCATGAATCAGATACAGTAACTCTCATGTTAGTGTCATACTTATGGTTAAATTATAAACACATTTATATAATTATGGAGATTTTTTATCCTTGTGCTCTTTTATTGATGGTTCCTTCACAGTTGTTCAGCTTAGAGTTTGACGTGTTCGGATTAAGATTAGGCTGTAGTAGTTTCCTTCTCTACCTTTCCATTAAGTTTCACTTAAAAAACTTAAAAAAAAAAAAAAAAAAAAACAACTTTTATTCGTATCTGTTTGGTGCTCGTGCTGACTGGTCCATCCCATTATTATGTAAAGGTAATTAGTGAGGAATAGAAACGAGTCGGAGTTGCAGCATTTTAAATCTAAACATTAGTTCCAAGTTTTAAGTTTTAGTTTGCAGTTTTATGAGCCAAAAAAAAAAAAAAGGAGTGTCTACCCCTTCATTATCATGGCACCACAGTTTGAGAACCCTTGAGATAGAGGAAATAAAACTCACTGATCCCATTTTTTTTTAAATCTGCACCCCCGATTTCTTTCCTCCTCGTAAAGTTGTAAAATCGCAGCTTCGATTCGAGTGGAATTACGTGAAGGCTTTTAATGATTCAACACCGACCGCCTACCCCAGAACAAAAAAACAAGTTTTTATGATTGTTTCACGACGGCATGAAACCCTCCAGACAGAGCCTGGAGTTTTTACATTCTATCTGACCACTGAAGAAAATGGATAATTGGATGGTGCAGGTCCACCCACATGGTGCAGCTTTGCACAAACACAATCATGCATCACCATAAGCGAGTTACTGTCATTTCACCTGGTTAACTTAATGGTCTTCCTGAAGTCATTTGTGATGGGAGCTTTATATCCTCCCTTTCGTAGTAAGGAATCTATGGTTTGAATGTGGTCCCAACCTAAGATTACAAATGAAAAAAGAAAATCTTCAGCACAGCTCTTCATGTGTTCTTTATTTTAATAAATCTGGTTGTATTGTTGAGGGGGTGGGGGGCACAAAAAGACCTCACCTTGCTCCTTTGCAACCTCTGGCAGGTAGGTGGCGGTGCGTTTTGATCCTTTTTCATTGAAAAACTCTATTCTTATACCATGAACACCCACCTGGAATTAAAGACGAGCACAAAAACAAACACAAAAAAAAAAAATAAAAAAGTTAAATTGTAAAAAGTGCCCCCCCTCAAGAAGCCAAAGCTGTAGCGAAATCCACAGCTAAAGAAAAACAAAAAGCTGTTAACATTTTACAGCTGAAGTGTAATGGCTTTCAAAACTGAAACTGGGTTTTTATTATCACCCACTGCCACAAGGCAAAAGGTGGGTGATGGCGTTTTCCCTTTGTATTTGTTTGCCTGTTAGCAAAATATCCCTTAAACCAGTGGATGGCCTTTATTTAAACTCTCAGAAAGTACTGACTGGATATACATCTCCAACTGATTAACCTTCAGTATTAACCTACTAGTGACGGCTGCCACAGCTATCTGACCTCAGCCAACAGATAAATGGCCACAGCGTAGTTCATTTCACTGATATTTAGCTAAAATTTGGTGTGGTGGTAGCTAAGAGTCATCCAAAACACATACTATGAGCAACAACACATACATACCAACATTATCCAGATGTAACCAAAACTGCTCCATCATTTCTCATCATAAGACCATCTTTGTTTGAAACTTTGACATGACTGAATGTTGATGATATGCATTCCTCCAAGGCTTTTAATTCTTACAGTTTCACAAGGATTCAGCACCAAACTCCTAGATAATGTCTAAGTCCACCAAGAGTTGTGGACGCTCACCTCCCACTCAAGGTAATCACCGACGTCTTCAAAGTTGGTGAGAAGAGACACTGAGCAGAAGAGGCGAGGCAGCTCATCCCTTGTCATAGGGGGGAAGCGGCTGTCTTTAAGGGCACTGCAGACGAAACAAGCAGAGCGACGAACGGCGTTATGGATAAAACGTTATCCACATCAAGTCTTCAAAGGTTTAATGGTTCGCTCATTAATATGCACGGCTTCAATTGTCTGGGTCCTACTGATGGAGGAAAAGTTACTAATGCACTGAAAAGCTTTTGTAACAGAAGAAACCACCAACCACCTTGTGTCTGATGTCAAATATTGCTTTAATTCTATGGAAGCAGAATTATAGCACCACCAAATGCAGGTTTTCTAAGAAGCCTGATTAGTTCAGATTTAAAATAGCTGCAAAGCACCAAAAACAATTTAGTGTTTGTGATGATAAGTTTAAGTGACTCCAGGAAAATGTAATGGATAAATACCATCTGCAGTCCTGCGGTGCCATTTGTTTCTGTGACTCGCACAGAACTGGACCAGAGTCTGTGTTCTTTAGGGCTGACAGTCAAATTGTACATCCTGTATGTAGATGAAACCACAGCGGCTCCCTCCGACTGTAAACCCCCAGGTAAACTTCAGCTAATTTGATTTACTGACACAGCAGATATGGTGGATTTCAAATTACCGGGTCATAATTTTCTTTATGTTCCAGAGCAGGGGTTAGGTTCCTGGCTAGTGTTAATTTTGGACTCTGCGTGTGATGCAGCGCGTCAGCAGAAAGACCTACGTGGAAGTGACAGGACCTGCACCCAGGCAGCTCTGTGAGCAACTAATATAATCATCAACTAACTTCAACAACATCTGTGGGGAGAGCTGGGATGGAGGTCGTAAAATGTGACTGCACCCCAGAGACAATCTTGTGGCGTAATTGCTGCACTTTATAGCAAAGATTTAGGGGTGCTCGTTTAAAATGTGTAACCTTAGGCTGACTCTAGAGCTCTGTGTGTGTGTGGGGGGGGGGGGGAGACCATCATCTGCCATCATCTCTTGTGATGAAGATAGTTCTTCATATGACTGTTGACTGTATGTTTAGGGAGACATGCAGCAGAAATGAGTCTTTTGTTTAAGCAGTACACTAAACTGTTACCACCTACATGACAGAACCATGTGAACAAACAAAGCTTTTTAAACTAGAGATAAGGGCGTGTTCTTGTTTCTGACATATTTCATCATCTTAAATGACTGGGAAACAGCCATTGCAGTTGCCATGGTTACACTGTAACAGAAGATAAACACATTTTTTTGAACTGTGTTGCTCAGCACTGTCAATGCTGCTGCCTACTTGAGGCCTCTTGTTTTGAGTTAGACCACATTTGGTCCTAAAGCAATAGTTCAGATCATTAGAAGTGTACTTATGTTAAGAAGTTATGAACAAGTTTAGATGAACGGCTTGATTCTGACTGATGAGCTAATGGCTAGTCTGAGCTTGCAAAAGCAAAGTGACTTCCTGCCTGTCTCAAAACTTCATGATGGTTCAGGCCAGCAGTTTTATAAAACGTTAAATCACTGTCAGTTTCACATGATTCAAACTTTATGGTTATTTGTGAATGTCAGTAGGAGAAGCAGCAGCTAGCTGTAGCACTGCCATTGCAACTTGGGGTAGAAATGGGCAGCAATTTTCAAAATTTCCAAGACAGTAAAATGTACAAATTAGTAGAATTAAAGCTATTTTTGTTTCAGTAAGCAGGTGTTTTGTTTTATCTCTCTTACCGGCTCCTGGTCGTAACACACAGCTAACAGGACCATGAGTTTGGGGTAATGCGCCCCAGTTAAAATGAATATGATAAATTAATTTTCATATCATTATTATACACATTTACACAATTGTGTAGAATTTCTTTATGTTCAGAACTGTGCTATAATAATTCATCTCAGTGCTGCCGCATCAAATTCCCCACCCTAGCTTAGCACTACTTCCAGTAGGAACTTCATCATATTTCTGACGCAAAGCTGACATCAATGGAAAAGTTTATAAAAAAACAGAGCTTGAACAAACCACTATGAAATATTTGAGAAAGGAGTAATTTTAGAATGATAACTTTTTACTTTGGTCCATTTTCCCCAAAACTCATGTCTTTCAAAAAGCTATCCTGAACAGGTCAGACATTAATTGTTCATAATCTTTTCACAGAACCCACCTTTAAAAGATCTGATTTATCCTTTGAACAAACCTCAAATAGATACTGTAAACCAAACATCTATACAGAGCCTGAACTTCTTTAGGAAGAACTGAATTTAAGAACATTCCACGCATCTGTTATTATAAATGTTAATAAAATAATTCTTGTATAAACTGATCTCAGGACCTAAAAACATACCGTTTGAACATTTCACCCTTCAGACAAAGACACGGGCTCCATCATGTCACAGAAAAGGCAGAACTGAATAAACTTGGAAACAGTAATATCACCATTCTTTAATTCAGTTTGTTCTGTAAATCTATAGTTTTTAGGCTCAGTAAATTTAGGTATACGATGCAAACATTTCTACTGTTTATGCCTTTTTTTCTTGTTTGTTTTTAATCAATTCGTAAGAAAGAGGTTAAAAAAATGAAACTGAATTTTAAGGTTATAAACAGGACAAATACTTTCTGAATGGTGGCCAAGTTACTATTTTCACTACTGTGCCCAATATAGATAAACAGAAAAGGAGTAAAGTTCCATTTTCAGGGGGGATTTTTAATCAAAGTTTATGCTTTTAACTACAATGGCTGAGAATGTTAACTCTGCCCTTGAATCACATGTTTGGGTTAGCAGAGAGCTGGATGAGGAGCTGGGTGAGGCTGCAACGTGCAGCTGTCACTCCAAGGACGCCTCCCAGTCTGTGAGCTGGGTTGAACTGATAAGCGTATAAAAACAAGCTTCACACACTGCCCGTGGCAGATTCCTGTGACTGGGCTTCATGTGTGTAGTTCCTGTATATCTGTGTAACCTGTCCTGAAAATATGTCCATCTTGG